>CATNUO010000116.1:0-533000 GCA_951215215.1 Andrena trimmerana
TCGAAGTTGGTTTCATCAAAATTTTTTAAAATTTGACAAAAATCTGTACAAAAATTCAAAAATTCGAAGTTAATTTCAACTAAAATTACTCAAATGCAGCTCCTCTATCAAAAAAACCTAACATTATCCAGAAAAATCGAAGTTGGTCTCAACAAAATTTTTTAAAATTTGACAGAAATCCGTACAAAAATCCAAAAATTCGAAGATGATTTCAACTAAAATTACTCAAATGCAGCTCCGCTACCAAAAAAACCTAACGTAATCCAGAGTAATCGAAGTTGGTTTCAACAAAATTTTTTAAAATTTGACAAAAATCTGTACGAAAATCCAAAAATTCGAAGTTAATTTCATCTAAAATTACTCAAATGCAGCTCCTCTATCAAAAAAACCTAACATAATCCAGAAAAATCGAAGTTGGGTTCAACAAAATTTTATAAAATTTGACAAAAATCTGCACAAAAATCCAAAAATTCGAAGTTAATTACAACTAAAATTACTCAAATGCAGCTCCTCTATCAAAAAAACTTTACATAATCCAGAGAAATCGAAGTTGGTTTCAGCAAAATTTTTTAAAATTTGACAAAAATCTGCACAAAAATCCAAAAATTCGAAGTTAATTACAACTAAAATTACTCAAATGCAGCTCCTCTATCAAAAAAACTTTACATAATCCAGAGAAATCGAAGTAGGTTTCAACAAAATTTTTTAAAATTTGACAAATATCTGTACAAAAATCCAAAAATTCGAAGTTAATTTCAACTAAAATTACTCAAATGCAGATCCTCTATCAAAAAAACCTAACATAATCCAGAAAAATCGAAGTTGGTTTCATCAAAATTTTTTAAAATTTGACAAAAATCTGTACAAAAATTCAAAAATTCGAAGTTAATTTCAACTAAAATTACTCAAATGCAGCTCCTCTATCAAAAAAACCTAACATTATCCAGAAAAATCGAAGTTGGTCTCAACAAAATTTTTTAAAATTTGACAGAAATCCGTACAAAAATCCAAAAATTCGAAGATAATTTCAACTAAAATTACTCAAATGCAGCTCCGCTACCAAAAAAACCTAACGTAATCCAGAGTAATCGAAGTTGGTTTCAATAAAATTTTTTAAAATTTGACAAAAATCTGTACGAAAATCCAAAAATTCGAAGTTAATTTCATCTAAAATTACTCAAATGCAGCTCCTCTATCAAAAAAACCTAACATAATCCAGAAAAATCGAAGTTGGGTTCAACAAAATTTTATAAAATTTGACAAAAATCTGCACAAAAATCCAAAAATTCGAAGTTAATTACAACTAAAATTACTCAAATGCAGCTCCTCTATCAAAAAAACTTTACATAATCCAGAGAAATCGAAGTTGGTTTCAGCAAAATTTTTTAAAATTTGACAAAAATCTGCACAAAAATCCAAAAATTCGAAGTTAATTACAACTAAAATTACTCAAATGCAGCTCCTCTATCAAAAAAACTTTACATAACCCAGAGAAATCGAAGTTGGTTTCAACAAAATTTTTTAAAATTTGACAAAAATCTGTACAAGAATCCAAAAATTCGAAGTTAATTTCAACTAAAATTACTCAAATGCAGCTCCTCTATCAAAAAAACTTTACATAATCCAGAGAAATCGAAGTTGGTTTCAACAAAATTTTTTAAAATTTGACAAAAATCTGTACAAAAATCCAAAAATTCGAAGTTAATTTCAACTAAAATTACTCAAATGCAGCTCCTCTATCAAAAAAACTTTACATAATCCAGAAAAATCGAAGTTGGTTTCAACAAAATTTTTTAAAATTTGACAAAAATCTGTACAAAAATCCAAAAATTCGAAGTTAATTTCAACTAAAATTACTCAAATGCAGCTCCTCTATCAAAAAAACCTAACATAATCCAGAAAAATCGAAGTTGGGTTCAACAAAATTTTATAAAATTTTACAAAAATCTGCACAAAAATCCAAAAATTCGAAGTTAATTTCAACTAGAATTACTCAAATGCAGCTCCTCTATCAAAAAAACCTAACATAATCCAGAAAAATCGAAGTTGGTTTCAACAAAATTTTTTAAAATTTCACAAAAATCTGTACAAAAATCCAAAAATTCGAAGTTAATTTCAACTAAAATTACTCAAAAGCAGCTCCTTTATCAAAAAAACCTAACACATTCCAGAAAAATCGAAGTTGGTTTCAACAAAATTTTTTAAAATTTGACAAAAATCTGTACAAAAATCCAAAAATTCGAAGTTAATTTCAACTAAAATTACTCAAATGCAGCTCCTCTATCAAAAAAACCTAACATAATCCAGAAAAATCGAAGTTGGGTTCAACAAAATTTTTTAAAATTTGACAAAAATCTGAACAAAAATCCAAAAATTCGAAGATAATTTCAACTAAAATTACTCAAATGCAGCTCCTCTATCAAAAAATCCTAACATAATCCAGAAAAATCGAAGTTGGTTTCAACAAAATTTTTTAAAATTTGAAAAAAAACTGTACAAAAATCCAAAAATTCGAAGTTAATTTCAACTAGAATTACTCAAATGCAGCTCCTCTATCATAAAAACCTAACATAATCCAGAAAAATCGAAGTTGGGTTCAACAAAATTTTATAAAATTTGACAAAAATCTGCACAAAAATCCAAAAAATCGAAGTTAATTTCAACTAGAATTACTCAAATGCAGCTCCTCTATCCAAAAAACCTAAAATAATCCAGAAAAATCGAAGTTGGTTTCAACAAAATTTTTTAAAATTTGACAAAAATCTGTACAAAAATCCAAAAAATCGAAGTTAATTTCAACTAGAATTACTCAAATGCAGCTCGTCTATCAAAAAAACGTAACATAATCCAGAAAAATCGAAGTTGGGTTCAACAAAATTTTATAAAATTTTACAAAAATCTGCACAAAAATCCAAAAATTCGAAGTTAATTACAACTAAAATTACTCAAATGCAGCTCCTCTATCAAAAAAACTTTACATAATCCAGAGAAATCGAAGTTGTTTTCAACAAAATTTTTTAAAATTTTACAAAAATCTGTACAAAAATCCAAAAATTCGAAGTTATTTTCAACTAAAATTCCTCAAATGCAGCTCCTCTATCAAAAAAACCTAACATAATCCAGAAAAATCGAAGTTGGTTTCAACAAAATTTTATAAAATTTGACAAATATCTGTACAAAAATCCAAATATTCGAAGTTAATTTCAACTAAAATTACTCAAATGCAGCTCCTCTATCAAAAAAACTTTACATAATCCAGAGAAATCGAAGTTGGTTTCAACAAAATTTTTTAAAATTTTACAAAAATCTGTACAAAAATCCAAAAATTCGAAGTTAATTTCAACTAAAATTACTCAAATGCAGCTCCTCTATCAAAAAAACGTTACATAATCCAGAGAAATCGAAGTTGGTTTCAACAAAATTTTTTATAATTTGACAAAAATCTGCACAAAAATCAAAAAATTCGAAGTTAATTTCAACTAAAATTACTCAAATGCAGCTCCTCTATCAAAAAAACTTTACATAATCCAGAAAAATCGAAGTTGGTTTCAACAAAATTTTTTAAAATTTGACAAAAATCTGTACAAAAATCAAAAAATTCGAAGTTAATTTCAACTAAAATTACTCAAATGCAGCTCCTCTATAAAAAAAACTTTACATAATCCAGAAAAATCGAAGTTGGTTTCAACAAAATTTTTTAAAATTTGACAGAAATCTGTACAAAAATCCAAAAATTCGAAGTTAATTTCAACTAAAATTACTCAAATGCAGCTCCTCTATCAAAAAAACCTAACATAATCCAGAAAAATCGAAGTTGGGTTCAACAAAATTTTATAAAATTTTACAAAAATCTGCACAAAAATCCAAAAATTCGAAGTTAATTTCAACTAGAATTACTCAAATGCAGCTCCTCTATCAAAAAAACCTAACATAATCCAGAAAAATCGAAGTTGGTTTCAACAAAATTTTTTAAAATTTCACAAAAATCTGTACAAAAATCAAAAAATTCGAAGTTAATTTCAACTAAAATTACTCAAAAGCAGCTCCTTTATCAAAAAAACCTAACACATTCCAGAAAAATCGAAGTTGGTTTCAACAAAATTTTTTAAAATTTGACAAAAATCTGTACAAAAATCCAAAAATTCGAAGTTAATTTCAACTAAAATTACTCAAATGCAGCTCCTCTATCAAAAAAACCTAACATAATCCAGAAAAATCGAAGTTGGGTTCAACAAAATTTTTTAAAATTTGACAAAAATCTGAACAAAAATCCAAAAATTCGAAGATAATTTCAACTAAAATTACTCAAATGCAGCTCCTCTATCAAAAAATCCTAACATAATCCAGAAAAATCGAAGTTGGTTTCAACAAAATTTTTTAAAATTTGAAAAAAATCTGTACAAAAATCCATAAATTCGAAGTTAATTTCAACTAGAATTACTCAAATGCAGCTCCTCTATCATAAAAACCTAACATAATCCAGAAAAATCGAAGTTGGGTTCAACAAAATTTTATAAAATTTGACAAAAATCTGCACAAAAATCCAAAAAATCGAAGTTAATTTCAACTAGAATTACTCAAATGCAGCTCCTCTATCCAAAAAACCTAAAATAATCCAGAAAAATCGAAGTTGGTTTCAACAAAATTTTTTAAAATTTGACAAAAATCTGTACAAAAATCCAAAAAATCGAAGTTAATTTCAACTAGAATTACTCAAATGCAGCTCGTCTATCAAAAAAACGTAACATAATCCAGAAAAATCGAAGTTGGGTTCAACAAAATTTTATAAAATTTTACAAAAATCTGCACAAAAATCCAAAAATTCGAAGTTAATTACAACTAAAATTACTCAAATGCAGCTCCTCTATCCAAAAAACCTAACATAATCCAGAAAAATCGAAGTTGGTTTCAACAAAATTTTTTAAAATTTCACAAAAATCTGTACAAAAATCCAAAAATTCGAAGTTAATTTCAACTAAAATTACTCAAATGCAGCTCCTCTATCAAAAAAACCTAACATAATCCAGAAAAATCGAAGTTGGTTTCAACAAAATTTTTTAAAATTTGACAAAAATCTGTACAAAAATCCAAAAATTCGAAGTTAATTTCAACTAAAATTACTCAAATGCAGCTCCTCTATCAAAAAAACCTAACGTAATCCAGAAAAATCGAAGTTGGTTTCAACAAAATTTTTTAAAATTTGACAAAAATCTGTACAAAAATCCAAAAAATCGAAGTTAATTTCAACTAGAATTACTCAAATGCAGCTCGTCTATCAAAAAAACCTAACACATTCCAGAAAAATCGAAGTTGGTTTCAACAAAATTTTTTAAAATTTGACAAAAATCTGTACAAAAATCCAAAAATTCGAAGTTAATTTCAACTAAAATTACTCAAATGCAGCTCCTCTATCAAAAAAACCTAACATAATCCAGAAAAATCGAAGTTGGTTTCAACAAAATTTTTTAAAATTTGACAAAAATCTGTACAAAAATCCAAAAATTCGAAGGTAATTTCAACTAAAATTACTCAAATGCAGCTCTTCTATCAAAAAAACCTAACGTAATCCAGAAAAATCGAAGTTGGTTTCAACAAAATTTTTTAAAATTTGACAAAAATCTGTACAAAAATCCAAAAAATCGAAGTTAATTTCAACTAGAATTACTCAAATGCAGCTCGTCTATCAAAAAAACCTAACACATTCCAGAAAAATCGAAGTTGGTTTCAACAAAATTTTTTAAAATTTGACAAAAATCTGTACAAAAATCCAAAAATTCGAAGTTAATTTCAACTAAAATTACTCAAATGCAGCTCCTCTATCAAAAAAACCTAACGTAATCCAGAAAAATCGAAGTTGGTTTCAACACAATTTTTTATAATTTGACAAAAATCTGTACAAACATCCAAAAATTCGCAGTTAATTACAACTAAAATTACTCAAATGCAGCTCCTCTATCCACAAAACCTAAAATAATCCAGAAAAATCGAAGTTGGTTTCAACAAAATTTTTTAAAATTTGACAAAAATCTGTACAAAAATGCAAAAAATCGAAGTTAATTTCAACTAGAATTACTCAAATGCAGCTCGTCTATCAAAAAAACCTAACATAATCCAGAAAAATCGAAGTTGGTTTCAACAAAATTTTTTAAAATTTGACTAAAATCTGTACAAACATCCAAAAATTGGAAGTTATTTTCAACTAAAATTACTCAAATGCAGCTCCTCTATCAAAAAAACTTTACATAATCCAGAAAAATCGAAGTAGGTTTAAACAAAATTTTTTAAAATTTGACAAAAATCTGTCCAAAAATCCAAAAATTCGAAGTTAATTTCAACTAGAATTACTCAAATGCAGCTCCTCTATCATAAAAACCTAACATAATCCAGAAAAATCGAAGTTGGGTTCAACAAAATTTTATAAAATTTGACAAAAATCTGCACAAAAATCCAAAAAATCGAAGTTAATTTCAACTAGAATTACTCAAATGCAGCTCCTCTATCAAAAAAACCTAACATAATCCAGAAAAATCGAAGTTGGTTTCAACAAAATGTTTAAAATTTGACAAAAATCTGTACAAAAATCCAAAAATTCGAAGTTAATTTCAACTAAAATTACTCAAATGCAGCTCTTCTATCAAAAAAACCTAACGTAATCCAGAAAAATCGAAGTTGGTTTCAACAAAATTTTTTAAAATTTGACAAAAATCTGTACAAAAATCCAAAAAATCGAAGTTAATTTCAACTAGAATTACTCAAATGCAGCTCCTCTATCATAAAAACCTAACATAATCCAGAAAAATCGAAGTTGGGTTCAACAAAATTTTATAAAATTTGACAAAAATCTGCACAAAAATCCAAAAAATCGAAGTTAATTTCAACTAGAATTACTCAAATGCAGCTCCTCTATCAAAAAAACCTAACATAATCCAGAAAAATCGAAGTTGGTTTCAACAAAATTTTTTAAAATTTGACTAAAATCTGTACAAGAATCCAAAAATTCGAAGTTAATTTCAACTAAAATTACTCAAATGCAGCTCCTCTATCAAAAAAACTTTACATAATCCAGAAAAATCGAAGTTGGTTGCAACAAAATTTTTTAAAATTTGACAAAAATCTGTACAAACATCCAAAAATTCGAAGTTATTTTCAACTAAAATTACTCAAATGCAGCTCCTCTATCAAAAAAACTTTACATAATCCAGAAAAATCGAAGTAGGTTTAAACAAAATTTTTTAAAATTTGACAAAAATCTGTCCAAAAATCCAAAAATTCGAAGTTAATTTCAACTAGAATTACTCAAATGCAGCTCCTCTATCATAAAAACCTAACATAATCCAGAGAAATCGAAGTTGGTTTCAACAAAATTTTTTAAAATTTTACAAAAATCTGTACAAACATCCAAAAATTCGAAGTTAATTTCAATTAAAATTACTCAAATGCAGCTCCTCTATCAAAAAAACTTTACATAATCCAGAGAAATCGAAGTTGTTTTCAACAAAATTTTTTAAAATTTTACAAAAATCTGTACAAAAATCCAAAAATTCGAAGTTATTTTCAACTAAAATTCCTCAAATGCAGCTCCTCTATCAAAAAAACCTAACATAATCCAGAAAAATCGAAGTTGGTTTCAACAAAATTTTTTAAAATTTTACAAAAATCTGTACAAACATCCAAATAATCGAAGTTAATTATCAACTCGAATTACTCAAATGCAGCTCCTCTATCAAAAAACCTAACATAATCCCGAAAAATCGAAAATGGGTTCAACAAAATTTTATAAAATTTGACAAAAATCTGCACAAAAATCCAAAAATTCGAAGTTAATTTCAACCAAAATTACTCAAATGCAGCTCCTCTATCAAAAAAACGTTACATAATCCAGAAAAATCGAAGTCGGTTTCAACAAAATTTTATAAAATTTGACAAATATCTGTACAAAAATCCAAATATTCGAAGTTAATTTCAACTAAAATTACTCAAATGCAGCTCCTCTATCAAAAAAACTTTACATAATCCAGAGAAATCGAAGTTGGTTTCAACAAAATTTTTTAAAATTTTACAAAAATCTGTACAAAAATCCAAAAATTCGAAGTTAATTTCAACTAAAATTACTCAAATGCAGCTCCTCTATCAAAAAAACGTTACATAATCCAGAGAAATCGAAGTTGGTTTCAACAAAATTTTTTATAATTTGACAAAAATCTGCACAAAAATCAAAAAATTCGAAGTTAATTTCAACTAAAATTACTCAAATGCAGCTCCTCTATCAAAAAAACCTTACATAATCCAGAAAAATCGAAGTTGGTTTCAACAAAATTTTTTAAAATTTGACAAAAATCTGTACAAAAATCAAAAAATTCGAAGTTAATTTCAACTAAAATTACTCAAATGCAGCTCCTCTATCAAAAAAACTTTACATAATCCAGAAAAATCGAAGTTGGTTTCAACAAAATTTTTTAAAATTTGACAGAAATCTGTACAAAAATCCAAAAATTCGAAGTTAATTTCAACTAAAATTACTCAAATGCAGCTCCTCTATCAAAAAAACCTAACATAATCCAGAAAAATCGAAGTTGGGTTCAACAAAATTTTTTAAAATTTGACAAAAATCTGAACAAAAATCCAAAAATTCGAAGATAATTTCAACTAAAATTACTCAAATGCAGCTCCTCTATCAAAAAATCCTAACATAATCCAGAAAAATCGAAGTTGGTTTCAACAAAATTTTTTAAAATTTGAAAAAAATCTGTACAAAAATCCAAAAATTCGAAGTTAATTTCAACTAGAATTACTCAAATGCAGCTCCTCTATCATAAAAACCTAACATAATCCAGAAAAATCGAAGTTGGGTTCAACAAAATTTTATAAAATTTGACAAAAATCTGCACAAAAATCCAAAAAATCGAAGTTAATTTCAACTAGAATTACTCAAATGCAGCTCCTCTATCCAAAAAACCTAAAATAATCCAGAAAAATCGAAGTTGGTTTCAACAAAATTTTTTAAAATTTGACAAAAATCTGTACAAAAATCCAAAAAATCGAAGTTAATTTCAACTAGAATTACTCAAATGCAGCTCGTCTATCAAAAAAACGTAACATAATCCAGAAAAATCGAAGTTGGGTTCAACAAAATTTTATAAAATTTTACAAAAATCTGCACAAAAATCCAAAAATTCGAAGTTAATTACAACTAAAATTACTCAAATGCAGCTCCTCTATCCAAAAAACCTAACATAATCCAGAAAAATCGAAGTTGGTTTCAACAAAATTTTTTAAAATTTCACAAAAATCTGTACAAAAATCCAAAAATTCGAAGTTAATTTCAACTAAAATTACTCAAATGCAGCTCCTCTATCAAAAAAACCTAACATAATCCAGAAAAATCGAAGTTGGTTTCAACAAAATTTTTTAAAATTTGACAAAAATCTGTACAAAAATCCAAAAATTCGAAGTTAATTTCAACTAAAATTACTCAAATGCAGCTCCTCTATCAAAAAAACCTAACGTAATCCAGAAAAATCGAAGTTGGTTTCAACAAAATTTTTTAAAATTTGACAAAAATCTGTACAAAAATCCAAAAAATCGAAGTTAATTTCAACTAGAATTACTCAAATGCAGCTCGTCTATCAAAAAAACCTAACACATTCCAGAAAAATCGAAGTTGGTTTCAACAAAATTTTTTAAAATTTGACAAAAATCTGTACAAAAATCCAAAAATTCGAAGTTAATTTCAACTAAAATTACTCAAATGCAGCTCCTCTATCAAAAAAACCTAACATAATCCAGAAAAATCGAAGTTGGTTTCAACAAAATTTTTTAAAATTTGACAAAAATCTGTACAAAAATCCAAAAATTCGAAGGTAATTTCAACTAAAATTACTCAAATGCAGCTCTTCTATCAAAAAAACCTAACGTAATCCAGAAAAATCGAAGTTGGTTTCAACAAAATTTTTTAAAATTTGACAAAAATCTGTACAAAAATCCAAAAAATCGAAGTTAATTTCAACTAGAATTACTCAAATGCAGCTCGTCTATCAAAAAAACCTAACACATTCCAGAAAAATCGAAGTTGGTTTCAACAAAATTTTTTAAAATTTGACAAAAATCTGTACAAAAATCCAAAAATTCGAAGTTAATTTCAACTAAAATTACTCAAATGCAGCTCCTCTATCAAAAAAACCTAACGTAATCCAGAAAAATCGAAGTTGGTTTCAACACAATTTTTTATAATTTGACAAAAATCTGTACAAACATCCAAAAATTCGCAGTTAATTACAACTAAAATTACTCAAATGCAGCTCCTCTATCCACAAAACCTAAAATAATCCAGAAAAATCGAAGTTGGTTTCAACAAAATTTTTTAAAATTTGACAAAAATCTGTACAAAAATGCAAAAAATCGAAGTTAATTTCAACTAGAATTACTCAAATGCAGCTCGTCTATCAAAAAAACCTAACATAATCCAGAAAAATCGAAGTTGGTTTCAACAAAATTTTTTAAAATTTGACTAAAATCTGTACAAACATCCAAAAATTGGAAGTTATTTTCAACTAAAATTACTCAAATGCAGCTCCTCTATCAAAAAAACTTTACATAATCCAGAAAAATCGAAGTAGGTTTAAACAAAATTTTTTAAAATTTGACAAAAATCTGTCCAAAAATCCAAAAATTCGAAGTTAATTTCAACTAGAATTACTCAAATGCAGCTCCTCTATCATAAAAACCTAACATAATCCAGAAAAATCGAAGTTGGGTTCAACAAAATTTTATAAAATTTGACAAAAATCTGCACAAAAATCCAAAAAATCGAAGTTAATTTCAACTAGAATTACTCAAATGCAGCTCCTCTATCAAAAAAACCTAACATAATCCAGAAAAATCGATGTTGGTTTCAACAAAATTTTTTAAAATTTGACAAAAATCTGTACAAAAATCCAAAAATTCGAAGTTAATTTCAACTAAAATTACTCAAATGCAGCTCTTCTATCAAAAAAACCTAACGTAATCCAGAAAAATCGAAGTTGGTTTCAACAAAATTTTTTAAAATTTGACAAAAATCTGTACAAAAATCCAAAAAATCGAAGTTAATTTCAACTAGAATTACTCAAATGCAGCTCCTCTATCATAAAAACCTAACATAATCCAGAAAAATCGAAGTTGGGTTCAACAAAATTTTATAAAATTTGACAAAAATCTGCACAAAAATCCAAAAAATCGAAGTTAATTTCAACTAGAATTACTCAAATGCAGCTCCTCTATCAAAAAAACCTAACATAATCCAGAAAAATCGAAGTTGGTTTCAACAAAATTTTTTAAAATTTGACTAAAATCTGTACAAGAATCCAAAAATTCGAAGTTAATTTCAACTAAAATTACTCAAATGCAGCTCCTCTATCAAAAAAACTTTACATAATCCAGAAAAATCGAAGTTGGTTGCAACAAAATTTTTTAAAATTTGACAAAAATCTGTACAAACATCCAAAAATTCGAAGTTATTTTCAACTAAAATTACTCAAATGCAGCTCCTCTATCAAAAAAACTTTACATAATCCAGAAAAATCGAAGTAGGTTTAAACAAAATTTTTTAAAATTTGACAAACATCTGTCCAAAAATCCAAAAATTCGAAGTTAATTTCAACTAGAATTACTCAAATGCAGCTCCTCTATCATAAAAACCTAACATAATCCAGAAAAATCGAAGTTGGGTTCAACAAAATTTTATAAAATTTGACAAAAATCTGCACAAAAATCCAAAAAATCGAAGTTAATTTCAACTAGAATTACTCAAATGCAGCTCCTCTATCCAAAAAACCTAAAATAATCCAGAAAAATCGAAGTTGGTTTCAACAAAATTTTTTAAAATTTGACAAAAATCTGTACAAAAATCCAAAAAATCGAAGTTAATTTCAACTAGATGTCACGTCCCGGGTGAGGTCTTTTGGGGACAATGACATGTGGGGTAGAATGGACTCAGGCGCGAATCTAAAATCCAGCACTCTGAGATTTTGTGGGAACTTAGGCGCGAATATTAAATCCGTCACTCTGAGGGTTTTTGAGGAGTCAGGCGCGAATCTGTGATCCAGCACACTGAGTGTTTTAGAGGAGTCAGGCGCGAATATTAAATCCGTCACGCTGAGGTTTTTAGAGGAATCAGGCGCGAATCTGTAATCCAGCACACTGAGGGTTTTTAGAGGGGTCAGGCGCGAATATTAAATCCGTCACGCTGAGGTTTTTAGAGGAATCAGGCGCGAATCTGTAATCCAGCACACTGAGGGTTTTTGAGGAAAACCAGGCGCGAATCTTACATCCTGCACTCTAAAGCTAAAGGATAGATCAGGCGCGAATCTGACATCCAGCACACTAATCGATCAGGGAAGGTTTAAAGGCGAATGGTATCCGGGGACACCCGTTAGCACTCTTGTTTTGATTTTAACGTTGCATTTATGTAGAGAAAATCACTTATAATATTTCCGTGAATAGCACGGCTCGTGCAATAGTATGTTTGTAAACACAACTGGGGCTTTAGCGTTCACTGATCGAGATCAGCTGTTGCTGCAGTTTGTTTTGGTTTGAGGATATTCGCAACCGGAGATTAGACACAATAATTCAAAGCGTGATTTAAACAAGAACGTTTGTTTATTCAAGGTACGATAATATGCCATGCATCGTTAATGCAAAAGCAGTTAATTGTTATAGAAATGCGTTTGACAGCGAGCATTAGCACATGACATTTATATAAATTGTGATTAGTACAATATAAAAGTATGAATATGAAATACAATATGCGATAATTAAAGGAAATGATTACAATAAGCACATATATAGAAAGTAGTAATAGTAATAATACAAAATATAAATGATCGCAATAAGCGTATAGAAAAGTAGTAGTAATTCAATTATATATATATATGATAAACTTTAAGTAAATAGAATAATATGAAAATAATAAGCGTTAATACGCGAAAGCAATAGACGAAATGAAAGTTATAAATACAAGATAATAAGTGAACGCAATAAGCAATAATAATACGAAATTATAAATGGGAATGATATAATGAATAATAATAATAATAATTGATTGCTTACGGTAGAAGCCGTAGATAACTGATTTTAATGGTTTCACTATATAATTTTCACTAAAATGAATACTTGTAGTACTACTGAAAATACTGGTGATAATAATAATGTTGAAAATATCGGTAATAATCATGAACATACTGGTAATAATCATGAACATACTAAACTCCGGCCTCTCAGGACCTCGTATTTATATGTTTGTTGCGGGGTACGCGCGGTATCGGCCTTGACACATTTAAGAATTTAGTCGCAGTAGGACTTCCGGGGTTTTTATAAACTGAATGTCTATTAATAGACATTCTTCTGTCACGTACGCCGAATATGCGTCGCAATTAGATTTCTTGGGTTTTTATGAACGGTATTTGGAGATATTCAACCCATCGCATGGATTTTGGGTATTTTAACGGGAAAGGGGTTTGAATGGCTTGGATTTGGAGGGTCTTAGAGAAGGAGTGAGACGTGGTCTCGGTTTAAGAAGATTTTGGGGCGAGGGACTTGTTTAGATTTAGTTTTGAGGAGGGAATTCGTGCCTCGTTGGGCGAATAAGTGAAGGAGGTTTTGTACTGACCATCTCGAGATGGGGACCGCTAAGGTACATCATCGAGGTGATCAGCGATTGGGGAAAAGGGGTAATAATTGAATTTGAGGGACTTTGGTGGAGTGATTCTGAGATTTTTAATAGATTTTCTGAATAGTACCGCGCGAAAAATGTTGGGACGTTACATAGAATTACTCAAATGCAGCTCGTCTATCAAAAAACGTAACATAATCCAGAAAAATCGAAGTTGGTTTCAACAAAATTTTTTAAAATTTGACAAAATTCTGTACAAGAATCCAAAAATTCGAAGTTAATTTCAACTAAAATTACTCAAATGCAGCTTCTTTATCTAAAAAATTTTACATAATCCAGAAAAATCGAAGTTGGTTTTAACAAAATTTTTTAAAATTTGACAAAAATCTGTACAAAAATCCAAAAATTCGAAGTTAATTTCAACTAAAATTACTCAAATGCAGCTCCTCTATCAAAAAAACCTAGCATAATCCGGAAAAATCGAAGTTGGGTTCAACAAAATTTTATAAAATTTCCAAAATCTGCACAAAAATCCAAAAATTCGAAGTTAATTACAACTAAAATTACTTAAATGCAGCTCCTCTATCCAAAAAACCTAACATAATCCAGAAAAATCGAAGTTGGTTTCAACAAAATTTTTTAAAATTTCACAAAAATCTGTACAAAAATCCAAACATTCGAAGTTAATTTCAACTAAAATTACTCAAATGCAGCTCCTCTATCATAAAAACCTAACATAATCCAGAAAAATCGAAGTTGGGTTAAACAAAATTTTATAAAATTTGACAAAAATCTGCACAAAAATCCAAAAATTCGAAGTTAATTTCAACTAAAATTACTCAAATGCAGCTCCTTTATCCAAAAAACCTAAAATAATCCAGAAAAATCGAAGTTGGTTTCAACAAAATTTTTTAAAATTTGACAAAAATCTGTACAAAAATCCAAAAATTCGAAGTTAATTTCAACTAGAATTACTCAAATGCAGCTCGTCTAGCAAAAAAACCTAACATAATCCAGAAAAATCGAAGTTGATTTCAACAAAATTTTTTAAAATTTGACAAAAATCTGTACCAAAATCCAAAAATTCGAAGTTAATTTCAACTAAAATTATTCAAATGCAGCTCCTCTACCAAAAAAACCAAACGTAATCCAGAATAATCAAAATTGGTTTCAACAAAATTTTTTAAAATTTGAGAAAAATCTGTACAAAATTCCAAAAATTCGAAGTTAATGTCAACTAAAATTACTCAAATGCAGCTCCTCTATCAAAAAAAACCTAACATAATCCAGAAAAATCGAAGTTGGTTTCAACAAAATTTTTTATAATTTGACAAAAATCGGTACAAAAATCCAAAAATTCGAAGTTATTTTCAACTAAAATTAGTCAAATGCAGCTCCTCTATTAAAAAAACCTAACATAATCCAGAGTAATCGAAGTTGGTTTCAACAAAATTTTTTAAAATTTGACAAAAATCTGTACAAAAATCCAAAAATTCGAAGTTAACTTCAACTAAAATTACTCAAATGCAGCTCCTCTATCAATAAAACCTAACGTAATCCAGAAAAATCGAAGTTGGTTTCAACACAATTTTTTATAATTTGAAAAAAATCTGTACAAACATCCAAAAATTCGAATTTAATTTCAACTAAAATTACTCAAATGCAGCTCCTCTATCAAAAAACCTAACATAATCCAAAAAAATCGAAGTTCGTTTCAACAAAATTTTTTAAAATTTGACAAAAATCTGTACAAAAATCCAAAAATTCGAAGTTATTTTCAACTAAAATTACTCAAATGCAGCTCCGCTACCAAAAAAACCTAACGTAATCCAGAGTAATCGAAGTTGGTTTCAACAAAATTTTTTAAAATTTGACAAAAATCTGTACAAAAATCCAAAAATTCGTAGTTAATTACATCTAAAATTACTCAAATGCAGCTCCTCTATCCAAAAAACCTAACATAATCCAGAAAAATCGAAGTTGGTTTCAACAAAATTTTTTAAAATTTGACAAAAATCTGTACAAAAATCCAAAAATTCGAAGTTAATTTCAACTAAAATTACTCAAATGCAGCTCCTCTATCAAAAAAACCTAACATAATCCAGAAAAATCGAAGTTGGTTTCAACAAAACTTTTTAAAATTTGACAAAAATTCGAAGTTAATTTCAACTAAAATTACTCAAATGCAGCTCCGCTACCAAAAAAACCTAACGTAATCCAGAGTAATCGAAGTTGGTTTCAACAAAATTTTTTAAAATTTGACAAAAATCTGTACAAAAATCCAAAAATTCGAAGTTAATTACATCTAAAATTACTCAAATGCAGCTCCTCTATCCAAAAAACCTAACATAATCCAGAAAAATCGAAGTTGGTTTCAACAAAATTTTTTAAAATTTGACAAAAATCTGTACAAAAATCCAAAAATTCAAAGTTAATTTCAACTAAAATTACTCAAATGCAGCTCCTCTATCAAAAAAACCTAACATAATCCAGAAAAATCGAAGTTGGTTTCAACAAAACTTTTTTAAATTTGACAAAAATCTGTACAAAAATCCAAAAATTCGAAGTTAATTTCAACTAAAATTACTCAAATGCAGCTCCTCTATCAAAAATACCTAACATATTCCAGAAAAATCGAAGTTGGTTTCAACAAAATTTTTTACAATTTGACAAATATCTGCACAAAAATGCAAAAATTCGAAGTTAATTTCAACTAAAATTACTCAAATGCAGCTCCTCTATCAAAAAAACCTAACATATTCCAGAAAAATCGAAGTTGGTTTCAAAAAAATTTTTTAAAATTTGACAAAAATCTGTACAAAAATCCAAAAACTCGAAGTTATTTTCAACTAAAATTACTCAAATGCAGCTCCTCTATCAAAAAAACTTTACATAATCCAGAAAAATCGAAGTTGGGTTCAACAAAATTTTATAAAATTTGACAAAAATCTGCACAAAATCCAAAAATTCGAAGTTAATTACAACTAAAATTACTCAAATGCAGCTCCACTATCCAAAAAACCTAACATAATCCAGAAAAATCGAAGTTGGTTTCAACAAAATTTTTTATAATTTGAAAAAAATCTGTACAAACATCCAAAAATTCGAAGTTAATTTCAACTAAAATTACTCAAATGCAGCTCCTCTATCAAAAAAACCTAACATATTCCAGAAAAATCGAAGTTGGTTTCAACAAAATTTTTTAAAATTTGACAAAAATCTGTACAAAAATCCAAAAATTCGAAGTTAATTTCAACTAGAATTACTCAAATGCAGCTCCTCTATCAAAAAAACCTAACATATTCCTGAAAAATCGAAGTTGGTTTCAACAAAATTTTTTAAAATTTGACAGAAATCTGTACAAAAATCCAAAAATTCGAAGTTATTTTCAACTAAAATTACTCAAATGCAGCTCCTCTATCAAAAAAACCTAACATAATCCAGAAAAATCGAAATAGGCTTCAACAAATTTTTTAAAATTTGAGAAAAATCTGATCAAAAATCCAAAAATTCAAAGTTAATTTCAACTAAAATTACTCAAATGCAGCCCCTCTATCCAAAAAACCTAAAATAATCCAGAAAAATCGAAGTTGTTTTCAACAAAACTGTTTAAAATTTGACAAAAATCTGTACAAAAATCCAAAAATTCGAAGTTAATTTCAACTAAAATTACTCGAATGCTGCTCCTCTATCAAAAAAAACCTAACATAATCCAGAGAAATCGAAGTTGGTTTCAACAAAATTTTTTAAAATTTGACAGAAATCTGTTCAAAAATCCAAAAATTCGAAATTAATTACAACTAAAATTACTCAAATGCAGATCCTCTATCCAAAAAACCTAACATAATCCAGAAAAATCGAAATAGGCTTCAACAAATTTTTTAAAATTTGAGAAAAATCTGTTCAAAAATCCAAAAATTCAAAGTTAATTTCAACTAAAATTACTCAAATGCAGCTCCTCTATAAAAAAAAACCTAACATAATCCAGAAAAATCGAAGTTGGTTTCAACAAAATTTTTTAAAATTTGACAAAAATCTGTACAAACATCCAAAAATTCGAAGTTATTTTCTACTAAATTTACTCAAATGCAGCTCCTCTATCAAAAAAACCAAACATAATCCAGAAAAATCGAAGTTGGGTTCAACAAAATTTTTTAAAATTTGACAAAAATCTGAACAAAAATCAAAAAATTCGAAGTTATTTTCAACTAAATTTACTCAAATGCAGCTCCTCTATCAAAAAATCTTTACATAATCCAGAAAAATCGAAGTTGGGTTCAACAAAATTTTATAAAATTTGACAAAAATCTGTACAAAAATCCAAAAAGTCGAAGTTAATTTCAACTAGAATTACTCAAATGCAGCTCCTCTATCAAAAAAACTTTACATAATCCAGAGAAATCGAAGTTGGTTTCAACAAAATTTTTTAAAATTTTACAAAAATCTGTACAAAAAACCAAATATTCGAAGTTAATTTCAACTAAAATTACTCAAATGTAGCTCCTCTATCAAAAAAACCTAACATAATCCAGAAAAATCGAAGTTGGGTTCAACAAAATTTTATAAAATTTGACAAATATCTATACAAAAATCCAAATATTCGAAGTTAATTTCAACTAAAATTACTTAAATGCAGCTCCTCTATCCAAAAAACCTAACATAATCCAGAAAAATCGAAGTTGGTTTCAACAAAATTTTTTAAAATTTGACAAAAATCTGTACAAAAATCCAAAAAGTCGAAGTTAATTTCAACTAGAATTACTTAAATGCAGCTCCTCTATCAAAAAAACCTAACATAATCCAGAAAAATCGAAGTTGGGTTCAACAAAATTTTTTAAAATTTGACAAATATCTGTACAAAAATCCAAATATTCGAAGTTAATTTCAACTAAAATTACTTAAATGCAGCTCCTCTATCCAAAAAACCTAACATAATCCAGAAAAATCGAAGTTGGGTTCAACAATATTTTATAAAATTTGACAAATATCTGTACAAAAATCCAAATATTCGAAGTTAATTTCAACTAAAATTACTCAAATGCAGCTCCGCTACCAAAAAAACCTAACGTAATCCAGAATAATCGAAGTTGGTTTCAACAAAATTTTTTAAAATTTTACAAACATCTGTACAAAAGTCCCAAAATTCGAAGTTAATTTCAACTAAAATTACTCAAATGCAGCCCTCTATCAAAAAAACCTAACATAATCCAGAAAAATCGAAGTTGGTTTCAACAAAATTTTTTAAAATTTGACAAAAATCTGTACAAGAATCCAAATATTCGCTGGATTATGTAAAGTTTTTTTGATAGAGGAGCTGCATTTGAGTAATTTTAGTTGAAATTAACTTCAAATTTTTGGATTCTTGGTACAGATTTTTGTCAAATTTTAAAAAATTTTGTTGAAACCAACTTCGATTTCTCTGAATTATGTTAGGTTTTTTTGATAGAACAGCAGCATTCGAGTAATTTTAGTTGAAATTAACTTCGAATATTTGGATTTTTGTACAGATATTTGTCAAATTTTAAAAAATTTTGTTGAACCCAACTTCGATTTTTCTGGATTATGTTAGGTTTTTTGATAGAGGAGCTGCATTTGAGTAATTCTAGTTGAAATTAACTTCGAATATTTGGATTTTTGTACAGATATTTGTCAAATTTTAAAAAATATTGTTGAACCCAACTTCGATTTTTCTGGATTATGTTAGGTTTTTTTGATAGAGGAGCTGCATTTGAGTAATTCTAGTTGAAATTAACTTCGAATATTTGGATTTTTGTACAGATATTTGTCAAATTTTAAAAAATATTGTTGAATCCAACTTCGATTTTTCTGGATTATGTTAGGTTTTTTTGATAGAGGAGCTGCATTTGAGTAATTCTAGTTGAAATTAACTTCGAATTTTTGGTTTTTTGTACAGATTTTTGTCAAATTTTAAAAAATTTTGTTGAAACCAACTTCGATTTTTCTGGATTATGTAAAGTTTTTTTGATAGAGGAGCTGCATTTGAGTAATTCTAGTTGATAATTAACTTCGAATTTTTGGATTTTTGTACAGATTCTTGTCAAATTTTAAAAAATTTTGTTGAAACCAACTTCGATTACTCTGGATTACGTTAGGTTTTTTTGATAGAGGAGCTGCATTTGAGTAATTTTTGTTGAAATTAACTTCGAATTTTTGGATTTTTGTACAGATTTTTGTCAAATTTTAAAAAATTTTGTTGAAACCAACTTCGATTTTTCTGGATTATGTTAGGTTTTTTTGATAGAGGAGCTGCATTTGAGTAATTTTAGATGTAATTAACTTCGAATTTTTGGATTTTTGTGCAGATATTTGTCAAATTTTATAAAATTTGTTGAACCCAACTTCGATTTTTCTGGATTATGTTAGGTTTTTTGATAGAGGAGCTGCATTTGAGTAATTCTAGTTGAAATTAACTTCGAATTTTTGGATTTTTGTTCAGATTTTTGTCAAATTTTATAAAATTTGTTGAACCCAACTTCGATTTTTCTGGAATATGTTAGGTTTTTTTATAAAGGAGCTGCATTTGAGTAATTTTAGTTGAAATTAACTTCGAATTTTTGGATTTTTGTACAGATTTTTGTCAAATTTTAAAAAATTTTGTTGAAACCAACTTCGATTTTTCTGGAATATGTTAGGTTTTTTTGATAGAGGAGCTGCATTTGAGTAATTTTAGTTGAAATTAACTTCGAATTTTTGGATTTTTGTACAGATTTTTGTCAAATTTTAAAAAATTTTGTTGAAACCAACATCGATTACTCTGGATTACGTTAGGTTTTTTTGATAGAGGAGCTGCATTTGAGTAATTTTAGTTGAAAATAACTTCGAATTTTTGGATTTTTGTACAGATTTTTGTCAAATTTTAAAAAATTTTGTTTAAACCTACTTCGATTTTTCGGGATTATGTTAGGTTTCTTTGATAGAGGAGCTGCATTTGAGTAATTTTAGTTGTAATTAACTTCGAATTTTTGGATTTTTGTCAAATTTTAAAAAATTTTGTTGAAACCAACTTCGATTTTCCTGGATTACGTTAGGTTTTTTTGATAGAGGAGCTGCATTTGAGTAATTTTAGTTGTAATTAACTTCGAATTTTTGGATTTTTGTGCAGATTTTTGTCAAATTTTATAAAATTTGTTGAACCCAACTTCGATTTTTCTGGATTATGTTAGGTTTATTTGATAGAGGAGCTGCATTTGAGTAATTTTAGTTGAAATTAACTTCGAATTTTTGGATTTTTGTCAAATTTTAAAAAATTTTGTTGAAACCAACTTCGATTTTCCTGGATTACGTTAGGTTTTTTTGATAGAGGAGCTGCATTTGAGTAATTTTAGTTGTAATTAACTTCGAATTTTTGGATTTTTGTGCAGATTTTTGTCAAATTTTATAAAATTTTGTTGAACCCAACTTCGATTTTTCTGGATTATGTTAGGTTTATTTGATAGAGGAGCTGCATTTGAGTAATTTTTGTTGAAATTAACTTCGAATTTTTGGATTTTTGTACAGATTTTTGTCAAATTTTAAAAAATTTTGTTGAAACCAACTTCGATTTTTCTGGATTATGTTAGGTTTTTTTGATAGAGGAGCTGCATTTGAGTAATTTTAGATGTAATTAACTTCGAATTTTTGGATTTTTGTGCAGATTTTTGTCAAATTTTATAAAATTTGTTGAACCCAACTTCGATTTTTCTGGATTATGTTAGGTTTTATTGATAGAGGAGCTGCATTTGAGTAATTTTAGTTGAAAATAACTTCGAATTTTTGGATTTTTGTGCAGATTTTTGTCAAATTTATAAAATTTGTTGAACCCAACTTCGATTTTTCTGGATTATGTTAGGTTTTTTGATAGAGGAGCTGCATTTGAGTAATTCTAGTTGAAATTAACTTCGAATTTTTGGATTTTTGTTCAGATTTTTGTCAAATTTTATAAAATTTGTTGAACCCAACTTCGATTTTTCTGGAATATGTTAGGTTTTTTTATAAAGGAGCTGCATTTGAGTAATTTTAGTTGAAATTAACTTCGAATTTTTGGATTTTTGTACAGATTTTTGTCAAATTTTAAAAAATTTTGTTGAAACCAACTTCGATTTTTCTGGAATATGTTAGGTTTTTTTGATAGAGGAGCTGCATTTGAGTAATTTTAGTTGAAATTAACTTCGAATTTTTGGATTTTTGTGCAGATTTTTGTCAAATTTTATAAAATTTGTTGAACCCAACTTCGATTTTTCTGGATTATGTTAGGTTTTTTGATAGAGGAGCTGCATTTGAGTAATTCTAGTTGAAATTAACTTCGAATTTTTGGATGTTTGTACAGATTTTTGTCAAATTTTATAAAATTTGTTGAACCCAACTTCGATTTTTCTGGATTATGTTAGGTTCTTTTGATAGAGGAGCTGCATTTGAGTAATTTTTGTTGAAATTAACTTCGAATTTTTGGATTTTTGTACAGATTTTTGTCAAATTTTAAAAAATTTTGTTGAAACCAACTTCGATTTTTCTGGATTATGTTAGGTTTTTTTGATAGAGGAGCTGCATTTGAGTAATTTTAGATGTAATTAACTTCGAATTTTTGGATTTTTGTGCAGATTTTTGTCAAATTTTATAAAATTTGTTGAACCCAACTTCGATTTTTCTGGATTATGTTAGGTTTTTTGATAGAGGAGCTGCATTTGAGTAATTCTAGTTGAAATTAACTTCGAATTTTTGGATTTTTGTTCAGATTTTTGTCAAATTTTATAAAATTTGTTGAACCCAACTTCGATTTTTCTGGAATATGTTAGGTTTTTTTATAAAGGAGCTGCATTTGAGTAATTTTAGTTGAAATTAACTTCGAATTTTTGGATTTTTGTACAGATTTTTGTCAAATTTTAAAAAAATTTGTTGAAACCAACTTCGATTTTTCTGGAATATGTTAGGTTTTTTTGATAGAGGAGCTGCATTTGAGTAATTTTAGTTGAAATTATCTTCGAATTTTTGGATTTTTGTACAGATTTTTGTCAAATTTTAAAAAATTTTGTTGAAACCAACTTCGATTACTCTGGATTACGTTAGGTTTCTTTGGTAGCGGAGCTGCATTTTGTTGTAATCAGGATCGTAAATAATTCAAACTCACTTGGTTTAATATTACTGAACGAAAAATAATCTCTTTTATTGTACGACTTGTTACCATCACCGCATGGCTTACTCCGCTCTAACTTCAGAGAGAGCAGTTACTCGGTGCCTCCACGAGGACCCACGAGTGCCACCTGTTCCGAAACAGCGCGAAATTCAAACTCCTCAACACTCCCACTAATTGAGCGAAGAAAAAAAAAAAATTATCATACATTTTGATGTAGGAACGCAACATAAATATTACATTAGTCTTACATGATACTCTCATCTTGCTATTTCCTAACCAGTTATAATACAAGAGATGTAATGTTAATTAGAGTAGGCTTTTATTATACCTAATTCGTTACGCAGTGTTTCGAACTGACTACAAGGAATCGCTTTGGTTAGTACGTCTGCTAACTGTCGTTTGCTTGGCACGTAATATACATCTATGTCGCCATTGGCCAATTTTTCGCGTGTATAGTGATAACGTATGTCCACGTGCTTCGTTCTTTTATGGAACTCTGGATTATGTATCAATTTGATGGCGCTTTGACTGTCCATGAAGATTGGTGTTGGTCCCCTCATGGGCTCCCCCACATCGCACAACAGTTGACGTATCCATATAGCTTCTCGTGTTGCGCATGACGCCGCGATATATTCCGCCTCCGTAGTCGATAGGGAAACTGTTGACTGGCGTTGACTATTCCAAGTCACAGGTCCGTTGCTTAATTTAAAGGTGTAACCACTCGTAGATCTCCTCGTGTCGATATCATTTGCGAAGTCTGAATCCGAGAATCCTTGTATCACCTCTGATCTCGTAGTTTTTGTGTATAGTATCCCATGTTCACGTGTATTTTTCAGGTATCTGATTATCCTCTTGACGGCATTCCAGTGGGAATGTCCATGCTTGTCCAGATATCTGCTGACGACTCCCACTGCAAAAGCAATATCCGGTCTGGTAACTATTGCCGCAAACATCAGGCTACCGACCGCTTCTCTGTAAGGCACCTGTGCTTCGTTTTCCATCACTGAAGTTAAATGCGCATAAGTGTCGAATGGAGTAGAAACTCCCACTGCATCCTCCATGCCGAATTTTTTAATAACGCGACCAATATAGCCCTCTTGGTGTATAAATATTGATCCTTCATCTATATTATGCGTGATTTCCATCCCTACAAAACTACGCACATTGTTGCAGCTCGTGATTTCAAAAGTTGCCTTGAGTTGTGAGATTATTGATTGCAGTTCCCTTTCATCGATCCCCATCAGTAGTCCATCGTCGACGTATAAAGCGAGAAGAACCTTTGATGCATCAGAGTGTCTGTAGTATACGCATTTATCGGCATTACTTTGTTGGAACTTGATGGATTTTAGGAAACTGTCAATTCGCTCATTCCACTGTCGGGACGCCTGCTTAAGACCATATAGTGCTTTTTCCAGTTTGCATACCGTACCTTCTTTAAATTTCATACCTTCCGGTGGGAACATATATACATCGTCCACAAGATCACCATTTAAGAATGCCGTCTTGACGTCAAATTGAATTAGCTTGTAATTTCGTTGAACGGCTAGAGCTAATAGAATTCTTATGGAATCGTATCTAACAGTCGGTGAGAAAGTGTCGTGATAGTCAATACCTTTTCTCTGTGCATATCCTTTAGCACACAGCCGTGCTTTGAAACGGGGAATACTTCCGCCATTGGTACATGGCTTCACACTGAAGACCCATTTTGAATCAATGGCATTTTTGCCTTTTGGGAGAGAGGTTACATGCCATGTTCTGTTTGCTTTTAGTGCTTCTATTTCTTCTCTTATCGCTTTACGCCACTTTTCCTTTTCTGCACTATTTATTGCTTCCTCAAAGGTTTGTGGAATGCGAATATCGACAGCATGCGCCTCATAACGTTCTGGCCTCCTTATATTGTCTCGATCACGCAGCTTATATCCCTCTGAACTTGTGTCCTTGTCATTGTTGATTGTATTCGGATTTCCTGTGTTCCCTACCTCTCTATTTTCTTGACTTTCTTGTTCTTCACTCGCTGATTCATTTACATATACATCAGGAAGTATTGCTGGAATATTTACTCTCGCTTCATGTACCGTTGCGTCTTCATCGAACGTGACATTACGTGAAATCTTAATTTTCTTAGTGTCTGTGTTAAACAAACGGTAATTCGTCGAATTGCCGTCATACCCTACTAATATTAGTTTCTCGCTCTTTGGGGAGAGCTTGTTTCTCATTTCTTTTGGCACATGCATGAACGCGCTACACCCAAAGGTTTTTATATGATTTAATATCGCGGATTTTTCGGTCCACATTTCAAACGGTGTCGAATTTGGCGCCTGACTTGTCGAGGTTCTGTTCAAGATGTAAACAGCCGTGTTCACGGCTTCAGCCCACAAATATAACGGGACATCCTTTGCATAAAGCATTGAGCGCGCGCTCTCTACGATTGTTCTCATATCTCGCTCCGCTCTCCCGTTTTGCTCGGGAGTATAGGGAGCAGTTGTTTCTAATTCTATTCCCTTTTGGGAAAGAAAAACCTTAAACTGGTTATTACAGTATTCACGTCCATTGTCGACATGCAAGATCTTCACTGAATTTCCCAGCTTATTTTTCGATAGTCTACAAAATTCTTTGAAGCATTCTAAAGTTTCATCTTTATGTTTGATGAAGAACACTACCCTATACCCCGATAAATCATCTTTGAACAGAACAAAATATCTAGCACCTTGGACAGAAGGTACAGACATCGGTCCGCAGAGATCGCTGTGTATATACTCGCCAAGTTTAGCTTTAATTCGCTTTGCGGGGACAAAAGATAGCTTATGCTGCTTGCCATACATACATGCTTCACAAAAGAAATTTTCTGTATCTGACAACTCTACGCCTTTAAGGGGGTAGACACGGGTAATGCAGCGCGCTGTAATACCCACATAATGTGCCCGAAACATGGGTTTGGGGGGATACGCTTTACGTCCTTATATGAGCAAATTTTGGGCTGGATGAGGTCTCATTCGAAAGAGGAAGGTTCAGTGCACAGCGCTCTGGTCATGGTTCGACGAGCTTGTGTGTGATATCTAATAATACGAGTGTTCAAAGTAGAGCAAAAGTTGACAAAATACACCCGCATGAATCCAAGTATTTTTAGGTCACTAAAAGAGTTTTGTGACTCAAACGATGACCAGAGCGCACTGCAGTGAACCTTCCTCTTTCGAATGAGACCTCGCCCAGCGTAAAATCTGTTCATATAAGGACGAAAAGCGTATCCCCGTGATTGCATTCCCAAATACGAGTTCCGCCATATTGGCGATAATACAGAGCAAGTCACGTGACAAATTTAGTTGAGCTAGTGGACACGAGATGGCGCCTACTCGGGAGGACTGCCAACGTGGAATCATAGTAAAACTGAAGCGTTAGCTGGATACACAAGCCACAGTAAAAGCGTGATGCAGTCATTGCATGCATTTTCGGACGACTTTAGGTTAGGTTATATGCATTTTAGGCATACATTGACTAGGAACTGCTGGGAATTGTCTGCATTTACTAAATTAACGGTTTTACCGTAACACATACATCACCGCTGCCGAATATATTTTATAATTATATGGCCACATTATTTCAAATAAAAAAAAAGATTGAAATTTTTTAATAACACTGGAAGTAGTGATTTACTGATATCATATTTTCAGAATGTGGAAGTTACAGCAATTATTTGCAATTATTGCTTTTATTATTATTCTTCTGACTATTGTATATAGCATATAACAAGGAAAAGTCTCCAAATCGGTCAACAGTTGACTCCTTGATTTTTTTTGTAATTCTTTACGCTCCTATGCAGAGATGGGCATTATTTAATTAAAAGAATATACTTCCGAATGGCCCCAGTGGCCGATCGTCACGAGGTTTGGGGGGAGGGTGTGTGTACCCTAAATCTAAAATTCTATTTAGCTTCGGGTATTTATTAGTTTCCTTTGTTTATTCGAAGGTCTTTCATCTTTGGCTTCGAATAATTTTTCATTTTTCATTATATCTTTATCCTAAGGTCGTATTCAAATATATTGGCCGGTCGATTCGTTTTCGTGAACAGCGATCGAGGAGAAATCAGCTATCACAATCTTATTGTCAGCGTAGTACATATGTAGTTGTGTGCGTCACGAAGTTATACGTAGACCAATACGAGATGAAGCTATCGAGAAAGAATCAATGTTCTGACTAATAAAGCTCCCTGAATTTTTTCGGAGCTAAGGCCTCAGGTACACCTATTCTGATGCGTGTATTTCTACGCTGCAGCTCGGTTTGGCCTATACATGACAGAAGCTTGGCGCTATCCCCACCACTTCTGGCTCACTCGTGTTCTGCGATGACGAGAGAACACGCGTTACGAATAGGACTGTGCGGATCGTCCCGCGGCTCGGATTCTCGGCCCTCGGAACGGGTCGGAAAATTTCGGGCGGGATCGGGCGGGGTCCCGATACTTTCGTATTGCTCGAGATCCAGACGGTTTCAGGATCCCGAGACTCGATTCGGGCTACAAGCATGACCGCCATGAGCGGGCAATTTGATTTCAGGTCGGCTTGGCAAAACTCGGACGCGATCGGCTCGAAAGCCAGCTATTACGAGGGGACCGAGATGGAAAGAATTATGTATATCATTTATATCGATACCCGAGTGATAAGTTTTTATTTTCTGTCTCCTGTTGAATCATAATTTGTATCTTATTATTTATTTACATATATATGTATTTTCATTGCTACCAAATAGTCTGTGAATACTGAATACGTCCATATACGTACTTAAATAAATACCATGTTCAGAACTTGGGAAGAAGACTATTTTTATATCGACAATATTTTAAAATTTGAATAAAATATACTTCATACTTAGTACTTTCTGTAAAGGGAATATATAGGGTATTATCTTTTCCGGATAGGTTCAGATTTAAAATAGAAAACGTACGAACTATAAACATACAAAAAGGAATATTTCCTAGATGTTTCATAATAACAACAATATGCAGGAGGCGAATATTTTATTATTTCAAATTAACGTGTAAGAAACATAATTTTTCTATGTTCTCAGGTAATAATTTTAATCTATTACTGGTAACGATATCGTCCGATCGCGTTCGAGTTTTGCCGAGCCGACCTGAAATCAAATTGGCCGCTCATGGCGGCTATGCTTGTAGCCTGAATCGAGTCTCGGGGTCTCGAAACTGTCGGGATCTCGAGCAATACGAAAGTATCGGGATCCCGCCCGATCCCGCCCGAAAGTTGCCGGCCCGACCCGAGCCCGAAAAATCGGGTACCCGCACACCCCAAGTTACAAAACTCACCGGCCAATAAATCTGAATACGATCTTAGAAGTTCGAATAACCGACGAGAACCTTTGTGTCCCGAGCCGCGCGAGATCGCCGTGCTCGACGATGTGTCATCTATTATAAAGAAACAGAATTTGTTTATTTTTCATCGTATCAATATGAAAGTGACACCATTGGATTCTTGGCATTCTCCCGGTTACATTGGCAGAAAATAATTTAAATCGGACTATTTTTAACAAAACGGGCTTTCACTTCTACAAACAAATTTTTCACGTAATTTCCTTAATTTTGGTCCGAATTATATCATTTTTGGGGCCAATTTGATCGAGAAAACACGAGGAATCGACTGACGTCACTTTGGCAAAAATCTGATTAGAAATGCAGAACTGCAGATTTGTCACTCCTTAGCGCGCAACATTGTATGGCCCCGCTGGTTTCGAGCGCCGAAGCCCACGAAACTCAGCGAGTCGCATGATTGCCAGCGAGAAGGACAAGAGAGGACTTTCCATGGTGAAGGAAAATCAGCCTTCTACAGAACTCAAATCGAGAAAGACTTTGCTAATAAACTTTATATTCACGTCAAATAAATACTTTAATTGTAAAATTTAGACGACGAACTATTGTTGAATTTCGCCAGTTCTTACATATGCCCCACTGGGTTCGGAATTCCTGATCCCAGAGTTTCATGCATTTACCTATTGAAATGTTGCTTCAAGTCATCGGGCAATTGCATTGTTTCTTCTCGTACATATGTATATCTGTTCGCGAGTAGTTGTCATGAATGACGCGACTTTTGTTTCCCAAATAAATTCACCCCTATCAGGGCCCTCGCTCGAACCGCTTGACAAGGAGACCGAACGATGTGAACCGAGTGCGAGTGAAATAGCGCACCAGCGGTACACCCTCGGTCGACGGCGACTTGAGTCATCCAGTACTGAATACGAAATGTTCAAAATTTCTCATTACACCTTGATGAGAGTGTTACCATTCCTGGATTGGTGGTGAGTCAAGACACGAAGCAATTCAGTCTATTTTTTCTTATCAATACATGATTAGAACACACTCTACGTTCAATAAAAATTGATCGAATTGCTCCATGTTTGATATCATTTTCATCGGGAAATCCTAAAAAATTCATCGGTAATACTTTCATCAATACTTATAAAAAACACGAACATTTTATTTTTCTGTACTGGGTATTTTATCTAGCTCGTCGGTTTTATTGTTCTCGGCTGTCAACGGGCGGTCTACTAGGACCCGAAGGTCCACGCTCGCAACGAGAAAGCAAAACAGTGGGGTGGGTAGGTCTTTCCCGATAAACTGAGCCCAAAGGCTTCTCAACAATTGAAACATTGGAAGACTGTACATATTCTTTCTGATGCTTTCGGCGATATGCGCAACCATTTGTATGCCCGGTTTCATGTCTAACAAGTCAGGCGATTTTGTTTGTGAGAGCCATATATAAAGACAGTCCTGTAACGTTCACATATTCAATTATAAAACTGCAAATATGTTATTTTACACATGTGTCTCGCTGAGTTCCGTCGGCTTCGACGCTTGAAACCAGCGGGGCCATACAATGTTGCGCACTAAGCACTGATGAATCTGAAGTTTTGCAATTTCTAATCAGATCTTTGCGATCGTGGCGTCAATCGATTCCTTATACTTTCTCAATCAAATTGGCCCCAAAAATGATACAACTCAAACCATAATTAAGGAAATTACGTGAAAAATTTGTTTGCAGAGTTGAAAGCCCGTTTCGTTAAAAATAGTCCGATTTAAATAATTTTTTCATAAAAAAAATGCGCAGGCTGGATGTGCGTGATTATTACGTGGTCTCCTCCATAGACATATATAGACGGATCAGAAGATGGGACTATCGGCGTGGGGAAGGAAGGCTTGGAGGGGTAAAGGCATAGGTTCAGATACAGGCACGTCGGTTTGCTTCGGATGTATTCGGCATGCATAACCACAGCGTTATCCGATTTACTCGTATCGCTCCCCTTACCGCGAACCTTGCCACCCTCCTCAGCTTACGGTCCGCCGTCTATATATGTCTATGGTCCCCTCCTCGAAGTGACAGAAAATATAACCTATGTATACGCTATATGACAATAAATGTTGAGCGGCTATTTCGTTCTTTTGCGCTACATTTGTTAACTTTTTATCATCCTTCCGAAACATTATTATTACGTCGCAACAGTATCTTTAGGAAATCGGGTCTAGCATATAGGTTATATTTTCTGTCACTTCGAGGACAGAAAATCCGGTCCTCCAAGTGACAGAAAATATAACCTATATGCTATACCCGATTTCCTAAAGATACTCTTGCGGCGTAATAATAATGTTTCGGAAGGATGATGAAAAGTTCACAAATGTAGCGTAATACAACGAAATAGCCGCTAAATATTTATTGTCTTATAGCATATACATAGGTTATATTTTCTGTCACTTCGAGGAGGGACCACATAATAATCACGCGTTGGATTCAACATCAAACACAATTTTATATATGTTTGTTCATAACTGCTTTCTGCATAGGATGTGTATTTCATGTTCTGTTTCAGTGTTTTGCTAATTAAAAAATGTCTATCCTAACAAACTTCATTTTCTGGGGACATGCTCTCGTGTATTTTTCCTTTTCACTTATAATTCCTTACTGCCAACGTAGAATATTCTAGCATAAGCACATTTCAAGTAAATGTACAATGAATTTTCTACGTTTCCAGTACCAGCAGACTTTCTGTTTAAATTTTTACAACTTCAACGCAACAGTTGACAATTTCTTTCCACATTCAAAATAAAATATGGAAATAGCAAACAGCTCCCTCTCGCGTGCACAGGCAGCCGCGTATCTATGGGTATTACCATTTCTGTGCAGAAAAAATCTGCTGTAATACCGACCGACCAAATCGGCCAGGTCACGTGACGTGTCTACCCCCTTAATTAGGTTCTTGGACACCATCTCTTTAATACATTTTACATTTATATGACCTAATCTTTCGTGCCATTTTCGTAAACTATCTCTTGTCACCACATTTGCTTCTTGTGTCAATACTGTTTTGATCTCCATGTGATATAGATTATTTTCCTTACGTGTAGCAGTCGCAACTGGTATCTTATTGTTGTAGACAATAGCATTAATACCTTCTTTTACAATTTTCATTCCCTTTTTTGCGATTATACCTTCTGAGAATAGGTTTTTGTTTAAGTTAGGAACATATAAGACTTCAGTAATTATCGAATCATACCATTCGCCATTTATCAATTTCTTGATTTTTACATCACCTTTTCCTTTTACCGATAATTCCTGTCCGTTTCCTAAAACTACAATTGCATTGTTATTCGGTTCCTGAAAAACAGCAAAGAAATCACGACGATGAGTCATATGTGACGTTGCGCCACTGTCGAAAATCCAGACTTCATTGTCTAAATTCATCAATGAGTTACTTTCTGATACACTAAAAGCGGAATAATTTCCCTCGTGCGTGTCCCGCTGGTTTTCAGGTGTAACCTTTCTTTCTCCGCGACATTCCCTAGCGAAATGACCTTTCTTCTGACATTTGTAACAAGTTATCTTTGACTTGTCGAATTTCGGACGCGGTTCTTGCTCTTCGCGATTAGCCATCTTGTTTACATGTGACGACGTTACAAGGGCTTTCTCATCCTCGTCGTGCGCGGTCAAACCGTTCTCTTCGTCTATTAAACGCGACATAAGATTTCGAATTGTTTGCTTCGTCTCATCTTGCGACAACCATGCTTGCCGAAAGCTTCTAAATTTCGGCGGCAAGCTTCCGAGTATTTTGGTTATGATTGCAATATCGCTTACCGTTTCGCCTGTGTCTTTTAGCTGCTGCGCAAGATTCTCGATCTTCGCAATATGCTGTGCAATTGAATCCTTCGAGTCCATTCTGTATCCCGAAAACCTTTCGTGCGCCAACATCTTATTAGTTTCGGTCTTTTGTTCGTAAATTGCGTCCAATCTATCTAGAATTTCCTTGGATGATTGGCAGTTTTCTATGAGTGTTACCTGCGAATAATCCATTGCAGAGGTTAACAAAAACATGGCGCACGCATCATCCTTTGTCCACTTTCTGCCTATTGCGACTTCCGCTGCCGTCGGTACTTGCGACGTCTCCGGCTTTATTTCTATGCCCTTTGCAATTTCAAAAAGGCCCCTTGCACGTAGTGCACAGCATAGCTGGAATTTCCATTGATGGTAATTTTTTCCATCGAACTTAGTAATTGATGATGCGTCAATTTTGCTTTCCGACATATTTTTCTTCACTGCCCTTTACGTGAATACGTGTAACGACACAATTGTACTCGTACAAGGGAAAAGACAAGGTTATGTCTGACACGTGGTCTCTGCTCACTGTATTAACTGAATCTGTCTCCGCGTTACTTCACGTATACTGGAAACTTATACGCACCAGAAAGGATCCTGGGCCCATAACCTGTTGTAATCAGGATCGTAAATAATTCAAACTCACTTGGTTTAATATTACTGAACGAAAAATAATCTCTTTTATTGTACGACTTGTTACCATCACCGCATGGCTTACTCCGCTCTAACTTCAGAGAGAGCAGTTACTCGGTGCCTCCACGAGGACCCACGAGTGCCACCTGTTCCGAAACAGCGCGAAATTCAAACTCCTCAACACATTTGAGTAATTTTAGTTGAAATTAACATCGAATTTTTGTATTTTGTACAGATTTTGTCAAATTTTAAAAAATTTTGTTGAAACCAACTTCGATTTTTCTGGATTATGTTAGGTTTTTTGGATAGAGGAGCTGCATTTGAGTAATTTTAGTTGAAATTATCTTCGAATTTTTTGATTTTTGTACAGATTTTTGTCACATTTTATAAAATTTTGTTGAAACCAACTTCGATTTTTCTGGATTATGTTAGGTTTCTTTGGTAGCGGGGCTGCATTTGAGTAATTTTAGTTGAAATTAACTTCGAATTTTTGGATTTTTGTGCAGATTTTTGTCAAATTTTATAAAATTTGTTGAACCCAACTTCGATTTTTCTGGATTATGTAAAGTTTTTTTGATAGAGGAGCTGCATTTGAGTAATTTTAGTTGAAAATAACTTCGAATTTTTGGATTTTTGTACAGATTTTTGTCAAATTTTAAAAAATTTTGTTGAAACCAACTTCGATTTTTCTGGATTATGTTAGGTTTTTTTGATAGAGGAGCTGCATTTGAGTAATTTTAGTTGAAATTAACTTCGAATTTTTGGATTTTTGTACAGATTTTTTTCAAATTATAAAAAATTTTGTTGAAACCAACTTCGATTTTTCTGGATTATGTTAGGTTTTTTGATAGAGGAGCTGCATTTGAGTAATTTTAGTTGAAATTAACTTCGAATTTTTGGATTTTTGTACAGATTTTTGTCAAATTTTAAAAAATTTTGTTGAAACCAACTTCGATTTTTCTGGATTATGTTAGGTTTTTTTGATAGAGGAGCTGCATTTGAGTAATTCTAGTTGAAATTAACTTCGAATTTTTGGATTTTTGTACAGATTTTTGTCAAATTTTAAAAAATTTTGTTGAAACCAACTTCGATTTTTCTGGATTATGTTAGGTTTTTTTGGTAGCATCGCTGCAGTTGAGTAATTTTAGTTGAAATTAACTTCGAATTTTTGGATTTTTGTACAGATTTTTGTCAAATTTTAAAAAATTTTGTTGAAACCAACTTCGATTTTTCTGGAATATGTTAGGTTTTTTGATAGAGGAGCTGCATTTGAGTAATTTTAATTGAAATTATCTTCGAATTTTTGGATTTTTGTACAGATTTTTGTCAAATTTTAAAAAATTTTGTTGAAACCAACTTCGATTACTCTGGATTACGTTAGGTTTCTTTGGTAGCGGAGCTGCATTTGAGTAATTTTAGTTGAAATTAACATCGAATTTTTGTATTTTTGTACAGATTTTGTCAAATTTTAAAAAATTTTGTTGAAACCAACTTCGATTTTACTGGATTATGTTAGGTTTTTTGGATAGAAGAGCTGCATTTGAGTAATTTTAGTTGTAATTATCTTCGAATTTTTTGATTTTTGTCAAATTTTAAAAAATTTTGTTGAAATCAACTTCGATTTTTCTGGAATATGTTAGGTTTTTTTGATAGAGGATCTGCATTTGAGTAATTCTAGTTGAAATTAACTTCGAATTTTTGGATTTTTGTACAGATTTTTGTCAAATTTTAAAAAATTTTGTTGAAACCAACTTCGATTTTTCTGGATTATGTTAGGTTTTTTGGATAGAGGAGCTGCATTTGAGTAATTTTAGTTGAAATTAACTTCGAATTTTTGGATTTTTGTACAGATTTTTTTCAAATTATAAAAAATTTTGTTGAAACCAACTTCGATTTTTCTGGATTATGTTTGGTTTTTTGATAGAGGAGCTGCATTTGAGTAATTTTAGTTGAAATTATCTTCGAATTTTTGGATTTTTGTACAGATTTTTGTCAAATTTTAAAAAATTTTGTTGAAACCAACTTCGATTACTCTGGATTACGTTAGGTTTTTTTGATAGAGGAGCTGCATTTGAGTAATTCTAGTTGAAATTAACTTCGAATTTTTGGATTTTTGTACAGATTTTTGTCAAATTTTAAAAAATTTTGTTGAAACCAACTTCGATTTTTCTGGATTACGTTAGGTTTTTTTGATAGAGGAGCTGCATTTGAGTAATTTTAGTTGAAATTAACTTCGAATTTTTGGTTTTTTGTACAGATTTTTGTCAAATTTTAAAAAATTTTGTTGAAACCAACTTCGATTTTTCTGGATTATGTTAGGTTTTTTTGATAGAGGAGCTGCATTTGAGTAATTTTAGTTGTAATTAACTTCGAATTTTTGGATTTTTGTGCAGATTTTTGTCAAATTTTATAAAATTTGTTGAACCCAACTTCGATTTTTCTGGATTATGTAAAGTTTTTTTGATAGAGGAGCTGCATTTGAGTAATTTTAGTTGAAAATAACTTCGAATTTTTGGATTTTTGTACAGATTTTTGTCAAATTTTAACAAAAAATTTGTTGAAACCAACTTCGATTTTTCTGGATTATGTTAGGTTTTTTTGATAGAGGAGCTGCATTTGAGTAATTTTAGTTGAAATTAACTTCGAATTTTTGGATTTTTGTACAGATTTTTTTCAAATTATAAAAAATTTTGTTGAAACCAACTTCGATTTTTCTGGATTATGTTAGGTTTTTTTGATAGAGGAGCTGCATTTGAGTAATTCTAGTTGAAATTAACTTCGAATTTTTGGATTTTTGTACAGATTTTTGTCAAATTTTAAAAAATTTTGTTGAAACCAACTTCGATTTTTCTGGATTATGTTAGGTTTTTTTGGTAGCGTCGCTGCAGTTGAGTAATTTTAGTTGAAATTAACTTCGAATTTTTGGATTTTTGTACAGATTTTTGTCAAATTTTAAAAAATTTTGTTGAAACCAACTTCGATTTTTCTGGAATATGTTAGGTTTTTTTGTTAGAGGAGCTGCATTTGTGTAATTTTAGTTGAAATTAACTTCGAATTTTTGGATTTTTGTACAGATTTTTGTCAAATTTTAAAAAATATTGTTGAAACCAACTTCGATTTTTCTGGATTATGTTAGGTTTTTTTGATAGAGGAGCTGCATTTGAGTACTTTTAGTTGAAATTAACTTCGAATTTTTTTATTTTTTACAGATTTTTGTCAAATTTTAAAAAATTTTGTTGAAACCAACTTCGATTTTTCTGGATTATGTTAGGTTTTTTTGATAGAGGAGCTGCATTTGAGTAATTCTAGTTGAAATTAACTTCGAATTTTTGGATTTTTGTATAGATTTTTGTCAAATTTTAAAAAATTTTGTTGAAACCAACTTCGTTTTTTCTGGATTATGTAAATTTTTTTTTGATAGAGGAGCTGCATTTGAGTAATTTTAGTTGAAAATAACTTCGAATTTTTGGATTCTTGTACAGATTTTTCTCAAATTTTAAAAAATTTTGTTGAAACCAACTTCGATTTTTCTGGAATATGTTAGGTTTTTTTGATAGAGGAGCTGCATTTGAGTAATTTTAGTTCAAATTATCTTCGAATTTTTGGATTTTTGTACAGATTTTTGTCAAATTTTAAAAAATTTTGTTGAAACCAACTTCGATTACTCTGGATTACGTTAGGTTTCTTTGGTAGCGGAGCTGCATTTGAGTAATTTTAGTTGAAATTAACTTCGAATTTTTGGATTTTTGTACAGATTTTGTCAAATTTTAAAAAATTTTGTTGAAACCAACTTCGATTTTTCTGGATTATGTTAGGTTTTTTGGATAGAAGAGCTGCATTTGAGTAATTTTAGTTGTAATTAACTTCGAATTTTTGGATTTTTGTACAGATTTTTGTCAAATTTTAAAAAATTTTGTTGAAACCAACTTCGATTTTTCTGGATTATGTTAGGTTTTTTTGATAGAGGAGCTGCATTTGAGTAATTTTAGTTGAAATTAACTTCGAATTTTTGGATTTATGTACAGATTTTTGTCAAATTTTAAAAAATTTTGTTGAAACCAACTTCGATTTTTCTGGATTATGTTAGATTTTTTTGATAGAGGAGCTGCATTTGAGTAATTTTAGTTGAAATTATCTTCGAATTTTTGGATTTTTGTACAGATTTTTGTCACATTTTATAAAATTTTGTTGAAACCAACTTCGATTTTTCTGGATTATGTTAGGTTTCTTTGGTAGCGGGGCTGCATTTGAGTAATTTTAGTTGAAATTAACTTCGAATTTTTGGATTTATGTACAGATTTTTGTCAAATTTTAAAAAATTTTGTTGAAACCAACTTCGATTTTTCTGGATTATGTTAGATTTTTTTGATAGAGGAGCTGCATTTGAGTAATTTTAGTTGTAATTAACTTCGAATTTTTGGATTTTTGTGCAGATTTTTGTCAAATTTTATAAAATTTGTTGAACCCAACTTCGATTTTTCTGGATTATGTTAGGTTTTTTTGATAGAGGAGCTGCATTTGAGTAATTCTAGTTGAAATTAACTTCGAATTTTTGGATTTTTGTACAGATTGTTGTCAAATTTTAAAAAATTTTGTTGAAACCAACTTCGATTTTTCTGGATTATGTTAGGTTTTTTGATAGAGGAGCTGCATTTGAGTAATTTTAGTTGAAATTAACTTCGAATTTTTGGATTTTTGTACAGATTTTTGTCAAATTTTAAAAAATTTTGTTGAAACCAACTTCGATTTTTCTGGATTATGTTAGGTTTTTTTGATAGAGGAGCTGCATTTGAGTAATTCTGGTTGAAATTAACTTCGAATTTTTGGATTTTTGTACAGATTTTTGTCAAATTTTAAAAAATTTTGTTGAAACCAACTTCGATTTTTCTGGATTATGTTAGGTTTTTTGGATAGAAGAGCTGCATTTGAGTAATTCTAGTTGAAATTAACTTCGAATTTTTGGATATTTGTACAGATTTTTGTCAAATTTTAAAAAATTTTGTTGAAATCAACTTCGATTTTTCTGGAATATGTTAGGTTTTTTTGAAAGAGGAGCTGCATTTGCGTAATTTTAGTTGAAAATAACATCGAATTTTTGGATTTTTGTACAGATTTTTGTCAAATTTTAAAAAATTTTGTTGAAACCAACTTCGATTTTTCTGGAATATGTTAGGTTTTTTTGTTAGAGGAGCTGCATTTGTGTAATTTTAGTTGAAATTAACTTCGAATTTTTGGATTTTTGTACAGATTTTTGTCAAATTTTAAAAAATATTGTTGAAACCAACTTCGATTTTTCTGGATTATGTTAGGTTTTTTTGATAGAGGAGCTGCATTTGAGTAATTTTAGTTGAAATTAACTTCGAATTTTTGGATTTTTGTACAGATTTTTTTCAAATTATAAAAAATTTTGTTGAAACCAACTTCGATTTTTCTGGATTATGTTAGGTTTTTTGATAGAGGAGCTGCATTTGAGTAATTCTAGTTGAAATTAACTTCGAATTTTTGGATTTTTGTACAGATTTTTGTCAAATTTTAAAAAATTTTGTTGAAACCAACTTCGATTTTTCTGGATTATGTTAGGTTTTTTTGGTAGCATCGCTGCAGTTGAGTAATTTTAGTTGAAATTAACTTCGAATTTTTGGATTTTTGTACAGATTTTTGTCAAATTTTAAAAAATTTTGTTGAAACCAACTTCGATTTTTCTGGAATATGTTAGGTTTTTTGATAGAGGAGCTGCATTTGAGTAATTTTAGTTGAAATTATCTTCGAATTTTTGGATTTTTGTACAGATTTTTGTCAAATTTTAAAAAATTTTGTTGAAACCAACTTCGATTACTCTGGATTACGTTAGGTTTCTTTGGTAGCGGAGCTGCATTTGAGTAATTTTAGTTGAAATTAACATCGAATTTTTGTATTTTTGTACAGATTTTGTCAAATTTTAAAAAATTTTGTTGAAACCAACTTCGATTTTACTGGATTATGTTAGGTTTTTTGGATAGAAGAGCTGCATTTGAGTAATTTTAGTTGTAATTATCTTCGAATTTTTTGATTTTTGTCAAATTTTAAAAAATTTTGTTGAAATCAACTTCGATTTTTCTGGAATATGTTAGGTTTTTTTGATAGAGGAGCTGCATTTGAGTAATTTTAGTTGAAATTAACTTCGAATTTTTGGATTTTTGTACAGATTTTTTTCAAATTTTAAAAAATTTTGTTGAAACCAACTTCGATTTTTCTGGATTATGTTTGGTTTTTTGATAGAGGAGCTGCATTTGAGTAATTTTAGTTGAAATTATCTTCGAATTTTTGGATTTTTGTACAGATTTTTGTCAAATTTTAAAAAATTTTGTTGAAACCAACTTCGATTACTCTGGATTACGTTAGGTTTCTTTGGTAGCGGAGCTGCATTTGAGTAATTTTAGTTGAAATTAACTTCGAATTTTTGGATTTTTGTACAGATTTTGTCAAATTTTAAAAAATTTTGTTGAAACCAACTTCGATTTTTCTGGATTATGTTAGGTTTTTTGGATAGAAGAGCTGCATTTGAGTAATTTTAGTTGTAATTAACTTCGAATTTTTGGATTTTTGTACAGATTTTTGTCAAATTTTAAAAAATTTTGTTGAAATCAACTTCGATTTTTCTGGATTATGTTAGGTTTTTTGGATAGCGGAGCTGCATTTGAGTAATTCTAGTTGAAATTAACTTCGAATTTTTGGATTTTTGTACAGATTTTTGTCACATTTTATAAAATTTTGTTGAAACCAACTTCGATTTTTCTGGATTATGTTAGGTTTCTTTGGTAGCGGGGCTGCATTTGAGTAATTCTAGTTGAAATTAACTTCGAATTTTTGGATTTTTGTACAGATTTTTGTCAAATTATAAAAAATTTTGTTGAAACCAACTTCGATTTTTCTGGATTATGTTAGGTTTTTTTGATAGAGGAGCTGCATTTGAGTAATTTTAGTTGAAATTAACTTCGAATTTTTGGATTTTTGTACAGATTTTTGTCAAATTTTAAAAAATTTTGTTGAAACCAACTTCGATTTTTCTGGACTATGTTAGGTTTTTTTGATAGAGGAGCTGCATTTGAGTAATTCTAGTTGAAATTAACTTCGAATTTTTGGATTTTTGTACAGATTGTTGTCAAATTTTAAAAAATTTTGTTGAAACCAACTTCGATTTTTCTGGATTATGTTAGGTTATTTGATAGAGGAGCTGCATTTGAGTAATTTTAGTTGAAATTAACTTCGAATTTTTGGATTTTTGTACAGATTTTTGTCAAATTTTAAAAAATTTTGTTGAAACCAACTTCGATTTTTCTGGATTATGTTAGGTTTTTTTGATAGAGGAGCTGCATTTGAGTAATTCTGGTTGAAATTAACTTCGAATTTTTGGATTTTTGTACAGATTTTTGTCAAATTTTAAAAAATTTTGTTGAAACCAACTTCGATTTTTCTGGATTATGTTTGGTTTTTTGGATAGAAGAGCTGCATTTAAGTAATTCTAGTTGAAATTAACTTCGAATTTTTGGATATTTGTACAGATTTTTGTCAAATTTTAAAAAATTTTGCTGAAATCAACTTCGATTTTTCTGGAATATGTTAGGTTTTTTTGATAGAGGAGCTGCATTTGAGTAATTTTAGTTGAAATTATCTTCGAATTTATGGATTTTTGTACAGATTTTTGTCAAATTTTAAAAAATTTTGTTGAAACCAACTTCGATTTTTCTGGATTATGTTAGGTTTTTTTGATAGAGGAGCTGCATTTGAGTAATTTTAGTTGAAATTAACTTCGAATTTTTGGATTTTTGTGCAGATTTTTGTCAAATTTTATAAAATTTGTTGAACCCAACTTCGATTTTTCTGGATTATATAAAGTTTTTTTGATAGAGGAGCTGCATTTGAGTAATTTTAGTTGAAAATAACTTCGAATTTTTGGATTTTTGTACAGATTTTTGTCAAATTTTAAAAGATTTTGTTGAAACCAACTTCGATTTTTCTGGATTATGTTAGGTTTTTTTGATAGAGGAGCTGCATTTGAGTAATTTTAGTTGAAATTAACTTCGAATTTTTTGATTTTTGTACAGATTTTTGTCAAATTTTAAAAAATTTTGTTGAAACCAACTTCGATTTTTCTGGATTATGTTAGATTTTTTGATAGAGGAGCTGCATTTGAGTAATTTTAGTTGAAATTAACTTCGAATTTTTGGATTTTTGTACAGATTTTTGTCAAATTTTAAAAAATTTTGTTGAAACCAACTTCGATTTTTCTGGATTATGTTAGGTTTTTTGGATAGAAGAGCTGCATTTGAGTAATTCTAGTTGAAATTAACTTCGAATTTTTGGATATTTGTACAGATTTTTGTCAAATTTTAAAAAATTTTGTTGAAATCAACTTCGATTTTTCTGGAATATGTTAGGTTTTTTTGAAAGAGGAGCTGCATTTGAGTAATTTTAGTTGAAATTATATTCGAATTTATGGATTTTTGTACAGATTTTTGTCAAATTTTAAAAAATTTTGTTGAAACCAACTTCGATTACTCTGGATTACGTTAGGTTTCTTTGGTAGCGGAGCTGCATTTGAGTAATTTTAGTTGAAATTAACTTCGAATTTTTGGATTTTTGTACAGATTTTGTCAAATTTTAAAAAATTTTGTTGAAATCAACTTCGATTTTTCTGGAATATGTTAGGTTTTTTTGAAAGAGGAGCTGCATTTGAGTAATTTTAGTTGAAATTATATTCGAATTTATGGATTTTTGTATAGATTTTTGTCAAGTTTTAAAAAATTTTGTTGAAACCAACTTCGATTTTTCTGGATTATGTAAAATTATTTTTGATAGAGGAGCTGCATTTGAGTAATTTTAGTTGAAAATAACTTCGAATTTTTGGATTCTCGTACAGATTTTTCTCAAATTTTAAAAAATTTTGTTGAAACCAACTTCGATTTTTCTGGAATATGTTAGGTTTTTTGATAGAGGAGCTGCATTTGAGTAATTTTAGTTGAAATTATCTTCGAATTTTTGGATTTTTGTACAGATTTTTGTCAAATTTTAAAAAATTTTGTTGAAACCAACTTCGATTACTCTGGATTACGTTAGGTTTCTTTGGTAGCGGAGCTGCATTTGAGTAATTTTAGTTGAAATTAACTTCGAATTTTTGGATTTTTGGACAGATTTTGTCAAATTTTAAAAAATTTTGTTGAAACCAACTTCGATTTTTCTGGATTATGTTAGGTTTTTTGGATAGAAGAGCTGCATTTGAGTAATTTTAGTTGAAATTAACTTCGAATTTTTGGATTTTTGTACAGACATTTGTCAAATTTTAAAATATTTTGTTGAAACGAACTTCGATTTTTCTGGATTATGTTAGGTTTTTTTGATAGAGGAGCTGCATTTGAGTAATTTTAGTTGAAATTATCTTCGAATTTTTGGATTTTTGTACAGATTTTTGTCAAATTTTAAAAAATTTTGTTGAAACCAACTTCGATTACTCTGGATTACGTTAGGTTTCTTTGGTAGCGGAGCTGCATTTGAGTAATTTTAGTTGAAATTAACTTCGAATTTTTGGATTTTTGTACAGATTTTGTCAAATTTTAAAAAATTTTGTTGAAACCAACTTCGATTTTTCTGGATTGTGTTAGGTTTTTTGGATAGAGGAGCTGCATTTGAGTAATTTTAGTTGAAATTATCTTCGAATTTTTGGATTTTTGTACAGATTTTGTCAAATTTTAAAAAATTTTGTTGAAACCAACTTCGATTTTTCTGGATTATGTTAGGTTTTTTGGATAGAAGAGCTGCATTTGAGTAATTTTAGTTGTAATTAACTTCGAATTTTTGGATTTTTGTACAGATTTTTGTCAAATTTTAAAAAATTTTGTTGAAATCAACTTCGATTTTTCTGGAATATGTTAGGTTTTTTTGATAGAGGAGCTGCATTTGAGTAATTTTAGTTGAAATTATCTTCGAATTTTTGGATTTTTGTACAGATTTTTGTCAAATTTTAAAAAATTTTGTTGAAACCAACTTCGATTTTTCTGGATTATGTTAGGTTTTTTGGATAGAGGAGCTGCATTTGAGTAATTTTAGTTGTAATTAACTTCGAATTTTTGGATTTTTGTACAGATTTTTGTCACATTTTATAAAATTTTGTTGAAACCAACTTCGATTTTTCTGGAATATGTTAGGTTTTTTTGATAGAGGAGCTGCATTTGAGTAATTTTAGTTGAAATTAACTTCGAATTTTTTGATGTTTGTACAGATTTTTTTCAAATTATAAAAAATTTTGTTGAAACCAACTTCGATTTTTCTGGATTATGTAAAATTATTTTTGATAGAGGAGCTGCATTTGAGTAATTTTAGTTGAAAATAACTTCGAATTTTTGGATTCTTGTACAGATTTTTCTCAAATTTTAAAAAATTTTGTTGAAACCAACTTCGATTTTTCTGGAATATGTTAGGTTTTTTGATAGAGGAGCTGCATTTGAGTAATTTTAGTTGAAATTATCTTCGAATTTTTGGATTTTTGTACAGATTTTTGTCAAATTTTAAAAAATTTTGTTGAAACCAACTTCGATTACTCTGGATTACGTTAGGTTTCTTTGGTAGCGGAGCTGCATTTTGTTGTAATCAGGATCGTAAATAATTCAAACTCACTTGGTTTAATATTACTGAACGAAAAATAATCTCTTTTATTGTACGACTTGTTACCATCACCGCATGGCTTACTCCGCTCTAACTTCAGAGAGAGCAGTTACTCGGTGCCTCCACGAGGACCCACGAGTGCCACCTGTTCCGAAACAGCGCGAAATTCAAACTCCTCAACACTCCCACTAATTGAGCGAAGAAAAAAAAAAAATTATCATACATTTTGATGTAGGAACGCAACATAAATATTACATTAGTCTTACATGATACTCTCATCTTGCTATTTCCTAACCAGTTATAATACAAGAGATGTAATGTTAATTAGAGTAGGCTTTTATTATACCTAATTCGTTACGCAGTGTTTCGAACTGACTACAAGGAATCGCTTTGGTTAGTACGTCTGCTAACTGTCGTTTGCTTGGCACGTAATGTACATCTATGTCGCCATTGGCCAATTTTTCGCGTGTATAGTGATAACGTATGTCCACGTGCTTCGTTCTTTTATGGAACTCTGGATTATGTATCAATTTGATGGCGCTTTGACTGTCCATGAAGATTGGTGTTGGTCCCCTCATGGGCTCCCCCACATCGCACAACAGTTGACGTATCCATATAGCTTCTCGTGTTGCGCATGACGCCGCGATATATTCCGCCTCCGTAGTCGATAGGGAAACTGTTGACTGGCGTTGACTATTCCAAGTCACAGGTCCGTTGCTTAATTTAAAGGTGTAACCACTCGTAGATCTCCTCGTGTCGATATGATTTGCGAAGTCTGAATCCGAGAATCCTTGTATCACCTCTGATCTCGTAGTTTTTGTGTATAGTATCCCATGTTCACGTGTATTTTTCAGGTATCTGATTATCCTCTTGACGGCATTCCAGTGGGAATGTCCATGCTTGTCCAGATATCTGCTGACGACTCCCACTGCAAAAGCAATATCCGGTCTGGTAACTATTGCCGCAAACATCAGGCTACCGACCGCTTCTCTGTAAGGCACCTGTGCTTCGTTTTCCATCACTGAAGTTAAATGCGCATAAGTGTCGAATGGAGTAGAAACTCCCACTGCATCCTCCATGCCGAATTTTTTAATAACGCGACCAATATAGCCCTCTTGGTGTATAAATATTGATCCTTCATCTATATTATGCGTGATTTCCATCCCTACAAAACTACGCACATTGTTGCAGCTCGTGATTTCAAAAGTTGCCTTGAGTTGTGAGATTATTGATTGCAGTTCCCTTTCATCGATCCCCATCAGTAGTCCATCGTCGACGTATAAAGCGAGAAGAACCTTTGATGCATCAGAGTGTCTGTAGTATACGCATTTATCGGCATTACTTTGTTGGAACTTGATGGATTTTAGGAAACTGTCAATTCGCTCATTCCACTGTCGGGACGCCTGCTTAAGACCATATAGTGCTTTTTCCAGTTTGCATACCGTACCTTCTTTAAATTTCATACCTTCCGGTGGGAACATATATACATCGTCCACAAGATCACCATTTAAGAATGCCGTCTTGACGTCAAATTGAATTAGCTTGTAATTTCGTTGAACGGCTAGAGCTAATAGAATTCTTATGGAATCGTATCTAACAGTCGGTGAGAAAGTGTCGTGATAGTCAATACCTTTTCTCTGTGCATATCCTTTAGCACACAGCCGTGCTTTGAAACGGGGAATACTTCCGCCATTGGTACATGGCTTCACACTGAAGACCCATTTTGAATCAATGGCATTTTTGCCTTTTGGGAGAGAGGTTACATGCCATGTTCTGTTTGCTTTTAGTGCTTCTATTTCTTCTCTTATCGCTTTACGCCACTTTTCCTTTTCTGCACTATTTATTGCTTCCTCAAAGGTTTGTGGAATGCGAATATCGACAGCATGCGCCTCATAACGTTCTGGCCTCCTTATATTGTCTCGATCACGCAGCTTATATCCCTCTGAACTTGTGTCCTTGTCATTGTTGATTGTATTCGGATTTCCTGTGTTCCCTACCTCTCTATTTTCTTGACTTTCTTGTTCTTCACTCGCTGATTCATTTACATATACATCAGGAAGTATTGCTGGAATATTTACTCTCGCTTCATGTACCGTTGCGTCTTCATCGAACGTGACATTACGTGAAATCTTAATTTTCTTAGTGTCTGTGTTAAACAAACGGTAATTCGTCGAATTGCCGTCATACCCTACTAATATTAGTTTCTCGCTCTTTGGGGAGAGCTTGTTTCTCATTTCTTTTGGCACATGCATGAACGCGCTACACCCAAAGGTTTTTATATGATTTAATATCGCGGATTTTTCGGTCCACATTTCAAACGGTGTCGAATTTGGCGCCTGACTTGTCGAGGTTCTGTTCAAGATGTAAACAGCCGTGTTCACGGCTTCAGCCCACAAATATAACGGGACATCCTTTGCATAAAGCATTGAGCGCGCGCTCTCTACGATTGTTCTCATATCTCGCTCCGCTCTCCCGTTTTGCTCGGGAGTATAGGGAGCAGTTGTTTCTAATTCTATTCCCTTTTGGGAAAGAAAAACCTTAAACTGGTTATTACAGTATTCACGTCCATTGTCGACATGCAAGATCTTCACTGAATTTCCCAGCTTATTTTTCGATAGTCTACAAAATTCTTTGAAGCATTCTAAAGTTTCATCTTTATGTTTGATGAAGAACACTACCCTATACCCCGATAAATCATCTTTGAACAGAACAAAATATCTAGCACCTTGGACAGAAGGTACAGACATCGGTCCGCAGAGATCGCTGTGTATATACTCGCCAAGTTTAGCTTTAATTCGCTTTGCGGGGACAAAAGATAGCTTATGCTGCTTGCCATACATACATGCTTCACAAAAGAAATTTTCTGTATCTGACAACTCTACGCCTTTAATTAGGTTCTTGGACACCATCTCTTTAATACATTTTACATTTATATGACCTAATCTTTCGTGCCATTTTCGTAAACTATCTCTTGTCACCACATTTGCTTCTTGTGTCAATACTGTTTTGAACTCCATGTGATATAGATTATTTTCCTTACGTGTAGCAGTCGCAACTGGTATCTTATTGTTGTAGACAATAGCATTAATACCTTCTTTTACAATTTTCATTCCCTTTTTTGCGATTATACCTTCTGAGAATAGGTTTTTGTTTAAGTTAGGAACATATAAGACTTCAGTAATTATCGAATCATACCATTCGCCATTTATCAATTTCTTGATTTTTACATCACCTTTTCCTTTTACCGATAATTCCTGTCCGTTTCCTAAAACTACAATTGCATTGTTATTCGGTTCCTGAAAAACAGCAAAGAAATCACGACGATGAGTCATATGTGACGTTGCGCCACTGTCGAAAATCCAGACTTCATTGTCTAAATTCATCAATGAGTTACTTTCTGATACACTAAAAGCGGAATAATTTCCCTCGTGCGTGTCCCGCTGGTTTTCAGGTGTAACCTTTCTTTCTCCGCGACATTCCCTAGCGAAATGACCTTTCTTCTGACATTTGTAACAAGTTATCTTTGACTTGTCGAATTTCGGACGCGGTTCTTGCTCTTCGCGATTAGCCATCTTGTTTACATGTGACGACGTTACAAGGGCTTTCTCATCCTCGTCGTGCGCGGTCAAACCGTTCTCTTCGTCTATTAAACGCGACATAAGATTTCGAATTGTTTGCTTCGTCTCATCTTGCGACAACCATGCTTGCCGAAAGCTTCTAAATTTCGGCGGCAAGCTTCCGAGTATTTTGGTTATGATTGCAATATCGCTTACCGTTTCGCCTGTGTCTTTTAGCTGCTGCGCAAGATTCTCGATCTTCGCAATATGCTGTGCAATTGAATCCTTCGAGTCCATTCTGTATCCCGAAAACCTTTCGTGCGCCAACATCTTATTAGTTTCGGTCTTTTGTTCGTAAATTGCGTCCAATCTATCTAGAATTTCCTTGGATGATTGGCAGTTTTCTATGAGTGTTACCTGCGAATAATCCATTGCAGAGGTTAACAAAAACATGGCGCACGCATCATCCTTTGTCCACTTTCTGCCTATTGCGACTTCCGCTGCCGTCGGTACTTGCGACGTCTCCGGCTTTATTTCTATGCCCTTTGCAATTTCAAAAAGGCCCCTTGCACGTAGTGCACAGCATAGCTGGAATTTCCATTGATGGTAATTTTTTCCATCGAACTTAGTAATTGATGATGCGTCAATTTTGCTTTCCGACATATTTTTCTTCACTGCCCTTTACGTGAATACGTGTAACGACACAATTGTACTCGTACAAGGGAAAAGACAAGGTTATGTCTGACACGTGGTCTCTGCTCACTGTATTAACTGAATCTGTCTCCGCGTTACTTCACGTATACTGGAAACTTATACGCACCAGAAAGGATCCTGGGCCCATAACCTGTTGTAATCAGGATCGTAAATAATTCAAACTCACTTGGTTTAATATTACTGAACGAAAAATAATCTCTTTTATTGTACGACTTGTTACCATCACCGCATGGCTTACTCCGCTCTAACTTCAGAGAGAGCAGTTACTCGGTGCCTCCACGAGGACCCACGAGTGCCACCTGTTCCGAAACAGCGCGAAATTCAAACTCCTCAACACATTTGAGTAATTTTAGTTGAAATTAACATCGAATTTTTGTATTTTGTACAGATTTTGTCAAATTTTAAAAAATTTTGTTGAAACCAACTTCGATTTTTCTGGATTATGTTAGGTTTTTTGGATAGAGGAGCTGCATTTGAGTAATTTTAGTTGAAATTATCTTCGAATTTTTGGATTTTTGTACAGATTTTTGTCACATTTTATAAAATTTTGTTGAAACCAACTTCGATTTTTCTGGATTATGTTAGGTTTCTTTGGTAGCGGGGCTGCATTTGAGTAATTTTAGTTGAAATTAACTTCGAATTTTTGGATTTTTGTGCAGATTTTTGTCAAATTTTATAAAATTTGTTGAACCCAACTTCGATTTTTCTGGATTATGTAAAGTTTTTTTGATAGAGGAGCTGCATTTGAGTAATTTTAGTTGAAAATAACTTCGAATTTTTGGATTTTTGTACAGATTTTTGTCAAATTTTAAAAAATTTTGTTGAAACCAACTTCGATTTTTCTGGATTATGTTAGGTTTTTTTGATAGAGGAGCTGCATTTGAGTAATTTTAGTTGAAATTAACTTCGAATTTTTGGATTTTTGTACAGATTTTTTTCAAATTATAAAAAATTTTGTTGAAACCAACTTCGATTTTTCTGGATTATGTTAGGTTTTTTGATAGAGGAGCTGCATTTGAGTAATTTTAGTTGAAATTAACTTCGAATTTTTGGATTTTTGTACAGATTTTTGTCAAATTTTAAAAAATTTTGTTGAAACCAACTTCGATTTTTCTGGATTATGTTAGGTTTTTTTGATAGAGGAGCTGCATTTGAGTAATTCTAGTTGAAATTAACTTCGAATTTTTGGATTTTTGTACAGATTTTTGTCAAATTTTAAAAAATTTTGTTGAAACCAACTTCGATTTTTCTGGATTATGTTAGGTTTTTTTGGTAGCGTCGCTGCAGTTGAGTAATTTTAGTTGAAATTAACTTCGAATTTTTGGATTTTTGTACAGATTTTTGTCAAATTTTAAAAAATTTTGTTGAAACCAACTTCGATTTTTCTGGATTATGTTAGGTTTTTTGATAGAGGAGCTGCATTTGAGTAATTTTAGTTGAAATTAACTTCGAATTTTTGGATTTTTGTACAGATTTTTGTCAAATTTTAAAAAATTTTGTTGAAACCAACTTCGATTTTTCTGGATTATGTTAGGTTTTTTTGATAGAGGAGCTGCATTTGAGTAATTCTAGTTGAAATTAACTTCGAATTTTTGGATTTTTGTACAGATTTTTGTCAAATTATAAAAAATTTTGTTGAAACCAACTTCGATTTTTCTGGATTATGTTAGGTTTTGTTGATAGAGGAGCTGCATTTGAGTAATTCTAGTTGAAATTAACTTCGAATTTTTGGATTTTTGTATAGATTTTTGTCAAATTTTAAAAAATTTTGTTGAAACCAACTTCGATTTTTCTGGATTATGTAAAATTATTTTTGATAGAGGAGCTGCATTTGAGTAATTTTAGTTGAAAATAACTTCGAATTTTTGGATTCTCGTACAGATTTTTCTCAAATTTTAAAAAATTTTGTTGAAACCAACTTCGATTTTTCTGGAATATGTTAGGTTTTTTGATAGAGGAGCTGCATTTGAGTAATTTTAGTTGAAATTATCTTCGAATTTTTGGATTTTTGTACAGATTTTTGTCAAATTTTAAAAAATTTTGTTGAAACCAACTTCGATTACTCTGGATTACGTTAGGTTTCTTTGGTAGCGGAGCTGCATTTGAGTAATTTTAGTTGAAATTAACTTCGAATTTTTGGATTTTTGGACAGATTTTGTCAAATTTTAAAAAATTTTGTTGAAACCAACTTCGATTTTTCTGGATTATGTTAGGTTTTTTGGATAGAAGAGCTGCATTTGAGTAATTTTAGTTGAAATTAACTTCGAATTTTTGGATTTTTGTACAGACATTTGTCAAATTTTGAAATATTTTGTTGAAACGAACTTCGATTTTTCTGGATTATGTTAGGTTTTTTTGATAGAGGAGCTGCATTTGAGTAATTTTAGTTGAAATTATCTTCGAATTTTTGGATTTTTGTACAGATTTTTGTCAAATTTTAAAAAATTTTGTTGAAACCAACTTCGATTACTCTGGATTACGTTAGGTTTCTTTGGTAGCGGAGCTGCATTTGAGTAATTTTAGTTGAAATTAACTTCGAATTTTTGGATTTTTGTACAGATTTTGTCAAATTTTAAAAAATTTTGTTGAAACCAACTTCGATTTTTCTGGATTGTGTTAGGTTTTTTGGATAGAGGAGCTGCATTTGAGTAATTTTAGTTGAAATTATCTTCGAATTTTTGGATTTTTGTACAGATTTTGTCAAATTTTAAAAAATTTTGTTGAAACCAACTTCGATTTTTCTGGATTATGTTAGGTTTTTTGGATAGAAGAGCTGCATTTGAGTAATTTTAGTTGTAATTAACTTCGAATTTTTGGATTTTTGTACAGATTTTTGTCAAATTTTAAAAAATTTTGTTGAAATCAACTTCGATTTTTCTGGAATATGTTAGGTTTTTTTGATAGAGGAGCTGCATTTGAGTAATTTTAGTTGAAATTATCTTCGAATTTTTGGATTTTTGTACAGATTTTTGTCAAATTTTAAAAAATTTTGTTGAAACCAACTTCGATTTTTCTGGATTATGTTAGGTTTTTTGGATAGAGGAGCTGCATTTGAGTAATTTTAGTTGTAATTAACTTCGAATTTTTGGATTTTTGTACAGATTTTTGTCACATTTTATAAAATTTTGTTGAAACCAACTTCGATTTTTCTGGATTATGTAAAGTTTTTTTGATAGAGGAGCTGCATTTGAGTAATTTTAGTTGAAAATAACTTCGAATTTTTGGATTTTTGTACAGATTTTTGTCAAATTTTAAAAAATTTTGTTGAAACCAACTTCGATTTTTCTGGATTATGTTAGGTTTTTTCGTTAGCGTCGCTGCAGTTGAGTAATTTTAGTTGAAAATAACTTCGAATTTTTTGATTTTTGTACAGATTTTTGTCAAATTTTATAAAATTTTGTTGAAACCAACTTCGATTTTTCTGGAATATGTTAGGTTTTTTTGATAGAGGAGCTGCATTTGAGTAATTTTAGTTGAAATTAACTTCGAATTTTTTGATGTTTGTACAGATTTTTTTCAAATTATAAAAAATTTTGTTGAAACCAACTTCGATTTTTCTGGATTATGTTAGGTTTTTTTGATAGAGGAGCTGCATTTGAGTAATTCTAGTTGAAATTAACTTCGAATTTTTGGATTTTTGTACAGATTTTTGTCAAATTATAAAAAATTTTGTTGAAACCAACTTCGATTTTTCTGGATTATGTTAGGTTTTTTTGATAGAGGAGCTGCATTTGAGTAATTTTAGTTGTAATTAACTTCGAATTTTTGGATTTTTGTGCAGATTTTTGTCAAATTTTATAAAATTTGTCGAACCCAACTTCGATTTTTCTGGATTTTGTTAGGTTTTTTTGATAGAGGAGCCGCATTTGAGTAATTTTAGTTGAAATTAACTTTGAATTTTTGGATTTTTGTACAGATTATTGTCAAATTTTAAAATATTTTGTTGAAATCAACTTCGATTACTCTGGATTACGTTAGGTTTTTTTGATAGAGGAGCTGCATTTGAGTAATTTTAGTTGAAATTAACTTCGAATTTTTGGATTTTTGTACAGATTTTTGTCAAATTTTAAAAAATTTTGTTGAAACCAACTTCGATTTTTCTGGAATATGTTAGGTTTTTTTGATAGAGGAGCTGCATTTGAGTAATTCTAGTTGAAATTAACTTCGAATTTTTGGATTTTTGTACAGATTTTTGTCAAATTTTAAAAAATTTTGTTGAAACCAACTTCGATTTTTCTGGATTATGTTAGGTTTTTTTGATAGAGGAGCTGCATTTGAGTAATTTTAGTTGAAATTAACTTCGAATTTTTGGATGTTTGTACAGATTTTTTTCAAATTATAAAAAATTTTGTTGAAACCAACTTCGATTTTTCTGGAATATGTTAGGTTTTTTTGATAGAGGAGCTGCATTTGAGTAATTTTAGTTGAAAATAACATCGAATTTTTTGAGGTTTGAACAGATTTTTGTCAAATTTTAAAAAATTTTGATGAAACCAACTTCGATTTTTCTGGATTATGTTAGGTTTTTTTGATAGAGGAGCTGCATTTGAGTAATTTTAGTTGTAATTAACTTCGAATTTTTTTATTTTTGTACAGATTTTTGTCAAATTTTAGAAAATTTTGTTGAAACCAACTTCGATTTTTCTGGAATATGTTAGGTTTTTTTGATAGAGGTGCTGCATTTGAGTAATTTTAGTTGAAATTAACTTCGAATTTTTGGATTTTTGTACAGATTTTTGTCAAATTTTAAAAAATTTTGTTGAAACCAATTTCGATTTTTCTGGTTTATGTTAGGTTTTTTTGATAGAGGAGCTGCATTTGAGTAATTTTAGTTGTAATTAACTTCGAATTTTTTGATTTTTGTGCAGATTTTTGTCAAATTTTATAAAATTTGTTGAACCCAACTTCGATTTTTCTGGATTATGTTAGGTTTTTTTGATAGAGGAGCTGCATTTGAGTAATTCTAGTTGAAATTAACTTTGAATTTTTGGATTTTTGTACAGATTTTTGTCAAATTTTAAAAAATTTTGTTGAAACCAACTTCGATTTTTCTGGATTATGTTAGGTTTTTTTGGTAGCGTCGCTGCATTTGAGTAATTTTAGTTGAAAATAACTTCGAATTTTTTGATTTTTGTACAGATTTTTGTCAAATTTTAAAAAATTTTGTTGAAACCAACTTCGATTTTTCTGGAATATGTTAGGTTTTTTTGATAGAGGAGCTGCATTTGAGTAATTTTAGTTGATATTAACTTCGAATTTTTTGATGTTTGTACAGATTTTTTTCAAATTATAAAAAATTTTGTTGAAACCAACTTCGATTTTTCTGGATTATGTTAGGTTTTTTGATAGAGGAGCTGCATTTGAGTAATTTTAGTTGTAATTAACTTCGAATTTTTGGATTTTTGTGCAGATATTTGTCAAATTTTATAAAATTTGTCGAACCCAACTTCGATTTTTCTGGATTTTGTTAGGTTTTTTTGATAGAGGAGCTGCATTTGAGTAATTTTAGTTGAAATTAACTTCGAATTTTTGGATGTTTGTACAGATTTTTTTCAAATTATAAAAAATTTTGTTGAAACCAACTTCGATTTTTCTGGATTATGTTAGGTTTTTTGATAGAGGAGCTGCATTTGAGTAATTTTAGTTGAAATTAACTTCGAATTTTTGGATTTTTGTACAGATTTTTGTCAAATTTTAAAAAATTTTGATGAAACCAACTTCGATTTTTATGGATTATGTTAGGTTTTTTTGATAGAGGAGCTGCATTTGAGTAATTTTAGTTGTAATTAACTTCGAATTTTTGGATTTTTGTACAGATTATTGTCAAATTTTAAAATATTTTGTTGAAATCAACTTCGATTACTCTGGATTACGTTAGGTTTTTTTGATAGAGGAGCTGCATTTGAGTAATTTTAGTTGAAATTAACTTCGAATTTTTGGATTTTTGTACAGATTTTTGTCAAATTTTAAAAAATTTTGTTGAAACCAACTTCGATTTTTCTGGAATATGTTAGGTTTTTTTGATAGAGGAGCTGCATTTGAGTAATTCTAGTTGAAATTAACTTCGAATTTTTGGATTTTTGTACAGATTTTTGTCAAATTTTAAAAAATTTTGTTGAAACCAACTTCGATTTTTCTGGATTATGTTAGGTTTTTTTGATAGAGGAGCTGCATTTGAGTAATTTTAGTTGAAATTAACTTCGAATTTTTGGATGTTTGTACAGATTTTTTTCAAATTATAAAAAATTTTGTTGAAACCAACTTCGATTTTTCTGGAATATGTTAGGTTTTTTTGATAGAGGAGCTGCATTTGAGTAATTTTAGTTGAAAATAACATCGAATTTTTTGATTTTTGAACAGATTTTTGTCAAATTTTAAAAAATTTTGTTGAAACCAACTTCGATTTTTCTGGATTATGTAAAGTTTTTTTGATAGAGGAGCTTCATTTGAGTAATTTTAGTTGAAAATAACTTCGAATTTTTGGATGTTTGTACAGATTTTTTTCAAATTATAAAAAATTTTGTTGAAACCAACTTCGATTTTTCTGGATTATGTTAGGTTTTTTTGGTAGCGTCGCTGCATTTGAGTAATTTTACTTGAAAATAACTTCGAATTTTTTTATTTTTGTACAGATTTTTGTCAAATTTTAGAAAATTTTGTTGAAACCAACTTCGATTTTTCTGGAATATGTTAGGTTTTTTTGATAGAGGTGCTGCATTTGAGTAATTTTAGTTGAAATTAACTTCGAATTTTTGGATTTTTGTACAGATTTTTGTCAAATTTTAAAAAATTTTGTTGAAACCAATTTCGATTTTTCTGGTTTATGTTAGGTTTTTTTGATAGAGGAGCTGCATTTGAGTAATTTTAGTTGTAATTAACTTCGAATTTTTTGATTTTTGTGCAGATTTTTGTCAAATTTTATAAAATTTGTTGAACCCAACTTCGATTTTTCTGGATTATGTTAGGTTTTTTTGATAGAGGAGCTGCATTTGAGTAATTCTAGTTGAAATTAACTTTGAATTTTTGGATTTTTGTACAGATTTTTGTCAAATTTTAAAAAATTTTGTTGAAACCAACTTCGATTTTTCTGGATTATGTTAGGTTTTTTTGGTAGCGTCGCTGCATTTGAGTAATTTTAGTTGAAAATAACTTCGAATTTTTTGATTTTTGTACAGATTTTTGACAAATTTTAAAAAATTTTGTTGAAACCAACTTCGATTACTCTGGATTACGTTAGGTTTTCTTGATAGAGGAGCTGCATTTGAGTAATTTTAGTTGAAATTAACTTCGAATTTTTGGATTTTTGTACAGATTTTTGTCAAATTTTAAAAAATTTTGTTGAAACCAACTTCGATTACTCTGGATTACGTTAGGTTTTTTTGATAGAGGAGCTGCATTTGAGTAATTTTAGTTGAAATTATCTTCGAATTTTTGGATTTTTGTACAGATTTTTGTCAAATTTTAAAAAATTTTGTTGAAACCAACTTCGATTACTCTGGATTACGTTAGGTTTTCTTGATAGAGGAGCTGCATTTGAGTAATTTTAGTTGAAATTAACTTCGAATTTTTGGATGTTTGTACAGATTTTTTTCAAATTATAAAAAATTTTGTTGAAACCAACTTCGATTTTTCTGGAATATGTTAGGTTTTTTTGATAGAGGAGCTGCATTTGAGTAATTTTAGTTGAAAATAACATCGAATTTTTTGATTTTTGAACAGATTTTTGTCAAATTTTAAAAAATTTTGTTGAAACCAACTTCGATTTTTCTGGATTATGTAAAGTTTTTTTGATAGAGGAGCTTCATTTGAGTAATTTTAGTTGAAAATAACTTCGAATTTTTGGATGTTTGTACAGATTTTTTTCAAATTATAAAAAATTTTGTTGAAACCAACTTCGATTTTTCTGGATTATGTTAGGTTTTTTTGGTAGCGTCGCTGCATTTGAGTAATTTTACTTGAAAATAACTTCGAATTTTTTTATTTTTGTACAGATTTTTGTCAAATTTTAGAAAATTTTGTTGAAACCAACTTCGATTTTTCTGGAATATGTTAGGTTTTTTTGATAGAGGTGCTGCATTTGAGTAATTTTAGTTGAAATTAACTTCGAATTTTTGGATTTTTGTACAGATTTTTGTCAAATTTTAAAAAATTTTGTTGAAACCAACTTCGATTTTTCTGGATTATGTTAGGTTTTTTTGGTAGCGTCGCTGCAGTTGAGTAATTTTAGTTGAAAATTACTTCGAATTTTTTGATTTTTGTACAGATATTTGTCAAATTTTATAAAATTTTGTTGAAACCAAATTTGATTTTCCTGTAATATGTTAGGTTTTTTTGATAGAGGAGCTGCATTTGAGTAATTCTAGTTGAAATTAACTTCGAATTTTTGGATTTTTGTATAGATTTTTGTCAAATTTTAAAAAATTTTGTTGAAACCAACTTCGATTTTTCTGGATTATGTAAAATTATTTTTGATAGAGGAGCTGCATTTGAGTAATTTTAGTTGAAAATAACTTCGAATTTTTGGATTTTTGTACAGATTTTTGTCAAATTTTAAAAAATTTTGTTGAAACCAACTTCGATTTTTCTGGATTATGTTAGGTTTTTTGGATAGAGGAGCTGCATTTGAGGAATTTTAGTTGAAATTAACTTCGAATTTTTGGATTTTTGTATAGATTTTTGTCAAATTTTAAAATATTTTGTTGAAACTAACTTCGATTTTTCTGGATTATGTTAGGTTTTTTTGATAGAGGAGCTGCATTTGAGTAATTTTAGTTGAAATTATCTTCGAATTTTTGGATTTTTGTACAGATTTTTGTCAAATTTTAAAAAATTTTGTTGAAACCAACTTCGATTACTCTGGATTACGTTAGGTTTTTTTTATAGAGGAGCTGCATTTGAGTAATTTTAGTTGAAATTAACTTCGAATTTTTGGATGTTTGTACAGATTTTTTTCAAATTATAAAAAATTTTGTTGAAACCAACTTCGATTTTTCTGGAATATGTTAGGTTTTTTTGATAGAGGAGCTGCATTTGAGTAATTTTAGTTGAAAATAACATCGAATTTTTTGATTTTTGAACAGATTTTTGTCAAATTTTAAAAAATTTTTTTGAAACCAACTTCGATTTTTCTGGATTATGTAAAGTTTTTTTGATAGAGGAGCTTCATTTGAGTAATTTTAGTTGAAAATAACTTCGAATTTTTGGATGTTTGTACAGATTTTTTTCAAATTATAAAAAATTTTGTTGAAACCAACTTCGATTTTTCTGGATTATGTTAGGTTTTTTTGGTAGCGTCGCTGCATTTGAGTAATTTTACTTGAAAATAACTTCGAATTTTTTTATTTTTGTACAGATTTTTGTCAAATTTTAGAAAATTTTGTTGAAACCAACTTCGATTTTTCTGGAATATGTTAGGTTTTTTTGATAGAGGTGCTGCATTTGAGTAATTTTAGTTGAAATTAACTTCGAATTTTTGGATTTTTGTACAGATTTTTGTCAAATTTTAAAAAATTTTGTTGAAACCAATTTCGATTTTTCTGGTTTATGTTAGGTTTTTTTGATAGAGGAGCTGCATTTGAGTAATTTTAGTTGTAATTAACTTCGAATTTTTTGATTTTTGTGCAGATTTTTGTCAAATTTTATAAAATTTGTTGAACCCAACTTCGATTTTTCTGGATTATGTTAGGTTTTTTTGATAGAGGAGCTGCATTTGAGTAATTCTAGTTGAAATTAACTTTGAATTTTTGGATTTTTGTACAGATTTTTGTCAAATTTTAAAAAATTTTGTTGAAACCAACTTCGATTTTTCTGGATTATGTTAGGTTTTTTTGGTAGCGTCGCTGCATTTGAGTAATTTTAGTTGAAAATAACTTCGAATTTTTTGATTTTTGTACAGATTTTTGTCAAATTTTAAAAAATTTTGTTGAAACCAACTTCGATTACTCTGGATTACGTTAGGTTTTCTTGATAGAGGAGCTGCATTTGAGTAATTTTAGTTGAAATTAACTTCGAATTTGTGGATTTTTGTACAGATTTTTGTCAAATTTTAAAAAATTTTGTTGAAACCAACTTCGATTACTCTGGATTACGTTAGGTTTTTTTGATAGAGGAGCTGCATTTGAGTAATTTTAGTTGAAATTATCTTCGAATTTTTGGATTTTTGTACAGATTTTTGTCAAATTTTAAAAAATTTTGTTGAAACCAACTTCGATTTTTCAGGATTATGTTAGGTTTTTTTGATAGAGGAGCTGCATTTGAGTAATTCTAGTTGAAATTAACTTCGAATTTTTGGATTTTTGTATAGATTTTTGTCAAATTTTAAAAAATTTTGTTGAAACCAACTTCGATTTTTCTGGATTATGTAAAATTATTTTTGATAGAGGAGCTACATTTGAGTAATTTTAGTTGAAAATAACTTCGAATAATTGGATTCTTGTGTAACGTCCCAACATTTTTCGCGCGGTACTATTCAGAAAATCTATTAAAAATCTCAGAATCACTCCACCAAAGTCCCTCAAATTCAATTATTACCCCTTTTCCCCAATCGCTGATCACCTCGATGATGTACCTTAGCGGTCCCCATCTCGAGATGGTCAGTACGAAACCTCCTTCACTTATTCGCCCAACGAGGCACGAATTCCCTCCTCAAAAGTAAATCTAAACAAGTCCCTCGCCCCAAAATCTTCTTAAACCGAGACCACGTCTCACTCCTTCTCTACGACCCTCCAAATCCAAGCCATTCAAACCCCTTTCCCGTTAAAATACCCAAAATCCATGCGATGGGTTGAATATCTCCAAATACCGTTCATAAAAACCCAAGAAATCTAATTGCGACGCATATTCGGCGTACGTGACAGAAAGATGTCTATTAATAGACATTCAGTTTATAAAAACCCCGGAAGTCCTACTGCGACTAAATTCTTAAATGTGTCAAGGCCGATACCGCGCGTACCCCGCAACAAACATATAAATACGAGGTCCTGAGAGGCCGGAGTTTAGTATGTTCATGATTATTACCGATATTTTCAACATTATTATCACAAGTATTTTCAATAGTACTACAAGTATTCATTTTAGTGAAAATTATATAGTGAAACCATTAAAATCAGTTATCTACGGCTTCTACCGTAAGCAATCAATTATTATTATTATTATTCATTATATCATTCTATCTTAACCAACGACTCGTTCTACGGAAATCAATCAACGACTCGTTCTACGGAAATCAATCAACGACTCGTTCTACGAAAATCTATTCTAAAGTTTTATTTAACCGCAGTATTATTCAAAGTACTCAATTACGAACATAAATTCAGTGTTCAACGGCAACTACCGTAAGAATTTATATTACCATTTAAAATATTGCATATCATCTCCATACATATTATTGTGTATTTCTATTCGTATTGCTTTCATATTATTTTGTATTTCTACGCGTATTGCGTTCACCTATTATTTTGTATTGCTATTCTAATTGCTTTCATATTATATTGTCTTGTTACGCTTGTTGCTTTATTATATTGTATTATTAACGCTCATCTCAATCATATTTCATGTTCTTATCAATGCTTATTGCTTATATCATTCTATCTTAACCATATACTGTATGTCACGCTCATAATCACGTTTTATATATTGATAACCATTTCTATAAATGTTCTGTGCCAATGATTAATGTCTAAACGCATAATATGTTCAACAAAGCACTTTCACAAACAGTGCACATATATTTTGCCTAAACTAATAAACCGTTTTGCTTAACTAACGTTTCGAGTCATTGTGTTAATCCTTCGGCTACGAAGATCCCGAAATCCAACCAGGCTGCCGGAACAGCTGATTACGGGCAACGACCGCGGAAAGCATTGCAGTGTTTACTAACTTACTTTCGTATAGGTTTCGTATAACCGTAAGAATAGCTGATTTTGCTGAATCATTACGAGTGTCTTTTACCTCGATGCAACAGTAAATCCAATTATCGTGCCAAACCACAACAAAAGCTCTAACGGGTGTCCCCGGATACCATTCGCCTTTAAACCTTCCCTGACCGATCAGTGTGCTGGATTACAGATTCGCGCCTGATCTATCCTTTAGCTTTAGAGTGCAGGATGTAAGATTCGCGCCTGGCTTCCTCTAAAACCCTCAGTGTGCTGGATTACAGATTCGCGCCTGATTCCTCTAAAACCCTCAGCGTGACGGATTTAATATTCGCGCCTGGCTTCCTCTAAAACCCTCAGTGTGCTGGATTACAGATTCGCGCCTGATCCCTCAAAAACCCTCAGCGTGACGGATTTAATATTCGCGCCTGGCTTCCCTCAAAAACCCTCAGTGTGCTGGATTACAGATTCGCGCCTGACTCCCTCAAAAACCCTCAGAGTGACGGATTTAATATTCGCGCCTAAGTTCCCACAAAATCTCAGAGTGCTGGATTTTAGATTCGCGCCTGAGTCCATTCTACCCCGCATGTCATTGTCCCCAAAAGACCTCACCCGGGACGTGACATATTTTTGGTGACAGCGGTGGGATTTACGTTTACCGTTGATAAGAAATAGATTCTGTGACGCGGTACCCACAAAGTCCCACTATTTAAAATGTGCATTGAACACCCTAGTCGGTGTCAACCATCTTACCGGAGCCGCAGATTACAAAGTTTGACGGCATATTTAAACGCACTAACCTGCATTTCGGGAGGCGTAGCTACAACCATTGACGGCAGCGAGATTTGCCTAAAGTGCTCTAGCCTAATGCCCACGGATACGGTAGAAGTATACTGGACCCATTATTATTATACGTATAGAACTCCTGTCTATTGCCCTCGGTGCAGAAAATCATTAATTCCAGAACGCCCAATAAGAAACTGCATCGAGTGCTTTGAAAGTTATTTGCTCTCGAATAAAAGCTACCGTCGGTTCGATAATTATCAAGAATAACTATAGTTATACCCCGATTTGTAAATAACGGCTGCCGGTCGCCGAAAGTATTAAAATCCTTCAAAACGCCACTTAAGAAATACAAAGTATCATGTCCTTGTACGGCGATACCGAGGACTCTCGCATTATGGCTCAAAACGCGGGTCCTTCCCCTAACACTGTAGTTACAGCAATCGCTGAAAAAAGGGAGCAGGTGCAATTAATACAGCAAAAGCAAGCCGAAATTGAAAACTTGTACGCGGAATTTGTCGTAGACCGGGAATCTAATACGCGTTCAGGCGTAGTCTCCGGTTCGGACGGCCCCGCGTTGGAAGGTCTCTCCAGGCGGATTCAAACCATTCGCGGAATGATGGAAAAACTTCTTGCACCCCCGCCAACGGCGAATAATTTTGCCACTCCTGGTTCCTCACGTTTCGATAGGAAACCAATAATAAATTATAATAATATTCCGGACCAGGATCCAACACCCCAGATCACGTTAAAAGACGCCATAGAAACCGTCCCTAATTTTAACGGTTACAACATATCCGTTTTGCAATTCGCAAGAGCCTGCAATAGGGCTAAGGCTCTGATTCCCTCGCAAGCCGAACCCCAGCTAGCGAGGTTGTTGACAAATAAACTGCAAGACCACGCTTGCTTGGCCGTTGAGGATAGGGTTTTTGACTCCGTGAATGATTTAATAAAACAACTCAAACGAACATTCTCCCCCGCGAAAACTTCGGACCACTATCGTGGGGAACTTGCCAATATTATTAAAGGACCTAACGAACACGTACTAGAATACATCTCGCGTGTTAAGGATCTCCGATTCGCTATTTTGGAAGAGGACAGAGAATATTATCGCGACTTCGCACGAAATCACCCCGATGACTTAGATCGTTTAACGTTGGACTCATTTGTGGATGGCCTTCCTCCCCATATGCGAACAAGACTATTCCAACATAATTTCGAAACGCTCGATGAAGCTTTCGAGCTAGCTGTACTCGTGGATAAGAAGATTGAAAGGGACCATCAAAGGTTTTCCGAACAAGAGGCTCCTAAATTAATATGTCAAATTTGTAATAAGACAGGACACGACGCACTGTCCTGCAGAAGTAACAAAAAAATAGCCTCCCAACCGTCCGAACGATATCCCCAAAACCGAGTTGCGGGATATGGTAATCAGGCCCCTAACCCTTTGCTCCCTTACTGGGACAAAACTCGACCTCCTCCCTCAAGACCTACGGAGGTGCGAATCTGCGATTATTGCAAGAAGCCCGGACACGCGATCTCAGAATGCAGAAAACGCATCTTGCCCAACCACAGGGACCCTAGAACCTTGTGGGAAATGGAATCAGAAAGTACCCCGTCGGGCACCGACGGATACGAACAGTGGAGTGGGCCAAACAGGAGCGCACCCACTTACGATTTAACCGAAGACACAAGCAATACCGTAAAAACCGGTATCATTCAAATAAAAAAAATTGGTCAGGCCCCGTCTGTGAGAATTCACTCACCAGACGTCCGGAAAACAGCCGATGTAATGATCAACACCAGTACTGGGGTAAATGTGCCAAAATTTCAGGACATCAATCCGACGCAAGTGCTATTAAGTGGCACCTCTCTGGACCCAGTTTCCACCCTTGGAACAATAAGGGTACTACCAAAAGAGACTAAGACGTCTAAATGCGTCACTCCTATCCCAGCCCTAACAAAAATCAAGTCCCTCTTACCCCAGGATCCGTCGATCCACCACATCGAGGCATCCGTGAAGGTGCACTCACTACCATCCCTTTTGCATTACGCTAAATCAACCCTTCCCATAAAACCCCATGAGTCTCTCGCGGTTACGCTGAAACCGGACCGACAGAAAATCCACGCTGTCCTGAACTACTCAGCACCTTGCACACCCGAAGGAATTAAAAATTGCCTCGGACTGTCTAGATACTACATGACGTTTATCCCGGAATTGTCTGAAACGGCTCGGCCTTTGACCTCACTACGGAAGAAAGACACTCCATTTGACTGGAGATCGTCCCAACAAACCGCTTCTAACCACTTAAAGTCGGCATTGCCGAAGGTACCAATCTCGCAATGTCCGAACTTTGAAATGGAATTCCGTGTCACTACAGACGCCCATAAAAATGCTATAGGAGGGATATTAAGCCAGAAAGTTGTTAGAAAAACCCTGCCAATCACTTACACCCCCTGCATTCTGAATAACGAGAAAATTTTACAAAAATCAATCTCCGAAAAACACCCGAATCCCGGGAAAAGCGATAAAGTCACTGAAAATTCACCTCGTAAACCTCCTGTAAGCGGAAAATGCTCCAAACGACCACGCGAAAAATCGGACGACGACTTGGAAGACAGGTCCAAACATAAGCCAAGCAGCTCCAAGAGGCCTCGATTCTCCAGTTCACCGATCCATGTGGCAACGAGCGAAAGCAACCCCGTCGACCCTGCAATTCCCACATCCAACGCTCACCTTAGAAAAGAATCGAAAAGGATTAAACTGCACAGAAAGATGCGCCGGAAAATATCACCTGTAGAAATTCCACTACGGTTCCCCCCAGAAAACATACGTGAACGACTACCTATAACAAAAGCAAACAACACTTATAAATTACCCATACAGGGTTTATTCGTAAAATATTTAGTGTGCGTGTTTCTCAGCCTATTAACATTAATTAAGACCGCTGATGTATTCATTAAAAATTTCATTTATCACTTCGGAGCTCTTAGAGCCATTCTCACCGACCAAGCAGCACAAAATACTCGCAATTTCACGAAAGCAGTACCACGGGAATGTAAAATGCAACAATTCCGAACCAGAGACTTTCACCCACAGACAAACGGCTCTTTAGAGAGATTGCATCTCATTGTGACCGAATGCTTAAAATTGTTAATCGGTAGATACAGTGACTGGTACGAATGGATTAACTTGTCCGCATTCTCATATAATACTGGTGTCCACGAGGGCACTGGATACACAAAGCATGAACTATTTTTCGCGACATTTGCAATACCCAGCCGGACCCCGGTTCTGGAAGTCAATGAAAATGAAACATATCTTGGTTGCCTTTCAAAACTGAGTAAGAAACTGCGAAATAAAAGACATTATGATCACCCTGCCCACGTGCGCGAGAGTCCCGGTTGACCGCAAGTCAACACAAACTTTAATCATTTTTCTATCATAGATAGTTACTACTGCAACATTTATTGCAACCACCATTAAATACGCGGCTATGCTGTCCAAAGGAAGGAAGGAAAATCACATCCCTCCTCCCTAAAGTCATCTCATATATCATCATCAGGGAGGCGTCTCCGCAGACAGTAATCACCATCGATGACTCCCTCTCCACCAACATCAGTTAACTGAAAGCAGCTCCAAGAAGACACTACCCCTTCGCCCCGTATAGACCCCTCTTACAAAACAAACCACCCGTACCTTATGGTAAGAAATGTACCCATTTCTTCATATAAGGGGGAAGGTGTAACGTCCCAACATTTTTCGCGCGGTACTATTCAGAAAATCTATTAAAAATCTCAGAATCACTCCACCAAAGTCCCTCAAATTCAATTATTACCCCTTTTCCCCAATCGCTGATCACCTCGATGATGTACCTTAGCGGTCCCCATCTCGAGATGGTCAGTACGAAACCTCCTTCACTTATTCGCCCAACGAGGCACGAATTCCCTCCTCAAAAGTAAATCTAAACAAGTCCCTCGCCCCAAAATCTTCTTAAACCGAGACCACGTCTCACTCCTTCTCTACGACCCTCCAAATCCAAGCCATTCAAACCCCTTTCCCGTTAAAATACCCAAAATCCATGCGATGGGTTGAATATCTCCAAATACCGTTCATAAAAACCCAAGAAATCTAATTGCGACGCATATTCGGCGTACGTGACAGAAAGATGTCTATTAATAGACATTCAGTTTATAAAAACCCCGGAAGTCCTACTGCGACTAAATTCTTAAATGTGTCAAGGCCGATACCGCGCGTACCCCGCAACAAACATATAAATACGAGGTCCTGAGAGGCCGGAGTTTAGTATGTTCATGATTATTACCGATATTTTCAACATTATTATCACAAGTATTTTCAATAGTACTACAAGTATTCATTTTAGTGAAAATTATATAGTGAAACCATTAAAATCAGTTATCTACGGCTTCTACCGTAAGCAATCAATTATTATTATTATTATTCATTATATCATTCTATCTTAACCAACGACTCGTTCTACGGAAATCAATCAACGACTCGTTCTACGGAAATCAATCAACGACTCGTTCTACGAAAATCTATTCTAAAGTTTTATTTAACCGCAGTATTATTCAAAGTACTCAATTACGAACATAAATTCAGTGTTCAACGGCAACTACCGTAAGAATTTATATTACCATTTAAAATATTGCATATCATCTCCATACATATTATTGTGTATTTCTATTCGTATTGCTTTCATATTATTTTGTATTTCTACGCGTATTGCGTTCACCTATTATTTTGTATTGCTATTCTAATTGCTTTCATATTATATTGTCTTGTTACGCTTGTTGCTTTATTATATTGTATTATTAACGCTCATCTCAATCATATTTCATGTTCTTATCAATGCTTATTGCTTATATCATTCTATCTTAACCATATACTGTATGTCACGCTCATAATCACGTTTTATATATTGATAACCATTTCTATAAATGTTCTGTGCCAATGATTAATGTCTAAACGCATAATATGTTCAACAAAGCACTTTCACAAACAGTGCACATATATTTTGCCTAAACTAATAAACCGTTTTGCTTAACTAACGTTTCGAGTCATTGTGTTAATCCTTCGGCTACGAAGATCCCGAAATCCAACCAGGCTGCCGGAACAGCTGATTACGGGCAACGACCGCGGAAAGCATTGCAGTGTTTACTAACTTACTTTCGTATAGGTTTCGTATAACCGTAAGAATAGCTGATTTTGCTGAATCATTACGAGTGTCTTTTACCTCGATGCAACAGTAAATCCAATTATCGTGCCAAACCACAACAAAAGCTCTAACGGGTGTCCCCGGATACCATTCGCCTTTAAACCTTCCCTGACCGATCAGTGTGCTGGATTACAGATTCGCGCCTGATCTATCCTTTAGCTTTAGAGTGCAGGATGTAAGATTCGCGCCTGGCTTCCTCTAAAACCCTCAGTGTGCTGGATTACAGATTCGCGCCTGATTCCTCTAAAACCCTCAGCGTGACGGATTTAATATTCGCGCCTGGCTTCCTCTAAAACCCTCAGTGTGCTGGATTACAGATTCGCGCCTGATCCCTCAAAAACCCTCAGCGTGACGGATTTAATATTCGCGCCTGGCTTCCCTCAAAAACCCTCAGTGTGCTGGATTACAGATTCGCGCCTGACTCCCTCAAAAACCCTCAGAGTGACGGATTTAATATTCGCGCCTAAGTTCCCACAAAATCTCAGAGTGCTGGATTTTAGATTCGCGCCTGAGTCCATTCTACCCCGCATGTCATTGTCCCCAAAAGACCTCACCCGGGACGTGACACTTGTACAGATTTTTCTCAAATTTTAAAAAATTTTGTTGAAACCAACTTCGATTTTTCTGGAATATGTTAGGTTTTTTGATAGAGGAGCTGCATTTGAGTAATTTTAGTTGAAATAATCTTCGAATTTTTGGATTTTTGTACAGATTTTTGTCAAATTTTAAAAAATTTTGTTGAAACCAACTTCGATTTTTCTGGTTTATGTTAGGTTTTTTTGATAGAGGAGCTGCATTTGAGTAATTTTAGTTGTAATTAACTTCGAATTTTTGGATTTTTGTGCAGATTTTTGTCAAATTTTATAAAATTTGTTGAACCCAACTTCGATTTTTCTGGATTATGTTAGGTTTTTTTGACAGAGGAGCTGCATTTGAGTAATTCTAGTGGAAATTAACTTCAAATTTTTGGATTTTTGTACAGATTTTTGTCAAATTTTAAAAAATTTTGTTGAAACCAACTTCGATTTTTCTGGAATATGTTAGGTTTTTTTGATAGAGGAGCTGCATTTGAGTAATTTTAGTTGAAATTAACATCGAATTTTTGGATTTTTGTACAGATTTTTGTCAAATTTTAAAAAAATTTGTTGAAACCAACTTCGATTACTCTGGATTACGTTAAGTTTTTTTGATAGAGGAGCTGCATTTGAGTAATTTTAGTTGAAATTAACTTCGAATTTTTGGATTTTTGTACAGATTTTTGTCAAATTTTATAAAATTTGTTGAACCCAACTTCGATTTTTCTGGATTCTGTTAGGTTTTTTTGATAGAGGAGCTGCATTTGAGTAATTCTAGTTGAAATTAACTTCGAATTTTTGGATTTTTGTACAGATTTTTGTCAAATTTTAAAAAATTTTGTTGAAACCAACTTCGATTTTTCTGGATTATGTAAAGTTTTTTTGATAGAGGAGCTTCATTTGATTAATTTTAGTTGAAAATAACTTCGAATTTTTTGATTTTTGTACAGATTTTTGTCAAATTTTAAAAAATTTTGTTGAAACCAACTTCGATTTTTCTGGAATATGTTAGGTTTTTTTGATAGAGGAGCTGCATTTGAGTAATTTTAGTTGAAATTAACTTCGAATTTTTGGATTTTTGTACAGATTTTTTTCAAATTATAAAAAATTTTGTTGAAACCAACTTCGATTTTTCTGGATTATGTTAGGTTTTTTCATAGAGGAGCTGCATTTGAGTAATTTTAGATGAAATTAACTTCGAATTTTTGGATTTCTGTACAGATTTTTGTCAAATTTTAAAAAATTTTGTTGAAACCAATTTCGATTTTTCTGGTTTATGTTAGGTTTTTTGATAGAGGAGCTGCATTTGAGTAATTTTAGTTGTAATTAACTTCGAATTTTTGGATTTTTGTGCAGATTTTTGTCAAATTTTATAAAATTTGTTGAACCCAACTTCGATTTTTCTGGATTATGTTAGGTTTTTTTGATAGAGGAGCTGCATTTGAGTAATTCTAGTTGAAATTAACTTCGAATTTTTGGATTTTTGTACAGATTTTTGTCAAATTTTAAAAAATTTTGTTGAAACCAACTTCGATTTTTCTGGATTATGTTAGGTTTTTTTGGTAGCGTCGCTGCATTTGAGTAATTTTACTTGAAAATAACTTCGAATTTTTTTATTTTTGTACAGATTTTTGTCAAATTTTAAAAAATTTTGTTGAAACCAACTTCGATTTTTCTGGAATATGTTAGGTTTTTTTGATAGAGGAGCGGCATTTGAGTAATTTTAGTTGAATTTAACTTCGAATTTTTGGATTTTTGTACAGATTTTTGTCAAATTTTAAAAAATTTTGTTGAAACCAATTTCGATTTTTCTGGTTTATGTTAGGTTTTTTTGATAGAGGAGCTGCATTTGAGTAATTTTAGTTGTAATTAACTTCGAATTTTTGGATTTTTGTGCAGATTTTTGTCAAATTTTATAAAATTTGTTGAACCCAACTTCGATTTTTCTGGATTATGTTAGGTTTTTTTGATAGAGGAGCTGCATTTGAGTAATTCTAGTTGAAATTAACTTTGAATTTTTGGATTTTTGTACAGATTTTTGTCAAATTTTAAAAAATTTTGTTGAAACCAACTTCGATTTTTCTTAATTATGTTAGGTTTTTTTGGTAGCGCCGCTGCATTTGAGTAATTTTAGTTGAAAATAACTTCGAATTTTTAATTTTTGTACAGATTTTTGTCAAATTTTAAAAAATTTTGTTGAAACCAACTTCGATTTTTCTGGAATATGTTAGGTTTTTTTGATAGAGGAGCTGCATTTGAGTAATTTTAGTTGAAATTAACTTCGAATTTTTGGATTTTTGTACAGATTTCTGTCAAATTTTAAAAAATTTTGTTGAAACCAACTTCGATTACTCTGGATTACGTTAGGTTTTTTTGATAGAGGAGCTGCATTTGAGTAATTTTAGTTGAAATTATCTTCGAATTTTTGGATTTTTGTACAGATTTTTGTCAAATTTTAAAAAATTTTGTTGAAACCAACTTCGATTTTTCTGGATTATGTTAGGTTTTTTTGATAGAGGAGCTGCATTTGAGTAATTTTAGTTGTAATTAACTTCGAATTTTTGGATTTTTGTGCAGATATTTGTCAAATTTTATAAAATTTGTCGACCCCAACTTCGATTTTTCTGGATTTTGTTAGGTTTTTTTGATAGAGGAGCTGCATTTGAGTAATTTTAGTTGAAATTAACTTCGAATTTTTGGATGTTTGTTCAGATTTTTTTCAAATTATAAAAAATTTTGTTGAAACCAACTTCGATTTTTCTGGATTATGTTAGGTTTTTTGATAGAGGAGCTGCATTTGAGTAATTTTAGTTGAAATTAACTTCGAATTTTTGGATTTTTGTACAGATTTTTGTCAAATTTTAAAAAATTTTGTTGAAACCAACTTCGATTTTTCTGGATTATGTTAGGTTTTTTTGATAGAGGAGCTGCATTTGAGTAATTTTAGTTGTAATTAACTTCGAATTTTTGGATTTTTGTACAGATTATTGTCAAATTTTAAAATATTTTGTTGAAATCAACTTCGATTACTCTGGATTACGTTAGGTTTTTTTATAGAGGAACTGCATTTGAGTAATTCTAGTTGAAATTAACTTCGAATTTTTGGATTTTTGTACAGATTTTTGTCAAATTTTAAAAAATTTTGTTGAAACCAACGTCGATTTTTCTGGATTATGTAAAGTTTTTTTGATAGAGGAGCTGCATTTGAGTAATTTTAGTTGAAAATAACTTCGAATTTTTGGATGTTTGTACAGATTTTTTTCAAATTATAAAAAATTTTGTTGAAACCAACTTCGATTTTTCTGGATTATGTTAGGTTTTTTTGGTAGCGTCGCTGCATTTGAGTAATTTTAGTTGAAAATAACTTCGAATTTTTTGATTTTTGTACAGATTTTTGTCAAATTTTAAAAAATTTTGTTGAAACCAACTTCGATTTTTCTGGAATATGTTAGGTTTTTTTGATAGAGGAGCTGCATTTGAGTAATTTTAGTTGAAATTAACTTCGAATTTTTTGATGTTTGTACAGATTTTTTTCAAATTATAAAAAATTTTGTTGAAACCAACTTCGATTTTTCTGGATTATGTTAGGTTTTTTGATAGAGGAGCTGCATTTGAGTAATTTTAGTTGAAATTAACTTCGAATTTTTGGATTTTTGTACAGATTTTTGTCAAATTTTAAAAAATTTTGTTGAAACCAACTTCGATTTTTCTGGATTATGTTAGGTTTTTTTGATAGAGGAGCTGCATTTGAGTAATTTTAGTTGTAATTAACTTCGAATTTTTGGATTTTTGTGCAGATATTTGTCAAATTTTATAAAATTTGTCGAACCCAACTTCGATTTTTCTGGATTTTGTTAGGTTTTTTTGATAGAGGAGCTGCATTTGAGTAATTTTAGTTGAAATTAACTTCGAATTTTTGGATGTTTGTTCAGATTTTTTTCAAATTATAAAAAATTTTGTTGAAACCAACTTCGATTTTTCTGGATTATGTTAGGTTTTTTGATAGAGGAGCTGCATTTGAGTAATTTTAGATGAAATTAACTTCGAATTTTTGGATTTTTGTACAGATTTTTGTCAAATTTTAAAAAATTTTGTTGAAACCAACTTCGATTTTTCTGGATTATGTTAGGTTTTTTTGATAGAGGAGCTGCATTTGAGTAATTTTAGTTGTAATTAACTTCGAATTTTTGGATTTTTGTACAGATTATTGTCAAATTTTAAAATATTTTGTTGAAATCAACTTCGATTACTCTGGATTACGTTAGGTTTTTTTATTGAGGAACTGCATTTGAGTAATTCTAGTTGAAATTAACTTCGAATTTTTGGATTTTTGTACAGATTTTTGTCAAATTTTAAAAAATTTTGTTGAAACCAACGTCGATTTTTCTGGATTATGTAAAGTTTTTTTGATAGAGGAGCTGCATTTGAGTAATTTTAGTTGAAAATAACTTCGAATTTTTGGATGTTTGTACAGATTTTTTTCAAATTATAAAAAATTTTGTTGAAACCAACTTCGATTTTTCTGGATTATGTTAGGTTTTTTTGGTAGCGTCGCTGCATTTGAGTAATTTTAGTTGAAAATAACTTCGAATTTTTTGATTTTTGTACAGATTTTTGTCAAATTTTAAAAAATTTTGTTGAAACCAACTTCGATTTTTCTGGAATATGTTAGGTTTTTTTGATAGAGGAGCTGCATTTGAGTAATTTTAGTTGAAATTAACTTCGAATTTTTTGATGTTTGTACAGATTTTTTTCAAATTATAAAAAATTTTGTTGAAACCAACTTCGATTTTTCTGGATTATGTTAGGTTTTTTGATAGAGGAGCTGCATTTGAGTAATTTTAGTTGAAATTAACTTCGAATTTTTGGATTTTTGTACAGATTTTTGTCAAATTTTAAAAAATTTTGTTGAAACCAACTTCGATTTTTCTGGATTATGTTAGGTTTTTTTGATAGAGGAGCTGCATTTGAGTAATTTTACTTGTAATTAACTTCGAATTTTTGGATTTTTGTGCAGATATTTGTCAAATTTTATAAAATTTGTCGAACCCAACTTCGATTTTTCTGGATTTTGTTAGGTTTTTTTGATAGAGGAGCTGCATTTGAGTAATTTTAGTTGAAATTAACTTCGAATTTTTGGATGTTTGTACAGATTTTTTTCAAATTATAAAAAATTTTGTTGAAACCAACTTCGATTTTTCTGGATTATGTTAGGTTTTTTGATAGAGGAGCTGCATTTGAGTAATTTTAGTTGAAATTAACTTCGAATTTTTGGATTTTTGTACAGATTTTTGTCAAATTTTAAAAAATTTTGATGAAACCAACTTCGATTTTTCTGGATTATGTTAGGTTTTTTTGATAGAGGAGCTGCATTTGAGTAATTTTAGTTGTAATTAACTTCGAATTTTTGGATTTTTGTACAGATTATTGTCAAATTTTAAAATATTTTGTTGAAATCAACTTCGATTACTCTGGATTACGTTAGGTTTTTTTGATAGAGGAGCTGCATTTGAGTAATTTTAGTTGAAATTAACTTCGAATTTTTGGATTTTTGTACAGATTTTTGTCAAATTTTAAAAAATTTTGTTGAAACCAACTTCGATTTTTCTGGAATATGTTAGGTTTTTTTGATAGAGGAGCTGCATTTGAGTAATTCTAGTTGAAATTAACTTCGAATTTTTGGATTTTTGTACAGATTTTTGTCAAATTTTAAAAAATTTTGTTGAAACCAACTTCGATTTTTCTGGATTATGTTAGGTTTTTTTGATAGAGGAGCTGCATTTGAGTAATTTTAGTTGAAATTAACTTCGAATTTTTGGATGTTTGTACAGATTTTTTTCAAATTATAAAAAATTTTGTTGAAACCAACTTCGATTTTTCTGGATTATGTAAAGTTTTTTTGATAGAGGAGCTTCATTTGAGTAATTTTAGTTGAAAATAACTTCGAATTTTTGGATGTTTGTACAGATTTTTTTCAAATTATAAAAAATTTTGTTGAAACCAACTTCGATTTTTCTGGATTATGTTAGGTTTTTTGATAGAGGAGCTGCATTTGAGTAATTTTAGTTGAAATTATCTTCGAATTTTTGGATTTCTGTACAGATTTTTGTCAAATTTTAAAAAATTTTGTTGAAACCAACTTCGATTTTTCTGGATTATGTTAGGTTTTTTTGATAGAGGAGCTGCATTTGAGTAATTTTAGTTGTAATTAACTTCGAATTTTTGGATTTTTGTGCAGATATTTGTCAAATTTTATAAAATTTTGTTGAAACCAACTTCGATTTTTCTGGATTATGTTAGGTTTTTTGATAGAGGAGCTGCATTTGAGTAATTTTAGTTGAAATTATCTTCGAATTTTTGGATTTCTGTACAGATTTTTGTCAAATTTTAAAAAATTTTGTTGAAACCAACTTCGATTTTTCTGGATTATGTTAGGTTTTTTTGATAGAGGAGCTGCATTTGAGTAATTTTAGTTGTAATTAACTTCGAATTTTTGGATTTTTGTGCAGATATTTGTCAAATTTTATAAAATTTGTCGAACCCAACTTCGATTTTTCTGGATTTTGTTAGGTTTTTTTGATAGAGGAGCTGCATTTGAGTAATTTTAGTTGAAATTAACTTCGAATTTTTGGATGTTTGTACAGATTTTTTCAAATTATAAAAAATTTTGTTGAAACCAACTTCGATTTTTCTGGATTATGTTAGGTTTTTTCATAGAGGAGCTGCATTTGAGTAATTTTAGATGAAATTATCTTCGAATTTTTGGATTTTTGTACAGATTTTTGTCAAATTTTAAAAAATTTTGTTGAAACCAACTTCGATTTTTCTGGAATATGTTAGGTTTTTTTGATAGAGGGGCTGCATTTGAGTAATTTTAGTTGTAATTAACTTCGAATTTTTGGATTTTGTGCAGATATTTGTCAAATTTTATAAAATGTGTCGAACCCAACTTCGATTTTTCTGGATTTTGTTAGGTTTTTTTGATAGAGGAGCTGCATTTGAGTAATTTAATTGAAATTAACTTCGAATTTTTGGATGTTTGTACAGATTTTTTTCAAATTATAAAAAATTTTGTTGAAACCAACTTCGATTTTTCTGGATTATGTTAGGTTTTTTGATAGAGGAGCTGCATTTGAGTAATTTTAGTTGAAATTAACTTCGAATTTTTGGATTTTTGTACAGATTTTTGTCAAATTTTAAAAAATTTTGTTGAAACCAACTTCGATTTTTCTGGATTATGTTAGGTTTTTTTGATACAGGAGCTGCATTTGAGTAATTGTAGTTGTAATTAACTTCGAATTTTTGGATTTTTGTGCAGATATTTGTCAAATTTTATAAAATTTGTCGAACCCAACTTCGATTTTTCTGGATTTTGTTAGGTTTTTTTGATAGAGGAGCTGCATTTGAGTAATTTTAGTTGAAATTAACTTCGTATTTTTGGATGTTTGTACAGATTTTTTCAAATTATAAAAAATTTTGTTGAAACCAACTTCGATTTTTCTGGATTATGTTAGGTTTTTTCATAGAGGAGCTGCATTTGAGTAATTTTAGATGAAATTATCTTCGAATTTTTGGATTTTTGTACAGATTTTTGTCAAATTTTAAAAAATTTTGTTGAAACCAACTTCGATTTTTCTGGAATATGTTAGGTTTTTTTGATAGAGGGGCTGCATTTGAGTAATTTTAGTTGTAATTAACTTCGAATTTTTGGATTTTGTGCAGATATTTGTCAAATTTTATAAAATGTGTCGAACCCAACTTCGATTTTTCTGGATTTTGTTAGGTTTTTTTGATAGAGGAGCTGCATTTGAGTAATTTTAGTTGAAATTAACTTCGAATTTTTGGATGTTTGTACAGATTTTTTTCAAATTATAAAAAATTTTGTTGAAACCAACTTCGATTTTTCTGGATTATGTTAGGTTTTTGATAGAGGAGCTGCATTTGAGTAATTTTAGTTGAAATTAACTTCGAATTTTTGGATTTTTGTACAGATTTTTGTCAAATTTTAAAAAATTTTGTTGAAACCAACTTCGATTTTTCTGGATTATGTTAGGTTTTTTTGATACAGGAGCTGCATTTGAGTAATTGTAGTTGTAATTAACTTCGAATTTTTGGATTTTTGTACAGATTTTTGTCAAATTTTAAAATATTTTGTTGAAATCAACTTCGATTACTCTGGATTACGTTAGGTTTTTTTGATAGAGGAGCTGCATTTGAGTAATTTTAGTTGAAATTTACTTCGAATTTTTGGATTTTTGTTCAGATTTTTGTCAAATTTTAAAAAATTTTGTTGAAACCAACTTCGATTTTTCTGGAATATGTTAGGTTTTTTTGATAGAGGAGCTGCAATTTGAGTATTTCTAGTTGAAATTAACTTCGAATTTTTGGATTTTTGTACAGATTTTTGTCAAATTTTAAAAAGTTTTGTTGAAACCGACTTCGATTTTTCTGGATTATGTTAGGTTTTTTTGATAGAGGAGCTGCATTTGAGTAATTTTAGTTGAAATTAACATCGAATTTTGGGATTTTTGTACAGACGTTTGTCAAATTTTAAAAAATTTTGTTGAAACAAACTTCGATTTTTCTGGATTATGTTAGGTTTTTTTGATAGAGGAGCTGCATTTGAGTAATTTTAGTTGAAATTAACTTCGAATTTTTGGATGTTTGTACAGATTTTTTTCAAATTATAAAAAATTTTGTTGAAACCAACTTCGATTTTTCTGGATTATGTTAGGTTTTTTTGGTAGCGTCGCTGCATTTGAGTAATTTTAGTTGAAATTATCTTCGAATTTTTGGATTTTTGTACAGATTTTTGACAAATTTTTAAAAATTTGTAGAAACCAACTTCGATTACTCTGGATTACGTTAGGTTTTTTTGATAGAGGAGCTGCATTTGAGTAATTTTAGTTGAAATTAACTTCGAAGTTTTGGATTTTTGTACAGATTTTTGTCAAATTTTAAAAAATTTTGTTGAAATCAACTTCGATTTTTCTGGAATATGTTAGGTTTTTTTGATAGAGGAGCTGCATTTGAGTAATTTTAGTTGAAATTAACTTCGAATTTTTGGATTTTTGTACAGATTTTTGACAAATTTTTAAAAATTTGTGGAAACCAACTTCGATTACTCTGGATTACGTTAGGTTTTTTTGATAGAGGAGCTGCATTTGAGTAATTTTAGTTGAAATTAACTTCGAAGTTTTGGATTTTTGTACAGATTTTTGTCAAATTTTAAAAAATTTTGTTGAAATCAACTTCGATTTTTCTGGAATATGTTAGGTTTTTTTGATAGAGGAGCTGCATTTGAGTAATTTTAGTTGAAATTATCTTCGAATTTTTGGATTTTTGTACAGATGTTTGTCAAATTTTAAAAAATTTTGTTGAAACCAACTTCGATTTTTCTGGATTATGTAAAGTTTTTTTGATAGAGGAGCTGCATTTGAGTAATTTTAGTTGAAAATAACTTCGAATTTTTGGATTTTTGTACAAATTTTTGTCAAATTTTAAAAAATTTTGTTGAAACCAACTTCGATTTTTCTGGAATATGTTAGGTTTTTTTGATAGAGGAGCTGCATTTGAGTAATTCTAGTTGAAATTAACTTCGAATTTTTGGATTTTTGTACAGATTTTTGTCAAATTTTAAAAAATTTTGTTGAAACCAACTTCGATTTTTCTGGATTATGTTAGGTTTTTTGGATAGAGGAGCTGCATTTGAGTAATTTTAGTTGTAATTAACTTCGAATTTTTGGATTTTTGTGCAGATTTTCGTCAAATTTTATAAAATTTGTTGAACCCAACTTCGATTTTTCTGGATTATGTTAGGTTTTTTTGATAGAGGAGCTGCATTTGAGTAATTTTAGTTGAAATTATCTTCGAATTTTTGGATTTTTGTACAGATTTTTGTCAAATTTTAAAAAATTTTGTTGAAATCAACTTCGATTTTTCTGGAATATGTTAGGTTTTTTTGATAGAGGAGCTGCATTTGAGTAATTTTAGTTGAAATTATCTTCGAATTTTTGGATTTTTGTACAGATGTTTGTCAAATTTTAAAAAATTTTGTTGAAACCAACTTCGATTTTTCTGGATTATGTAAAGTTTTTTTGATAGAGGAGCTGCATTTGAGTAATTTTAGTTGAAAATAACTTCGAATTTTTGGATTTTTGTACAAATTTTTGTCAAATTTTAAAAAATTTTGTTGAAACCAACTTCGATTTTTCTGGATTATGTAAAGTTTTTTTGATAGAGGAGCTGCATTTGAGTAATTTTAGTTGAAATTATCTTCGAATTTTTGGATTTTTGTACAGATGTTTGTCAAATTTTAAAAAATTTTGTTGAAACCAACTTCGATTTTTCTGGATTATGTAAAGTTTTTTTGATAGAGGAGCTGCATTTGAGTAATTTTAGTTGAAAATAACTTCGAATTTTTGGATTTTTGTACAAATTTTTGTCAAATTTTAAAAAATTTTGTTGAAACCAACTTCGATTTTTCTGGATTATGTAAAGTTTTTTTGATAGAGGAGCTGCATTTGAGTAATTTTAGTTGAAAATAACTTCGAATTTTTGGATGTTTGTACAGATTTTTTTCAAATTATAAAAAATTTTGTTGAAACCAACTTCGATTACTCTGGATTACGTTAGGTTTCTTTGGTAGCGGAGCTGCATTTGAGTAATTTTAGTTGAAATTAACTTCGAATTTTTGGATTTTTGTACAGATTTTGTCAAATTTTAAAAAATTTTGTTGAAACCAACTTCGATTTTTCTGGATTATGTTAGGTTTTTTTGATACAGGAGCTGCATTTGAGTAATTGTAGTTGTAATTAACTTCGAATTTTTGGATTTTTGTGCAGATATTTGTCAAATTTTATAAAATTTGTCGAACCCAACTTCGATTTTTCTGGATTTTGTTAGGTTTTTTTGATAGAGGAGCTGCATTTGAGTAATTTTAGTTGAAATTAACTTCGTATTTTTGGATGTTTGTACAGATTTTTTCAAATTATAAAAAATTTTGTTGAAACCAACTTCGATTTTTCTGGATTATGTTAGGTTTTTTCATAGAGGAGCTGCATTTGAGTAATTTTAGATGAAATTATCTTCGAATTTTTGGATTTTTGTACAGATTTTTGTCAAATTTTAAAAAATTTTGTTGAAACCAACTTCGATTTTTCTGGAATATGTTAGGTTTTTTTGATAGAGGGGCTGCATTTGAGTAATTTTAGTTGTAATTAACTTCGAATTTTTGGATTTTGTGCAGATATTTGTCAAATTTTATAAAATGTGTCGAACCCAACTTCGATTTTTCTGGATTTTGTTAGGTTTTTTTGATAGAGGAGCTGCATTTGAGTAATTTTAGTTGAAATTAACTTCGAATTTTTGGATGTTTGTACAGATTTTTTTCAAATTATAAAAAATTTTGTTGAAACCAACTTCGATTTTTCTGGATTATGTTAGGTTTTTGATAGAGGAGCTGCATTTGAGTAATTTTAGTTGAAATTAACTTCGAATTTTTGGATTTTTGTACAGATTTTTGTCAAATTTTAAAAAATTTTGTTGAAACCAACTTCGATTTTTCTGGATTATGTTAGGTTTTTTTGATACAGGAGCTGCATTTGAGTAATTGTAGTTGTAATTAACTTCGAATTTTTGGATTTTTGTACAGATTTTTGTCAAATTTTAAAATATTTTGTTGAAATCAACTTCGATTACTCTGGATTACGTTAGGTTTTTTTGATAGAGGAGCTGCATTTGAGTAATTTTAGTTGAAATTTACTTCGAATTTTTGGATTTTTGTTCAGATTTTTGTCAAATTTTAAAAAATTTTGTTGAAACCAACTTCGATTTTTCTGGAATATGTTAGGTTTTTTTGATAGAGGAGCTGCAATTTGAGTATTTCTAGTTGAAATTAACTTCGAATTTTTGGATTTTTGTACAGATTTTTGTCAAATTTTAAAAAGTTTTGTTGAAACCGACTTCGATTTTTCTGGATTATGTTAGGTTTTTTTGATAGAGGAGCTGCATTTGAGTAATTTTAGTTGAAATTAACATCGAATTTTGGGATTTTTGTACAGACGTTTGTCAAATTTTAAAAAATTTTGTTGAAACAAACTTCGATTTTTCTGGATTATGTTAGGTTTTTTTGATAGAGGAGCTGCATTTGAGTAATTTTAGTTGAAATTAACTTCGAATTTTTGGATGTTTGTACAGATTTTTTTCAAATTATAAAAAATTTTGTTGAAACCAACTTCGATTTTTCTGGATTATGTTAGGTTTTTTTGGTAGCGTCGCTGCATTTGAGTAATTTTAGTTGAAATTATCTTCGAATTTTTGGATTTTTGTACAGATTTTTGACAAATTTTTAAAAATTTGTAGAAACCAACTTCGATTACTCTGGATTACGTTAGGTTTTTTTGATAGAGGAGCTGCATTTGAGTAATTTTAGTTGAAATTAACTTCGAAGTTTTGGATTTTTGTACAGATTTTTGTCAAATTTTAAAAAATTTTGTTGAAATCAACTTCGATTTTTCTGGAATATGTTAGGTTTTTTTGATAGAGGAGCTGCATTTGAGTAATTTTAGTTGAAATTAACTTCGAATTTTTGGATTTTTGTACAGATTTTTGACAAATTTTTAAAAATTTGTGGAAACCAACTTCGATTACTCTGGATTACGTTAGGTTTTTTTGATAGAGGAGCTGCATTTGAGTAATTTTAGTTGAAATTAACTTCGAAGTTTTGGATTTTTGTACAGATTTTTGTCAAATTTTAAAAAATTTTGTTGAAATCAACTTCGATTTTTCTGGAATATGTTAGGTTTTTTTGATAGAGGAGCTGCATTTGAGTAATTTTAGTTGAAATTATCTTCGAATTTTTGGATTTTTGTACAGATGTTTGTCAAATTTTAAAAAATTTTGTTGAAACCAACTTCGATTTTTCTGGATTATGTAAAGTTTTTTTGATAGAGGAGCTGCATTTGAGTAATTTTAGTTGAAAATAACTTCGAATTTTTGGATTTTTGTACAAATTTTTGTCAAATTTTAAAAAATTTTGTTGAAACCAACTTCGATTTTTCTGGAATATGTTAGGTTTTTTTGATAGAGGAGCTGCATTTGAGTAATTCTAGTTGAAATTAACTTCGAATTTTTGGATTTTTGTACAGATTTTTGTCAAATTTTAAAAAATTTTGTTGAAACCAACTTCGATTTTTCTGGATTATGTTAGGTTTTTTGGATAGAGGAGCTGCATTTGAGTAATTTTAGTTGTAATTAACTTCGAATTTTTGGATTTTTGTGCAGATTTTCGTCAAATTTTATAAAATTTGTTGAACCCAACTTCGATTTTTCTGGATTATGTTAGGTTTTTTTGATAGAGGAGCTGCATTTGAGTAATTTTAGTTGAAATTATCTTCGAATTTTTGGATTTTTGTACAGATTTTTGTCAAATTTTAAAAAATTTTGTTGAAATCAACTTCGATTTTTCTGGAATATGTTAGGTTTTTTTGATAGAGGAGCTGCATTTGAGTAATTTTAGTTGAAATTATCTTCGAATTTTTGGATTTTTGTACAGATGTTTGTCAAATTTTAAAAAATTTTGTTGAAACCAACTTCGATTTTTCTGGATTATGTAAAGTTTTTTTGATAGAGGAGCTGCATTTGAGTAATTTTAGTTGAAAATAACTTCGAATTTTTGGATTTTTGTACAAATTTTTGTCAAATTTTAAAAAATTTTGTTGAAACCAACTTCGATTTTTCTGGATTATGTAAAGTTTTTTTGATAGAGGAGCTGCATTTGAGTAATTTTAGTTGAAATTATCTTCGAATTTTTGGATTTTTGTACAGATGTTTGTCAAATTTTAAAAAATTTTGTTGAAACCAACTTCGATTTTTCTGGATTATGTAAAGTTTTTTTGATAGAGGAGCTGCATTTGAGTAATTTTAGTTGAAAATAACTTCGAATTTTTGGATTTTTGTACAAATTTTTGTCAAATTTTAAAAAATTTTGTTGAAACCAACTTCGATTTTTCTGGATTATGTAAAGTTTTTTTGATAGAGGAGCTGCATTTGAGTAATTTTAGTTGAAAATAACTTCGAATTTTTGGATGTTTGTACAGATTTTTTTCAAATTATAAAAAATTTTGTTGAAACCAACTTCGATTACTCTGGATTACGTTAGGTTTCTTTGGTAGCGGAGCTGCATTTGAGTAATTTTAGTTGAAATTAACTTCGAATTTTTGGATTTTTGTACAGATTTTGTCAAATTTTAAAAAATTTTGTTGAAACCAACTTCGATTTTTCTGGATTATGTTAGGTTTTTTGGATAGAAGAGCTGCATTTGAGTAATTTTAGTTGTAATTAACTTCGAATTTTTGGATTCTTGTACAGATTTTTGTCAAAATTTAAAAAATTTTGTTGAAACCAACTTCGATTTTTCTGGATTATGTTAGGTTTTTTGGATGGAGGAGCTGCATTTGAGTAATTTTAGTTGAAATTAACTTCGAATTTTTGGATTTTTGTACAGATTTTTGTCAAATTTTAAAATATTTTGTTGAAACCAACTTCGATTTTTCTGGATTATGTTAGGTTTTTTGGATAGAGGAGCTGCATTTGAGTAATTTTAGTTGAAATTAACTTCGAATTTTTGGATTTTTGTACAGATTTTTGTCAAATTTTAAAAAATTTTGTTGAAACCAACTTCGATTACTCTGGATTACGTTAGGTTTTTTTGGTAGCGGAGCTGCATTTGAGTAATTTCAGTTGAAATTAACTTCGAATTTTTGTCAAATTTTAAAAAGTTTTGTTGAAACCGACTTCGATTTTTCTGGATTATGTTAGGTTTTTTTGATAGAGGAGCTGCATTTGAGTAATTTTAGTTGAAATTAACATCGAATTTTGGGATTTTTGTACAGACGTTTGTCAAATTTTAAAAAATTTTGTTGAAACAAACTTCGATTTTTCTGGATTATGTTAGGTTTTTTTGATAGAGGAGCTGCATTTGAGTAATTTTAGTTGAAATTAACTTCGAATTTTTGGATGTTTGTACAGATTTTTTTCAAATTATAAAAAATTTTGTTGAAACCAACTTCGATTTTTCTGGATTATGTTAGGTTTTTTTGGTAGCGTCGCTGCATTTGAGTAATTTTAGTTGAAAATAACATCGAATTTTTGGATTTTTGTACAGATATTTGTCAAATTTTAAAAAATTTTGTTGAAATCAACTTCGATTTTTCTGGAATATGTTAGGTTTTTTTGATAGAGGAGCTGCATTTGAGTAATTTTAGTTGAAATTATCTTCGAATTTTTGGATTTTTGTACAGATGTTTGTCAAATTTTAAAAAATTTTGTTGAAACCAACTTCGATTTTTCTGGATTATGTTAGGTTTTTTGGATGGAGGAGCTGCATTTGAGTAATTTTAGTTGAAATTAACTTCGAATTTTTGGATTTTTGTACAGATTTTTGTCAAATTTTAAAATATTTTGTTGAAACCAACTTCGATTTTTCTGGATTATGTTAGGTTTTTTGGATAGAGGAGCTGCATTTGAGTAATTTTAGTTGAAATTAACTTCGAATTTTTGGATTTTTGTACAGATTTTTGTCAAATTTTAAAAAATTTTGTTGAAACCAACTTCGATTACTCTGGATTACGTTAGGTTTTTTTGGTAGCGGAGCTGCATTTGAGTAATTTCAGTTGAAATTAACTTCGAATTTTTGTCAAATTTTAAAAAGTTTTGTTGAAAGCGACTTCGATTTTTCTGGATTATGTTAGGTTTTTTTGATAGAGGAGCTGCATTTGAGTAATTTTAGTTGAAATTAACATCGAATTTTGGGATTTTTGTACAGACGTTTGTCAAATTTTAAAAAATTTTGTTGAAACAAACTTCGATTTTTCTGGATTATGTTAGGTTTTTTTGATAGAGGAGCTGCATTTGAGTAATTTTAGTTGAAATTAACTTCGAATTTTTGGATGTTTGTACAGATTTTTTTCAAATTATAAAAAATTTTGTTGAAACCAACTTCGATTTTTCTGGATTATGTTAGGTTTTTTTGGTAGCGTCGCTGCATTTGAGTAATTTTAGTTGAAAATAACATCGAATTTTTGGATTTTTGTACAGATATTTGTCAAATTTTAAAAAATTTTGTTGAAATCAACTTCGATTTTTCTGGAATATGTTAGGTTTTTTTGATAGAGGAGCTGCATTTGAGTAATTTTAGTTGAAATTATCTTCGAATTTTTGGATTTTTGTACAGATGTTTGTCAAATTTTAAAAAATTTTGTTGAAACCAACTTCGATTTTTCTGGATTATGTAAAGTTTTTTTGATAGAGGAGCTGCATTTGAGTAATTTTAGTTGAAATTAACTTCGAAGTTTTGGATTTTTGTACAAATTTTTGTCAAATTTTAAAAAATTTTGTTGAAACCAACTTCGATTTTTCTGGATTATGTAAAGTTTTTTTGATAGAGGAGCTGCATTTGAGTAATTTTAGTTGAAAATAACTTCGAATTTTTGGATGTTTGTACAGATTTTTTTCAAATTATAAAAAATTTTGTTGAAACCAACTTCGATTACTCTGGATTACGTTAGGTTTCTTTGGTAGCGGAGCTGCATTTGAGTAATTTTAGTTGAAATTAACTTCGAATTTTTGGATTTTTGTACAGATTTTGTCAAATTTTAAAAAATTTTGTTGAAACCAACTTCGATTTTTCTGGATTATGTTAGGTTTTTTGGATAGAAGAGCTGCATTTGAGTAATTTTAGTTGTAATTAACTTCGAATTTTTGGATTCTTGTACAGATTTTTGTCAAATTTTAAAAAATTTTGTTGAAACCAACTTCGTTTTTTCTGGATTATGTTAGGTTTTTTGGATGGAGGAGCTGCATTTGAGTAATTTTAGTTGAAATTAACTTCGAATTTTTGGATTTTTGTACAGATTTTTGTCAAATTTTAAAATATTTTGTTGAAACCAACTTCGATTTTTCTGGATTATGTTAGGTTTTTTGGATAGAGGAGCTGCATTTGAGTAATTTTAGTTGAAATTAACTTCGAATTTTTGGATTTTTGTACAGATTTTTGTCAAATTTTAAAAAATTTTGTTGAAACCAACTTCGATTACTCTGGATTACGTTAGGTTTTTTTGGTAGCGGAGCTGCATTTGAGTAATTTCAGTTGAAATTAACTTCGAATTTTTGTCAAATTTTAAAAAGTTTTGTTGAAACCGACTTCGATTTTTCTGGATTATGTTAGGTTTTTTTGATAGAGGAGCTGCATTTGAGTAATTTTAGTTGAAATTAACATCGAATTTTGGGATTTTTGTACAGACGTTTGTCAAATTTTAAAAAATTTTGTTGAAACAAACTTCGATTTTTCTGGATTATGTAAAGTTTTTTTGATAGAGGAGCTGCATTTGAGTAATTTTAGTTGAAAATAACTTCGAATTTTTGGATGTTTGTACAGATTTTTTTCAAATTATAAAAAATTTTGTTGAAACCAACTTCGATTACTCTGGATTACGTTAGGTTTCTTTGGTAGCGGAGCTGCATTTGAGTAATTTTAGTTGAAATTAACTTCGAATTTTTGGATTTTTGTACAGATTTTGTCAAATTTTAAAAAATTTTGTTGAAACCAACTTCGATTTTTCTGGATTATGTTAGGTTTTTTGGATAGAAGAGCTGCATTTGAGTAATTTTAGTTGTAATTAACTTCGAATTTTTGGATTCTTGTACAGATTTTTGTCAAATTTTAAAAAATTTTGTTGAAACCAACTTCGATTTTTCTGGATTATGTTAGGTTTTTTGGATGGAGGAGCTGCATTTGAGTAATTTTAGTTGAAATTAACTTCGAATTTTTGGATTTTTGTACAGATTTTTGTCAAATTTTAAAATATTTTGTTGAAACCAACTTCGATTTTTCTGGATTATGTTAGGTTTTTTGGATAGAGGAGCTGCATTTGAGTAATTTTAGTTGAAATTAACTTCGAATTTTTGGATTTTTGTACAGATTTTTGTCAAATTTTAAAAAATTTTGTTGAAACCAACTTCGATTACTCTGGATTACGTTAGGTTTTTTTGGTAGCGGAGCTGCATTTGAGTAATTTCAGTTGAAATTAACTTCGAATTTTTGTCAAATTTTAAAAAGTTTTGTTGAAACCGACTTCGATTTTTCTGGATTATGTTAGGTTTTTTTGATAGAGGAGCTGCATTTGAGTAATTTTAGTTGAAATTAACATCGAATTTTGGGATTTTTGTACAGACGTTTGTCAAATTTTAAAAAATTTTGTTGAAACCAACTTCGATTACTCTGGATTACGTTAGGTTTTTTTGGTAGCGGAGCTGCATTTGAGTAATTTCAGTTGAAATTAACTTCGAATTTTTGTCAAATTTTAAAAAGTTTTGTTGAAACCGACTTCGATTTTTCTGGATTATGTTAGGTTTTTTTGATAGAGGAGCTGCATTTGAGTAATTTTAGTTGAAATTAACATCGAATTTTGGGATTTTTGTACAGACGTTTGTCAAATTTTAAAAAATTTTGTTGAAACAAACTTCGATTTTTCTGGATTATGTTAGGTTTTTTTGATAGAGGAGCTGCATTTGAGTAATTTTAGTTGAAATTATCTTCGAATTTTTGGATTTTTGTACAGATTTTTGTCAAATTTTAAAAAATTTTGTTGAAATCAACTTCGATTTTTCTGGAATATGTTAGGTTTTTTTGATAGAGGAGCTGCATTTGAGTAATTTTAGTTGAAAATAACTTCGAATTTTTGGATTTTTGTACAGATTTTTGTCAAATTTTAAAAAATTTTGTTGAAACCAACTTCGATTTTTCTGGATTATGTAAAGTTTTTTTGATAGAGGAGCTGCATTTGAGTAATTTTAGTTGAAAATAACTTCGAATTTTTGGATGTTTGTACAGATTTTTTCCAAATTATAAAAAATTTTGTTGAAACCAACTTCGATTACTCTGGATTACGTTAGGTTTTTTTGGTAGCGGAGCTGCATTTGAGTAATTTCAGTTGAAATTAACTTCGAATTTTTGTCAAATTTTAAAAAGTTTTGTTGAAACCGACTTCGATTTTTCTGGATTATGTTAGGTTTTTTTGATAGAGGAGCTGCATTTGAGTAATTTTAGTTGAAATTAACATCGAATTTTGGGATTTTTGTACAGACGTTTGTCAAATTTTAAAAAATTTTGTTGAAACAAACTTCGATTTTTCTGGATTACGTTAGGTTTTTTTGGTAGCGGAGCTGCATTTGAGTAATTTCAGTTGAAATTAACTTCGAATTTTTGGATGTTTGTACAGACTTTTTTCAAATTATAAAAAATTTTGTTGAAACCAACTTCGATTTCTCTGGATTACGTTAGGTTTTTTTTGATAGAGGAGCTGCATTTGAGTAATTTTAGTTGAAATTAACGTCGAATTTTTTGATTTTTGCCAAATTTTAAAAAATTTTGTTGAAACCAACTTCGATTTTTCTGGAATATGTTAGGTTTTTTTGATAGAGGAGCTGCATTTGAGTAATTCTAGTTGAAATTAACTTCGAATTTTTGGATTTTTGTTCAGATTTTTGTCAAATTTTAAAAAATTTTGTTGAAACCAACTTCGATTTTTCTGGATTATGTTAGGTTTTTTTGATAGAGGAGCTGCATTTGAGTAATTCTAGTTGAAATTAACTTCGAATTTTTGGATTTTTGTACAGATTTTTGTCAAATTTTAAAAAATTTTGTTGAAACCAACTTCGATTTTTCGGGATTATGTAAAGTTTTTTTGATAGAGGATCTGCATTTGAGTAATTTTAGTTGAAAATAACTTCGAATTTTTGGATTTTTGTACAGATTTTTGGCAAATTTTAAAAAATTATGTTGTAATCAACTTCGATTTTTCTGGAATATGTTAGGTTTTTTTGATAGAGGAGCTGCATTTGAGTAATTTTAGTTGAAATTATCTTCGAATTTTTGGATTTTTGTACAGATTTTTGTCAAATTTTAAAAAATTTTGTTGAAACCAACTTCGATTTTTCTGGATTATGTAAAGTTTTTTTGATAGAGGATCTGCATTTGAGTAATTTTAGTTGAAAATAACTTCGAATTTTTGGATTTTTGTACAGATTTTTGGCAAATTTTAAAAAATTATGTTGTAATCAACTTCGATTTTTCTGGAATATGTTAGGTTTTTTTGATAGAGGAGCTGCATTTGAGTAATTTTAGTTGAAATTATCTTCGAATTTTTGGATTTTTGTACAGATTTTTGTAAAATTTTAAAAAATTTTGTTGAAACCAACTTCGATTTTTCTGGATTATGTAAAGTTTTTTTGATAGAGGAGCTGCATTTGAGTAATTTTAGTTGAAATTATCATCGAATTTTTGGATTTTTGTACAGATTTTTGTCAAATTTTAAAAAATTTTGTTGAAACCAACTTCGATTACTCTGGATTACGTTAGGTTTTTTTGATAGAGGAGCTGCATTTGAGTAATTTTAGTTGAAACTAACTTCGAATTTTTGGATTTTTGTACAGATTTTTGTCAAATTTTAAAAAATTTTGTTGAAACCAACTTCGATTACTCTGGATTACGTTAGGCTTTTTGGTAGCGGAGCTGCATTTGAGTAACTTTAGTTGCAATTATCTTCGAATTTTTGGATTTTTGTACAGATGTTTGTCAAATTTTAAAAAATTTTGTTGAAACCAACTTCGATTTTTCTGGATTATGTAAAGTTTTTTTGATAGAGGAGCTGCATTTGAGTAATTTTAGTTGAAAATAACTTCGAATTTTTGGATGTTTGTACAGATTTTTTTCAAATTATAAAAAATTTTGTTGAAACCAACTTCAATTACTCTGGATTACGTTAGGTTTTTTTGGTAGCGGAGCTGCATTTGAGTAATTTTAGTTGAAATTAACTTCGAATTTTGGGATTTTTGTACAGATGTTTGTCAAATTTTAAAAAATTTTGTTGAAACCAGCTTCGATTTTTCTGGAATATGTTAGGTTTTTTTGATAGAGGAACTGCATTTGAGTAATTCTAGTTGAAATTAACTTCGAATTTTTGGATTTTTGTACAGATTTTGTCAAATTTTAAAAAAATTTGTTGAAACCAACTTCGATTTTTCTGGATTATGTTAGGTTTTTTGGATAGAGGAGCTGCATTTGAGTAATTCTAGTTGAAATTAACTTCGAATTTTTGGATTTTTGTTCAGATTTTTGTCAAATTTTAAAAAATTTTGTTGAAACCAACTTCGATTTTTCTGGATTATGTTAGGTTTTTTGGATAGAGGAGCTGCATTTGAGTAATTTTAGTTGAAATTATCTTCGAATTTTTGGATTTTTGTGCAGATTTTTGTCAAACTTTATAAAATTTGTTGAACCCAACTTCGATTTTTCTGGATTATGTTAGGTTTTTTTGATAGAGGAGCTGCATTTGAGTAATTCTAGTTGAAATTAACTTCGAATTTTTGGATTTTTGTACAGATTTTTGTAAAATTTTAAAAAATTTTGTTGAAACCAACTTCGATTACTCTGGATTACGTTAGGCTTTTTGGTAGCGGAGCTGCATTTGAGTAACTTTAGTTGAAATTATCTTCGAATTTTTGGATTTTTGTACAGATGTTTGTCAAATTTTAAAAAATTTTGTTGAAACCAACTTCGATTTTTCTGGATTATGTAAAGTTTTTTTGATAGAGGAGCTGCATTTGAGTAATTTTAGTTGAAAATAACTTCGAATTTTTGGATGTTTGTACAGATTTTTTCCAAATTATAAAAAATTTTGTTGAAACCAACTTCGATTACTCTGGATTACGTTAGGTTTTTTTGGTAGCGGAGCTGCATTTGAGTAATTTCAGTTGAAATTAACTTCGAATTTTTGTCAAATTTTAAAAAGTTTTGTTGAAACCGACTTCGATTTTTCTGGATTATGTTAGGTTTTTTTGATAGAGGAGCTGCATTTGAGTAATTTTAGTTGAAATTAACATCGAATTTTGGGATTTTTGTACAGACGTTTGTCAAATTTTAAAAAATTTTGTTGAAACAAACTTCGATTTTTCTGGATTACGTTAGGTTTTTTTGGTAGCGGAGCTGCATTTGAGTAATTTCAGTTGAAATTAACTTCGAATTTTTGGATGTTTGTACAGACTTTTTTCAAATTATAAAAAATTTTGTTGAAACCAACTTCGATTTCTCTGGATTACGTTAGGTTTTTTTTGATAGAGGAGCTGCATTTGAGTAATTTTAGTTGAAATTAACGTCGAATTTTTTGATTTTTGTCAAATTTTAAAAAATTTTGTTGAAACCAACTTCGATTTTTCTGGAATATGTTAGGTTTTTTTGATAGAGGAGCTGCATTTGAGTAATTCTAGTTGAAATTAACTTCGAATTTTTGGATTTTTGTTCAGATTTTTGTCAAATTTTAAAAAATTTTGTTGAAACCAACTTCGATTTTTCTGGATTATGTTAGGTTTTTTTGATAGAGGAGCTGCATTTGAGTAATTCTAGTTGAAATTAACTTCGAATTTTTGGATTTTTGTACAGATTTTTGTCAAATTTTAAAAAATTTTGTTGAAACCAACTTCGATTTTTCGGGATTATGTAAAGTTTTTTTGATAGAGGATCTGCATTTGAGTAATTTTAGTTGAAAATAACTTCGAATTTTTGGATTTTTGTACAGATTTTTGGCAAATTTTAAAAAATTATGTTGTAATCAACTTCGATTTTTCTGGAATATGTTAGGTTTTTTTGATAGAGGAGCTGCATTTGAGTAATTTTAGTTGAAATTATCTTCGAATTTTTGGATTTTTGTACAGATTTTTGTCAAATTTTAAAAAATTTTGTTGAAACCAACTTCGATTTTTCTGGATTATGTAAAGTTTTTTTGATAGAGGATCTGCATTTGAGTAATTTTAGTTGAAAATAACTTCGAATTTTTGGATTTTTGTACAGATTTTTGGCAAATTTTAAAAAATTATGTTGTAATCAACTTCGATTTTTCTGGAATATGTTAGGTTTTTTTGATAGAGGAGCTGCATTTGAGTAATTTTAGTTGAAATTATCTTCGAATTTTTGGATTTTTGTACAGATTTTTGTAAAATTTTAAAAAATTTTGTTGAAACCAACTTCGATTTTTCTGGATTATGTAAAGTTTTTTTGATAGAGGAGCTGCATTTGAGTAATTTTAGTTGAAATTATCATCGAATTTTTGGATTTTTGTACAGATTTTTGTCAAATTTTAAAAAATTTTGTTGAAACCAACTTCGATTACTCTGGATTACGTTAGGTTTTTTTGATAGAGGAGCTGCATTTGAGTAATTTTAGTTGAAACTAACTTCGAATTTTTGGATTTTTGTACAGATTTTTGTCAAATTTTAAAAAATTTTGTTGAAACCAACTTCGATTACTCTGGATTACGTTAGGCTTTTTGGTAGCGGAGCTGCATTTGAGTAACTTTAGTTGCAATTATCTTCGAATTTTTGGATTTTTGTACAGATGTTTGTCAAATTTTAAAAAATTTTGTTGAAACCAACTTCGATTTTTCTGGATTATGTAAAGTTTTTTTGATAGAGGAGCTGCATTTGAGTAATTTTAGTTGAAAATAACTTCGAATTTTTGGATGTTTGTACAGATTTTTTTCAAATTATAAAAAATTTTGTTGAAACCAACTTCAATTACTCTGGATTACGTTAGGTTTTTTTGGTAGCGGAGCTGCATTTGAGTAATTTTAGTTGAAATTAACTTCGAATTTTGGGATTTTTGTACAGATGTTTGTCAAATTTTAAAAAATTTTGTTGAAACCAGCTTCGATTTTTCTGGAATATGTTAGGTTTTTTTGATAGAGGAACTGCATTTGAGTAATTCTAGTTGAAATTAACTTCGAATTTTTGGATTTTTGTACAGATTTTGTCAAATTTTAAAAAAATTTGTTGAAACCAACTTCGATTTTTCTGGATTATGTTAGGTTTTTTGGATAGAGGAGCTGCATTTGAGTAATTCTAGTTGAAATTAACTTCGAATTTTTGGATTTTTGTTCAGATTTTTGTCAAATTTTAAAAAATTTTGTTGAAACCAACTTCGATTTTTCTGGATTATGTTAGGTTTTTTGGATAGAGGAGCTGCATTTGAGTAATTTTAGTTGAAATTATCTTCGAATTTTTGGATTTTTGTGCAGATTTTTGTCAAACTTTATAAAATTTGTTGAACCCAACTTCGATTTTTCTGGATTATGTTAGGTTTTTTTGATAGAGGAGCTGCATTTGAGTAATTCTAGTTGAAATTAACTTCGAATTTTTGGATTTTTGTACAGATTTTTGTAAAATTTTAAAAAATTTTGTTGAAACCAACTTCGATTTTTCTGGATTATGTAAAGTTTTTTTGATAGAGGAGCTGCATTTGAGTAGTTTTAGTTGAAATTATCATCGAATTTTTGGATTTTTGTACAGATTTTTGTCAAATTTTAAAAAATTTTGTTGAAACCAACTTCGATTACTCTGGATTACGTTAGGTTTTTTTGATAGAGGAGCTGCATTTGAGTAATTTTAGTTGAAACTAACTTCGAATTTTTGGATTTTTGTACAGATTTTTGTCAAATTTTAAAAAATTTTGTTGAAACCAACTTCGATTACTCTGGATTACGTTAGGCTTTTTGGTAGCGGAGCTGCATTTGAGTAACTTTAGTTGAAATTATCTTCGAATTTTTGGATTTTTGTACAGATGTTTGTCAAATTTTAAAAAATTTTGTTGAAACCAACGTCGATTTTTCTGGATTATGTAAAGTTTTTTTGATAGAGGAGCTGCATTTGAGTAATTTTAGTTGAAAATAACTTCGAATTTTTGGATGTTGGTACAGATTTTTTTCAAATTATAAAAAATTTTGTTGAAACCAACTTCAATTACTCTGGATTACGTTAGGTTTTTTTGGTAGCGGAGCTGCATTTGAGTAATTTTAGTTGAAATTAACTTCGAATTTTGGGATTTTTGTACAGATGTTTGTCAAATTTTAAAAAATTTTGTTGAAACCAGCTTCGATTTTTCTGGAATATGTTAGGTTTTTTTGATAGAGGAACTGCATTTGAGTAATTCTAGTTGAAATTAACTTCGAATTTTTGGATTTTTGTACAGATTTTTGTCAAATTTTAAAAAAATTTGTTGAAACCAACTTCGATTTTTCTGGATTATGTTAGGTTTTTTGGATAGAGGAGCTGCATTTGAGTAATTTTAGTTGTAATTAACTTCGAATTTTTGGATTTTTGTGCAGATTTTTGTCAAATTTTGTAAAATTTTGTTGAACCCAACTTCGATTTTTCTGGATTATGTTAGGTTTTTTTGATAGAGGAGCTGCATTTGAGTAATTTTAGTTGAAATTAATTTCGAATTTTTGGACGTTTGTACAGATTTTTTTCAAATTATAAAAAATTTTGTTGAAACCAACTTCGATTTTTCTGGATTATGTTAGGTTTTTTGATAGAGGAGCTGCATTTGAGTAATTTTAGTTGAAATTAACTTCGAATTTTTGGATTTTTGTACAGATTTTTGTCAAATTTTAAAAAATTTTGTTGAAACCAACTTCGATTTTTCTGGATTATGTTAGGTTTTTTGGATAGAGGAGCTGCATTTGAGTAATTTTAGTTGAAATTAACTTCAAATTTTTGGATTTTTGTACAGATTTTTGTCAAATTTTAAACAATTTTGTTGAAACCAACTTCGATTTTTCTGGATTATGTTAGGTTTTTTTGATAGAGGAGCTGCATTTGAGTAATTTTAGTTGAAATTATCTTCGAATTTTTGGATTTTTGTACAGATTTTTGTCAAATTTTAAAAAATTTTGTTGAAACCAACTTCGATTACTCTGGATTACGTTAGGTTTTTTTTGATAGAGGAGCTGCATTTGAGTAATTTTAGTTGAAATTAACGTCGAATTTTTGGATTTTTGTCAAATTTTAAAAAATTTTGTTGAAACCAACTTCGATTTTTCTGGAATATGTTAGGTTTTTTTGATAGAGGAGCTGCATTTGAGTAATTCTAGTTGAAATTAACTTCGAATTTTTGGATTTTTGTTCAGATTTTTGTCAAATTTTAATAAATTTTGTTGAAACCAACTTCGATTTTTCTGGATTATGTTAGGTTTTTTGGATAGAGGAGCTGCATTTGAGTAATTTTAGTTGTAATTAACTTCGAATTTTTGGATTTTTGTGCAGATTTTTGTCAAACTTTATAAAATTTGTTGAACCCAACTTCGATTTTTCTGGATTATGTTAGGTTTTTTTGATAGAGGAGCTGCATTTGAGTAATTCTAGTTGAAATTAACTTCGAATTTTTGGATTTTTGTACAGATTTTTGTCAAATTTTAAAAAATTTTGTTGAAACCAACTTCGATTTTTCTGGATTATGTAAAGTTTTTTTGATAGAGGATCTGCATTTGAGTAATTTTAGTTGAAAATAACTTCGAATTTTTGGATTTTTGTACAGATTTTTGGCAAATTTTAAAAAATTATGTTGTAATCAACTTCGATTTTTCTGGAATATGTTAGGTTTTTTTGATAGAGGAGCTGCATTTGAGTAATTTTAGTTGAAATTATCTTCGAATTTTTGGATTTTTGTACAGATTTTTGTAAAATTTTAAAAAATTTTGTTGAAACCAACTTCGATTTTTCTGGATTATGTAAAGTTTTTTTGATAGAGGAGCTGCATTTGAGTAATTTTAGTTGAAATTATCATCGAATTTTTGGATTTTTGTACAGATTTTTGTCAAATTTTAAAAAATTTTGTTGAAACCAACTTCGATTACTCTGGATTACGTTAGGTTTTTTTGATAGAGGAGCTGCATTTGAGTAATTTTAGTTGAAACTAACTTCGAATTTTTGGATTTTTGTACAGATTTTTGTCAAATTTTAAAAAATTTTGTTGAAACCAACTTCGATTACTCTGGATTACGTTAGGCTTTTTGGTAGCGGAGCTGCATTTGAGTAACTTTAGTTGAAATTATCTTCGGATTTTTGGATTTTTGTACAGATGTTTGTCAAATTTTAAAAAATTTTGTTGAAACCAACTTCGATTTTTCTGGATTATGTAAAGTTTTTTTGATAGAGGAGCTGCATTTGAGTAATTTTAGTTGAAAATAACTTCGAATTTTTGGATGTTTGTACAGATTTTTTTCAAATTATAAAAAATTTTGTTGAAACCGACTTCAATTACTCTGGATTACGTTAGGTTTTTTTGGTAGCGGAGCTGCATTTGAGTAATTTTAGTTGAAATTAACTTCGAATTTTGGGATTTTTGTACAGATGTTTGTCAAATTTTAAAAAATTTTGTTGAAACCAGCTTCGATTTTTCTGGAATATGTTAGGTTTTTTTGATAGAGGAACTGCATTTGAGTAATTCTAGTTGAAATTAACTTCGAATTTTTGGATTTTTGTACAGATTTTTGTCAAATTTTAAAAAAATTTGTTGAAACCAACTTCGATTTTTCTGGATTATGTTAGGTTTTTTGGATAGAGGAGCTGCATTTGAGTAATTTTAGTTGTAATTAACTTCGAATTTTTGGATTTTTGTGCAGATTTTTGTCAAATTTTATAAAATTTTGTTGAACCCAACTTCAATTACTCTGGATTACGTTAGGTTTTTTTGGTAGCGGAGCTGCATTTGAGTAATTTTAGTTGAAATTAACTTCGAATTTTGGGATTTTTGTACAGATGTTTGACAAATTTTAAAAAATTTTGTTGAAACCAGCTTCGATTTTTCTGGAATATGTTAGGTTTTTTTGATAGAGGAACTGCAGTTGAGTAATTCTAGTTGAAATTAACTTCGAATTTTTGGATTTTTGTACAGATTTTTGTCAAATTTTAAAAAATTTTGTTGAAACCAACTTCGATTTTTCTGGATTATGTTAGGTTTTTTGGATAGAGGAGCTGCATTTGAGTAATTTTAGTTGTAATTAACTTCGAATTTTTGGATTTTTGTGCAGATTTTTGTCAAATTTTATAAAATTTGTTGAACCCAACTTCGATTTTTCTGGATTATGTTAGGTTTTTTTGATAGAGGAGCTGCATTTGAGTAATTTTAGTTGAAATTATCATCGAATTTTTGGATTTTTGTACAGATTTTTGTCAAATTTTAAAAAATTTTGTTGAAATCAACTTCGATTTTTCTGGAATATGTTAGGTTTTTTTTATAGAGGAGCTGCATTTGAGTAATTTTAGTTGAAATTATCTTCGAATTTTTGGATTTTTGTTCAGATTTTTGTCAAATTTTAAAAAATTTTGTTGAAACCAACTTCGATTACTCTGGATTACGTTAGGCTTTTTGGTAGCGGAGCTGCATTTGAGTAATTTTAGTTGAAAATAACTTCGAATTTTGGGATTTTTGTACAGATGTTTGTCAAATTTTAAAAAATTTTGTTCAAACCAACTTCGATTTTTCTGGATTATGTAAAGTTTTTTTGATAGAGGAACTGCATTTGAGTAATTTTATTTGAAAATAACTTCGAATTTTTGGATTTTTGTACAGATTTTTGTCAAATTTTAAAAAATTTTGTTGTAATCAACTTCGATTTTTCTGGAATATGTTAGGTTTTTTTGATAGAGGAGCTGCATTTGAGTAATTTTAGTTGAAATTATCTTCGAATTTTTGGATTTTTGTACAGATGTTTGTCAAATTTTAAAAAATTTTGTTGAAACCAACTTCGATTTTTCTGGAATATGTTAGGTTTTTTTGATAGAGGAGCTGCATTTGAGTAAGTTTAGTTGAAATTAACTTCGAATTTTTGGATTTTTGTACCGATTTTTGTCAAATTTTAAAAAATTTTATTGATACCAACTTCGATTTTTCTGGATTATGTTAGGTTTTTTTGATAGAGGAGCTGCATTTGAGTAATTTTAGTTGAAATTAACTTCGAATTTTTGGATGTTAGTACAGATTTTTTTCAAATTATAAAAAATTTTGTTGCAACCAACTTCGATTTTTCTGAAATATGTTAGGTTTTTTTGATAGAGAAGCTGCATTTGAGTAATTTTACTTGAAATTAACTTCGAATTTTTGGATTTTTGTACAGATTTTTGTCAAATTTTAAAAAATTTTGTTGAAACCAACTTCGATTTTTCTGGATTATGTTAGGTTTATTGGATAGAGGAGATGCATTTGAGTAATTTTAGTTGAAATTATCTTCGAATTTTGGGATTTTTGTAAAGATTTTTGTCAAATTTTACAAATTTTGTTGAAACCAACTTCGATTTTTCTGGAATATGTTAGGTTTTTTTGATAGAGGAGCTGCATTTGAGTAATTCTAGTTGAAATTAACTTCGAATTTTTGGATTTTTGTACAGATTTTTGTCAAATTTTAAAAAATTTTGTTGAAACCAACTTCGATTTTTCTGGACTATGTAAAGTTTTTTTGATAGAGGAGCTGCATTTGAGTAATTCTAGTTGAAATTAACTTCGAATTTTTGGATTTTTGTACAGATTTTTGTCAAATTTTAAAAAATTTTGATGAAACCAACTTCGAATTTTTGGATTTTTGTACAGATTTTTGTCAAATTTTATAAAATTTTGTTGAACCCAACTTCGATTTTTCTGGATTATGTTAGGTTTTTTGATAGAGGAGCTGTATTTGAGTAATTTTAGTTGAAATTAACTTCGAATTTTTGGATTTTTGTACAGATTTTTGTCAAATTTTAAAAAATTTTGTTGAAACCAACTTCGATTTTTCTGGATTATGTTAGGTTTTTTTGATAGAGGAGCTGCATTTGAGTAATTTTAGTTGAATTTAACTACGAATTTTTGGATGTTTGTACAGATTTTTTTCAAATTATAAAAAATTTTGTTGAAACCAACTTCGATTTTTCTGGATTATGTTAGGTTTTTTTGATAGAGGGCTGCATTTGAGTAATTTTACTTGAAATTAACTTCGAATTTTTGGATTTTTGTACAGATTTTTGTCAAATTTTAAAAAATTTTGTTGAAACCAACTTCGATTTTTCTGGATTATGTTAGGTTTATTGGATAGAGGAGCTGCATTTGAGTAATTTTAGTTGAAATTATCTTCGAATTTTGGGATTTTTGTAAAGATTTTTGTCAAATTTTACAAATTTTGTTGAAACCAACTTCGATTTTTCTGGAATATGTTAGGTTTTTTTGATAGAGGAGCTGCATTTGAGTAATTCTAGTTGAAATTAACTTCGAATTTTTGGATTTTTGTACAGATTTTTGTCAAATTTTAAAAAATTTTGTTGAAACCAACTTCGATTTTTCTGGACTATGTAAAGTTTTTTTGATAGAGGAGCTGCATTTGAGTAATTCTAGTTGAAATTAACTTCGAATTTTTGGATTTTTGTACAGATTTTTGTCAAATTTTAAAAAATTTTGATGAAACCAACTTCGAATTTTTGGATTTTTGTACAGATTTTTGTCAAATTTTAAAAAATTTTGTTGAAACCAACTTCGATTTTTCTGGAATATGTTAGGTTTTTTTGATAGAGGAGCGGCATTTGAGTAATTTTAGTTGAAATAAACTTTGAATTTTTGGATTTTTGTACAGATTTTTGTCAAATTTTAAAAAATTTTGTTGGCACCAACTTCGATTTTTCTGGATTATGTTAGGTTTTTTTGATAGAGGGCTGCATTTGAGTAATTTTAGTTGAAATTAACTTCGAATTTTTGGATTTTTGTACAGATTTTTGTCAAATTTTATAAAATTTTGTTGAAACCAACTTCGATTACTCTGGATTACGTTAGGTTTTTTTGGTAGCGGAATTGCATTTGAGTAATTTTAGTTGAAATTAACATCGAATTTTTGGATTTTTGTACAGATTTTTGTCAAATTTTATAAAATTTTGTTGAAACCAACTTCGAATACTCTGGATTACGTTAGGTTTTTTTGGTAGCGGAATTGCATTTGAGTAATTTTAGTTGAAATTAACTTCGAATTTTGGGATTTTTGTACAGACGTTTGTCAAATTTTAAAAAATTTTGTTGAAACCAACTTCGATTTTTCTGGATTATGTTAGGTTTTTTTGATAGAGGAGCTGCATTGAGTAATTTTAGTTGAAAATAACTTCGAGTTTTTGGATTTTTGTACAGATTTTTGTCAAATTTTAAAAAATTCTGTTTACACCTACTTCGATTTTTCTGGATTATGTTAGGTTTTTTGATAGAGGACCTGCATTTGAGTAATTTTAGTTGAAATTAACTTCGAATTTTTGTCAAATTTTAAAAAGTTTTGTTGAAACCAACTTCGATTTTTCTGGATTATGTTAGGTTTTTTTGATAGAGGAGCTGCATTGAATAATTTTAGTTGAAAATAACTTCGAATTTTTGGATTTTTGTACAGATTTTTGTCAAATTTTAAAAAATTTTGATGAAACCAACTTCGAATTTTTGGATTTTTGTACAGATTTTTGTCAAATTTTAAAAAATTTTGTTGAAACCAACTTCGATTTTTCTGGACTATGTAAAGTTTTTTTGATAGAGGAGCTGCATTTGAGTAATTCTAGTTGAAATTAACTTCGAATTTTTGGATTTTTGTACAGATTTTTGTCAAATTTTAAAAAATTTTGATGAAACCAACTTCGAATTTTTGGATTTTTGTACAGATTTTTGTCAAATTTTAAAAAATTTTGTTGAAACCAACTTCGATTTTTCTGGAATATGTTAGGTTTTTTTGATAGAGGAGCGGCATTTGAGTAATTTTAGTTGAAATAAACTTTGAATTTTTGGATTTTTGTACAGATTTTTGTCAAATTTTAAAAAATTTTGTTGGCACCAACTTCGATTTTTCTGGATTATGTTAGGTTTTTTTGATAGAGGGCTGCATTTGAGTAATTTTAGTCGAAATTAACTTTGAATTTTTGGATTTTTGTACAGATTTTTGTCAAATTTTATAAAATTTTGTTGAAACCAACTTCGATTACTCTGGATTACGTTAGGTTTTTTTGGTAGCGGAATTGCATTTGAGTAATTTTAGTTGAAATTAACATCGAATTTTTGGATTTTTGTACAGATTTTTGTCAAATTTTATAAAATTTTTTTGAAACCAACTTCGAATACTCTGGATTACGTTAGGTTTTTTTGGTAGCGGAATTGCATTTGAGTAATTTTAGTTGAAATTAACTTCGAATTTTGGGATTTTTGTACAGACGTTTGTCAAATTTTAAAAAATTTTGTTGAAACCAACTTCGATTTTTCTGGATTATGTTAGGTTTTTTTGATAGAGGAGCTGCATTGAGTAATTTTAGTTGAAAATAACTTCGAGTTTTTGGATTTTTGTACAGATTTTTGTCAAATTTTAAAAAATTCTGTTTACACCTACTTCGATTTTTCTGGATTATGTTAGGTTTTTTGATAGAGGACCTGCATTTGAGTAATTTTAGTTGAAATTAACTTCGAATTTTTGTCAAATTTTAAAAAGTTTTGTTGAAACCAACTTCGATTTTTCTGGATTATGTTAGGTTTTTTGGATAGAGGAGCTGCATTTGAGTAATTTTAGTTGTAATTAACTTCGAATTTTTGGATTTTTGTACAGATTTTTGTCAAATTTTAAAAAATTTTGTTGAAACCAACTTCGATTACTCTGGATTACGTTAGGTTTTTTTGATAGAGGAGCTGCATTCGAGTAATTTTAGTTGAAATTAACTTCGAATTTTTGGATTTTTGTACAGATTTTTGTCAAATTTTATAAAATTTTGTTGAAACCAACTTCGATTACTCTGGATTACGTTAGGTTTTTTTGGTAGCGGAATTGCATTTGAGTAATTTTAGTTGAAATTAACTTCGAATTTTTGGATTTTTGTACAGATTTTTGTCAAATTTTAAAAAATTTTGTTGAAACCAACTTCGATTTTTCTGTATTATGTTAGGTTTTTTTGATAGAGGAGCTGCATTTGAGTAATTTTAGTTGAAATTAACTTCGAATTTTTGGATTTTTGTACAGATTTTTGTCAAATTTTAAAAAATTTTGTTGAAACCAACTTCGATTTTTCTGGAATATGTTAGGTTTTTTTGATAGAGGAGCTGCATTTGAGTAATTTTAGTTGAAATAAACTTCGAATTTTTGGATTTTTGTACAGATTTTTGTCAAATTTTAAAAAATTTTGTTGGCACCAACTTCGATTTTTCTGGATTATGTTAGGTTTTTTTGATAGAGGGCTGCATTCGAGTAATTTTAGTTGAAATTAACTTCGAATTTTTGGATTTTTGTACAGATTTTTGTCAAATTTTATAAAATTTTGTTGAAACCAACTTCGATTACTCTGGATTACGTTAGGTTTTTTTGGTAGCGGAATTGCATTTGAGTAATTTTAGTTGAAATTAACATCGAATTTTTGGATTTTTGTACAGATTTTTGTCAAATTTTATAAAATTTTGTTGAAACCAACTTCGATTTTTCTGGATTATGTTAGGTTTTTTTGATAGAGGAGCTGCATTGAGTAATTTTAGTTGAAAATAACTTCGAGTTTTTGGATTTTTGTACAGATTTTTGTCAAATTTTAAAAAATTCTGTTTACACCTACTTCGATTTTTCTGGATTATGTTAGGTTTTTTGATAGAGGACCTGCATTTGAGTAATTTTAGTTGAAATTAACTTCGAATTTTTGTCAAATTTTAAAAAGTTTTGTTGAAACCAACTTCGATTTTTCTGGATTATGTTAGGTTTTATTGATAGAGGAGCTGCACTGAGTAATTTTAGTTGAAATTAACTTCGAATTTTTGGATTTTTGTACAGATTTTTGTCAAATTTTAAAAAATTTTGTTGAAACCAACTTCGATTTTTCTGGATTATGTTAGGTTTTATTGATAGAGGAGCTGCATTGAGTAATTTTAGTTGAAAATAACTTCGAGTTTTTGGATTTTTGTACAGATTTTTGTCAAATTTTAAAAAATTCTGTTTACACCTACTTCGATTTTTCTGGATTATGTTAGGTTTTTTGATAGAGGACCTGCATTTGAGTAATTTTAGTTGAAATTAACTTCGAATTTTTGTCAAATTTTAAAAAGTTTTGTTGAAACCAACTTCGATTTTTCTGGATTATGTTAGGTTTTATTGATAGAGGAGCTGCACTGAGTAATTTTAGTTGAAATTAACTTCGAATTTTTGGATTTTTGTACAGATTTTTGTCAAATTTTAAAAAATTTTGTTTAAACCTACTTCGATTTTTCTGGATTATGTTAGGTTTTTTTGATACAGGAGCTGCATTTGAGTAATTTTAGTTGAAATTAACTTCGAATTTTTATCAAATTTTAAAAAATTTTGGTGAAACCAACTTCGATTTTTCTGGATTATGTTAGGTTTTTTTGATAGAGGAGCTGCATTGAGTAATTTTAGTTGAAAATAACTTCGAATTTTTGGATTTTTGTACAGATTTTTGTCAAATTTTAAAAAATTTTGTTGGCACCAACTTCGATTTTTCTGGATTATGTTAGGTTTTTTTGGTAGCGGAATTGCATTTGAGTAATTTTAGTTGAAATTAACTTCGAATTTTTGGATTTTTGTACAGATTTTTGTCAAATTTTAAAAAATTTTGTTGAAACCAACTTCGATTTTTCTGGAATATGTTAGGTTTTTTTGATAGAGGAGCTGCATTTGAGTAATTTTAGTTGAAATTAACTTCGAATTTTTGGATTTTTGTACAGATTTTTGTCAAATTTTAAAAAATTTTGTTGAAACCAACTTCGATTTTTCTGGAATATGTTAGGTTTTTTTGATAGAGGAGCTGCATTTGAGTAATTTTAGTTGAAATTAACTTCGAATTTTTGGATTTTTGTACAGATTTTTGTCAAATTTTATAAAATTTTGTTGAAACCAACTTCGATTTTTCTGGATTATGTTAGGTTTTTTTGATAGAGGAGCTGCATTTGAGTAATTTTAGTTGAAAATAGAGAAAAATCTGTACAAAAATCAAAAAATTCGAAGTTAATTACAACTAAAATTTCTCAAATGCAGCTCCTCTATCCAAAAAACCTAACATAATGCAGAAAAATTGAAGTTGGTTTCAACAAAATTTTTTAAAATTTGACAAAAATCTGTACAAAAATCCAAAAATCGAAGTTAATTTCAACTAAAATTACTCGAATGCAGCTCCTCTATCCAAAAAACCTAACATAATCCAGAAAAATCGAAACAGGCTTCAACAAATTTTTTAAAATTTGAGAAAAATCTGTACAAAAATCCAAAAATTCGAAGTTAATTACAACTAAAATTACTCAAATGCAGTTCCGCTACCAAACAAACCTAACGTAATCCAGAATAATCGAAGTTGGTTTCAACGAAATTTTTTAAAATTTGACAATAATCTGTACAAAAATCTAAAAATTCGAAGTTAATTTCAACTAAAATTACTCAAATGCAGCTCCTCTATCAAAAAAGCCTAACATATTCCTGAAAAATCGAAGTAGGTTTCAACAAAATTTTTTAAAATTTGACAAAAATCTGTACAAAAATCCCAAAAATCGAAGTTAATTTCAACTAGAATTACTCAAATGCAGCTCGTCTATCAAAAAAAACTAACATAATCCAGAAAAATCGAAATAGGCTTCAACAATTTTTTTAAAATTTGAGAAAAATCTGTACAAAAATCCAAAAAATCGAATTTAATTACAATTAAAATTACTCAAATGCAGCTCCTCTATCCAAAAAAACCTAACATATTCCTGAAAAATAGAAGTTGGTTTCAACAAAATTTTTTAAAATTTGACAAAAATCTGTACAAAAATCCAAAAATTCGAAGTTAATTTCAACTCAAATTACTCAAATGCAGCACCTCTATCCAAAAAACCTAACATATTCCTGAAAAATAGAAGTTTGTTTCAACAAAATTTTTTAAAATTTGACAAAAATCTGTACAAAAATCCAAAAAGGCGAAGTTAATTTCAACTAAAATTACTCAAATGCAGCTCCTCTATAAAAAAAAACCTAACATAATCCAGAAAAATCGAAGTTGGGTTCAACAAAATTTTATAAAATTTGACAAAAATCTGTACAAAAATCCAAAAATTCGAAGTTAAATACAGCTAAAATTACTTAAATGCAGCTCCTCTATCAAAAAAACCTAACGTAATCCAGAGTAATCGAAGTTGGTTTGAACAAAATTTTTTAAAATTTGACAAAAATCTGTACAAAAATCCAAAAATGCGAAGTTAATTTCAACTAAAATTACTCAAATGCAGCTCCTCTATAAAAAAAAACCTAACATAATCCAGAAAAATCGAAGTAGGTTTAAACAAAATTTTATAAAATTTGACAAAAATCTGTACAAAAATCCAAAAATTCGAAGTTAATTACAACTAAAATGACTCAAATGCAGCTCCTCTATCAAAATAACCTAACATAATCCAGAAAAATCGAAGTTGGTTCCAAAAAAATTTTTTAAAATTTGACAAAAATCTGTACAAAAATCCAAAAATTCGAAGTTAATTTCAACCAGAATTACTCAAATGCAGCTCCTCTATCAAAAAAACCTAACATAATCCAGAAAAATCGAAGTTGGGTTCAACAAAATTTTATAAAATTTAACAAAAAACTGCACAAAAATCCAAAAATTCGAAGTTAATTACAATTAAAATTACTCAAATGCAGCTCCTCTATCCAAAAAACCTAACATAATCCAGAAAAATCGAAGTTGGTTTCAACAAAATTTTTTAAAATTTGTCAAAAATCTGTACAAAAATCCAAAAAATCGAAGTTAATTTCAACTAGAATTACTCAAATGCAGCTCGTCTATCAAAAAAACCTAACATAATCCAGAAAAATCGAAATAGGCTTCAACAAAATTTTTTAAAATTTGAGAAAAATCTGTTCAAAAATCCAAAAATTCGAATTTAAATACAACTAAAATTACTCAAATGCAGCTCCTCTATCCAAAAACCTAACATAATCCAGAAAAATCGAAGTTGGTTTCAACAAAATTTTTTAAAATTTGACAAATATCTGTACAAGAATCCAAAAATTCGAAGTTAATTACAACTAAAATTACTCAAATGCAGCTCCTCTATCAAAAAAACCTAACATAATCCAGAAAACTCGAAGTGGGTTCCAACAAAATTTTTTAAAATTTGACAAACATCTGTACAAAAATCCCAAAATTCGAAGGTAATTTCAACTAAAATTACTCAAATGCAGCTCCTTTATCAAAAAAACCTAACATAATCCAGAAAAATCGAAGTTGGTACCAACAAAATTTTTTAAAATTTGACAAACATCTGTACAAAAATCCCAAAATTCGAAGTTAATTTCAACTAAAATTACTCAAATGCAGCTTCTCTATCAAAAAAACCTAACATAATCCAGAAAAATCGAAGTTGGTTTCAACAAAAATTTTTTAAAATTTGACAAACATCTGTACAAAAATTCCAAAATTCGAAGTTAATTTCAACTAAAATTACTCAAATGCAGCTCCTCTATCAAAAAAACCTAACATAAACCTGAAAAATCGAAGTTGGTTCCAACAAAATTTTTTAAAATTTGACAAAAATCTGTACAAAAATCCAAAATTTCGAAGTTATTTTCAACTAAAAATACTCAAATGCAGCTCCTCTATCAAAAAAACCTAACATAATCCAGAAAAATCGAAGTTGGTTCCAACAAAATTTATTAAAATTTGACAAACATCTGTACAAAAATCCCAAAATTCGAAGTTAATTTCAACTAAAATTACTCAAATGCAGCTCCTTTATCAAAAAAACCTAACATATTCCAGAAAAATCGAAGTTGGTTTCAACAAAATATTTTAAAATTTGACAAAAATCTGTACAAAAATCCAAAAATTCGAAGTTAATTTCAACTAGAATTACTCAAATGCAGCTCCTCTATCAAAAAAACCTAACATAATCCAGAAAAGTCGAAGTTGGGTTCAATAAAATTTTATAAAATTTAACAAAAATCTGCACAAAAATTCGAAGTTAATTACAACTAAAATTACTCAAATGCAGCTCCTCTATCCAAAAAAACCTAACATAATCCAGAAAAATCGAAGTTGGGTTCAACAAAATTTTATATAATTTAACAAAAATCTGCACAAAAATCCAAAAATTCGAAGTTATTTTCAACTAAAAATACTCAAATGCAGCTCCTCTATCAAAAAAACGTAACATATTCCAGAAAAATCGAAGTTGGTTTCAACAAAATTTTTTATAATTTGACAAAAATCTGTACAAACATCCAAAAATTCGAAGTTAATTTCAACTAAAATTACTCAAATGCAGCTCCTCTATCAAATAAACCTAACATAATCCAGAAAGATCGAAGTTGGGTTCAACAAAATTTTATAAAATTTGACAAAAATCTGCACAAAAATCCAAAAATTCGAAGTTAATTACAACTAAAATTACTCAAATGCAGCTCCTCTATCAAAAAAACCTAACGTAATCCAGGAAAATCGAAGTTGGTTTCAACAAAAATTTTTTAAAATTTGACAAACATCTGTACAAAAATCCCAAAATTCGAAGTTAATTTCAACTAAAATTACTCAAATGCAGCTCCTCTATCAAAAAAACATAACATAATCCAGAAAAATCGAAGTAGGTTTAAAACAAATTTTTTAAAATTTGACAAAAATCTGTACAAAAATCCCAAAATTCGAAGTTAATTTCAACTAAAATTACTCAAATGCAGCTTCTCTATCAAAAAAACCTAACATAATCCAGAAAAATCGAAGTTGGTTTCAACAAAAATTTTTTAAAATTTGACAAACATCTGTACAAAAATTCCAAAATTCGAAGTTAATTTCAACTAAAATTACTCAAATGCAGCTCCTCTATCAAAAAAACCTAACATAAACCTGAAAAATCGAAGTTGGTTCCAACAAAATTTTTTAAAATTTGACAAAAATCTGTACAAAAATCCAAAATTTCGAAGTTATTTTCAACTAAAAATACTCAAATGCAGCTCCTCTATCAAAAAAACCTAACATAATCCAGAAAAATCGAAGTTGGTTCCAACAAAATTTATTAAAATTTGACAAACATCTGTACAAAAATCCCAAAATTCGAAGTTAATTTCAACTAAAATTACTCAAATGCAGCTCCTTTATCAAAAAAACCTAACATATTCCAGAAAAATCGAAGTTGGTTTCAACAAAATATTTTAAAATTTGACAAAAATCTGTACAAAAATCCAAAAATTCGAAGTTAATTTCAACTAGAATTACTCAAATGCAGCTCCTCTATCAAAAAAACCTAACATAATCCAGAAAAGTCGAAGTTGGGTTCAATAAAATTTTATAAAATTTAACAAAAATCTGCACAAAAATTCGAAGTTAATTACAACTAAAATTACTCAAATGCAGCTCCTCTATCCAAAAAAACCTAACATAATCCAGAAAAATCGAAGTTGGGTTCAACAAAATTTTATATAATTTAACAAAAATCTGCACAAAAATCCAAAAATTCGAAGTTATTTTCAACTAAAAATACTCAAATGCAGCTCCTCTATCAAAAAAACGTAACATATTCCAGAAAAATCGAAGTTGGTTTCAACAAAATTTTTTATAATTTGACAAAAATCTGTACAAACATCCAAAAATTCGAAGTTAATTTCAACTAAAATTACTCAAATGCAGCTCCTCTATCAAATAAACCTAACATAATCCAGAAAGATCGAAGTTGGGTTCAACAAAATTTTATAAAATTTGACAAAAATCTGCACAAAAATCCAAAAATTCGAAGTTAATTACAACTAAAATTACTCAAATGCAGCTCCTCTATCAAAAAAACCTAACGTAATCCAGGAAAATCGAAGTTGGTTTCAACAAAAATTTTTTAAAATTTGACAAACATCTGTACAAAAATCCCAAAATTCGAAGTTAATTTCAACTAAAATTACTCAAATGCAGCTCCTCTATCAAAAAAACATAACATAATCCAGAAAAATCGAAGTAGGTTTAAAACAAATTTTTTAAAATTTGACAAAAATCTGTACAAAAATCCAAAAATTCGAAGTTATTTTCAACTAAAAATACTCAAATGCAGCTCCTCTATCCAAAAACCTAACATAATCCAGAAAAATCGAAGTTGGTTTCAACAAAATTTTTTAAAATTTGACAAATATCTGTACAAAAATCCAAAAATTCGAAGTTAATTTCAACTAGAATTACTCAAATGCAGCTCCTCTATCAAAAAAACCTAACATAATCCAGAAAAGTCGAAGTTGGGTTCAATAAAATTTTATAAAATTTAACAAAAATCTGCACAAAAATTCGAAGTTAATTACAACTAAAATTACTCAAATGCAGCTCCTCTATCCAAAAAAACCTAACATAATCCAGAAAAATCGAAGTTGGGTTCAACAAAATTTTATATAATTTAACAAAAATCTGCACAAAAATCCAAAAATTCGAAGTTATTTTCAACTAAAAATACTCAAATGCAGCTCCTCTATCAAAAAAACCTAACATAATCCAGAAAAATCGAAACAGGCTTCAACAAAATTTATAAAATTTGAGAAAAATCTGTTCAAAAATCCAAAAATTCGAATTTAATTACAACTAAAATTACTCAAATGCAGCTCCTCTATCCAAAAAACCTAACATAATCCAGAAAAATCGAAGTTGGTTCCAACAAAATTTTTTAAAATTTGACAAAAATCTGTACAAGAATCCAAAAATTCGAAGTTAATTTCAACTAAAATTACTCAAATGCAGCTCCTCTATCAAAAAAAACCTAACATAATCCAGGAAAATCGAAGTTGGTTTCAACAAAAATTTTTTAAAATTTGACAAACATCTGTACAAAAATCCCAAAATTCGAAGTTAATTTCAACTAAAATTACTCAAATGCAGCTCCTCTATCAAAAAAACCTAACATAATCCAGAAAAATCGAAGTTGGTTTCAACAAAATTTTTTAAAATTTGACAAAAATCTGTACAAGAATCCAAAAATTCGAAGTTAATTTCAACTAAAATTACTCAAATGCAGCTCCTCTATCAAAAAAACTTTACATAATCCAGAGAAATCGAAGTTGGTTTCAACAAAATTTTTTAAAATTTAACAAAAATCTGTACAAAAATCCAAAAATTCGAAGTTAATTTCAACTAAAATCACTCGAAAGCTGCTCCTCTATCAAAAAAACCTAACATAATCCAGAGAAATCGAAGTTGGTTTCAACAAATTTTTTTAAAATTTGACAAAAATCTGTACAAGAATCAAAAAATTCGAAGTTAATTACAACTAAAATTACTCAAATGCAGCTCCTCTATCCAAAAAACCTAACATAATCCAGAAAAATCGAAGTTGGTTTCAACAAAATTTTTTAAAATTTCACAAAAATCTGTACAAAAATCCAAAAATTCGAAGTTAATTTCAACTAAAATTTCACAAAAATCTTTACAAAAATCCAAAAATTCGAAGTTATTTTCAACTAAAATTACTCAAATGCAGCTCCTCTAACAAAAAAACTTTACATAATCCAGAAAAATCGAAGTTGGTATCAACAAAATTTTTTAAAATTTGACAAAAATCTGTACAAAAATCCAAAAATCCGAAGTTAATTTCAACTAGAATTAGTCAAATGCAGCTCCTCTATCAAAAAACCTAACATAATCCAGAAAAATCGAAGTTGGGTTCAATAAAATTTTATAAAATTTAACAAAAATCTGCACAAAAATCCAAAAATTCGAAGTCAATTACAACTAAAATTACTCAAATGCAGCTCCTCGATCCAAAAAACCTAACATAATCCAGAAAAATCGAAGTTGGATTCAACAAAATTTTTTAAAATTTGACAAAAATCTGTACAAAAATCCAAAAATTCGAAGTTATTTTCAACTAAAATTACTCGAAAGCTGCTCCTCTATCAAAAAAACCTAACATAATCCAGAGAAATCGAAGTTGGTTTCAACAAAATTTTTTAAAATTTGACAAAAATCTGTACAAAAATCCAAAAATTCTAAGTTATTTTCAACTAAAATTACTCAAATGCAGCTCCTCTAACAAAAAAACTTTACATAATCCAGAAAAATCGAAGTTGGTTTCAACAAAATTTTTTAAAATTTGACAAAAATCTGTACAAAAATCCAAAAATTCGAAGTTAATTTCAACTAAAATTTGACAAAAATCTTAACAAAAATCCAAAAATTCGAAGTTATTTTCAACTAAAATTACTCAAATGCAGCTCCTCTAACAAAAAAACTTTACATAATCCAGAAAAATCGAAGTTGGTATCAACAAAATTTTTTAAAATTTGACAAAAATCTGTACAAAAATCCAAAAATTCGAAGTTAATTTCAACTAGAATTAGTCAAATGCAGCTCCTCTATCAAAAAACCTAACATAATCCAGAAAAATCGAAGTTGGGTTCAATAAAATTTTTTAAAATTTGAGAAAAATCTGTTCAAAAATCCAAAAATTCGAATTTAATTACAACTAAAATTACTCAAATGCAGCTCCTCTATCCAAAAAACCTAACATAATCCAGAAAAATCGAAGTTGGTTCCAACAAAATTTTTTAAAATTTGACAAAAATCTGTACAAGAATCCAAAAATTCGAAGTTAATTTCAACTAAAATTACTCAAATGCAGCTCCTCTATCAAAAAAAACCTAACATAATCCAGGAAAATCGAAGTTGGTTTCAACAAAAATTTTTTAAAATTTGACAAACATCTGTACAAAAATCCCAAAATTCGAAGTTAATTTCAACTAAAATTACTCAAATGCAGCTCCTCTATCAAAAAAACATAACATAATCCAGAAAAATCGAAGTAGGTTTAAAACAAATTTTTTAAAATTTGACAAAAATCTGTACAAAAATCCAAAAATTCGAAGTTATTTTCAACTAAAAATACTCAAATGCAGCTCCTCTATCAAAAAAACCTAACATAATCCAGAAAACTCGAAGTGGGTTCCAACAAAATTTTTTAAAATTTGACAAACATCTGTACAAAAATCCCAAAATTCGAAGTTAATTTCAACTAAAATTACTCAAATGCAGCTTCTCTATCAAAAAAACCTAACATAATCCAGAAAAATCGAAGTTGGTTTCAACAAAAATTTTTTAAAATTTGTCAAACATCTGTACAAAAATTCCAAAATTCGAAGTTAATTTCAACTAAAATTACTCAAATGCAGCTCCTCTATCAAAAAAACCTAACATAAACCTGAAAAATCGAAGTTGGTTCCAACAAAATTTTTTAAAATTTGACAAAAATCTGTACAAAAATCCAAAATTTCGAAGTTATTTTCAACTAAAAATACTCAAATGCAGCTCCTCTATCAAAAAAACCTAACATAATCCAGAAAAATCGAAGTTGGTTCCAACAAAATTTATTAAAATTTGACAAACATCTGTACAAAAATCCCAAAATTCGAAGTTAATTTCAACTAAAATTACTCAAATGCAGCTCCTTTATCAAAGAAACCTAACATATTCCAGAAAAATCGAAGTTGGTTTCAACAAAATATTTTAAAATTTGACAAAAATCTGTACAAAAATCCAAAAATTCGAAGTTAATTTCAACTAGAATTACTCAAATGCAGCTCCTCTATCAAAAAAACCTAACATAATCCAGAAAAGTCGAAGTTGGGTTCAATAAAATTTTATAAAATTTAACAAAAATCTGCACAAAAATTCGAAGTTAATTACAACTAAAATTACTCAAATGCAGCTCCTCTATCCAAAAAAACCTAACATAATCCAGAAAAATCGAAGTTGGGTTCAACAAAATTTTATATAATTTAACAAAAATCTGCACAAAAATCCAAAAATTCGAAGTTATTTTCAACTAAAAATACTCAAATGCAGCTCCTCTATCAAAAAAACCTAACATAATCCAGAAAAATCGAAACAGGCTTCAACAAAATTTATAAAATTTGAGAAAAATCTGTTCAAAAATCCAAAAATTCGAATTTAATTACAACTAAAATTACTCAAATGCAGCTCCTCTATCCAAAAAACCTAACATAATCCAGAAAAATCGAAGTTGGTTCCAACAAAATTTTTTAAAATTTGACAAAAATCTGTACAAGAATCCAAAAATTCGAAGTTAATTTCAACTAAAATTACTCAAATGCAGCTCCTCTATCAAAAAAAACCTAACATAATCCAGGAAAATCGAAGTTGGTTTCAACAAAAATTTTTTAAAATTTGACAAACATCTGTACAAAAATCCCAAAATTCGAAGTTAATTTCAACTAAAATTACTCAAATGCAGCTCCTCTATCAAAAAAACCTAACATAATCCAGAAAAATCGAAGTTGGTTTCAACAAAATTTTTTAAAATTTGACAAAAATCTGTACAAGAATCGAAAAATTCGAAGTTAATTTCAACTAAAATTACTCAAATGCAGCTCCTCTATCAAAAAAACTTTACATAATCCAGAGAAATCGAAGTTGGTTTCAACAAAATTTTTTAAAATTTGACAAAAATCTGTACAAAAATCCAAAAATTCGAAGTTAATTTCAACTAAAATCACTCGAAAGCTGCTCCTCTATCAAAAAAACCTAACATAATCCAGAGAAATCGAAGTTGGTTTCAACAAATTTTTTTAAAATTTGACAAAAATCTGTACAAGAATCAAAAAATTCGAAGTTAATTACAACTAAAATTACTCAAATGCAGCTCCTCTATCCAAAAAACCTAACATAATCCAGAAAAATCGAAGTTGGTTTCAACAAAATTTTTTAAAATTTCACAAAAATCTGTACAAAAATCCAAAAATTCGAAGTTAATTTCAACTAAAATTTGACAAAAATCTTTACAAAAATCCAAAAATTCGAAGTTATTTTCAACTAAAATTACTCAAATGCAGCTCCTCTAACAAAAAAACTTTACATAATCCAGAAAAATCGAAGTTGGTATCAACAAAATTTTTTAAAATTTGACAAAAATCTGTACAAAAATCCAAAAATTCGAAGTCAATTACAACTAAAATTACTCAAATGCAGCTCCTCGATCCAAAAAACCTAACATAATCCAGAAAAATCGAAGTTGGATTCAACAAAATTTTTTAAAATTTGACAAAAATCTGTACAAAAATCCAAAAATTCGAAGTTATTTTCAACTAAAATTACTCAAATGCAGCTCCTCTAACAAAAAAACTTTACATAATCCAGAAAAATCGAAGTTGGTTTCAACAAAATTTTTTAAAATTTGACAAAAATCTGTACAAAAATCCAAAAATTCGAAGTTATTTTCAACTAAAATTACTCAAATGCAGCTCCTCTAACAAAAAAACTTTACATAATCCAGAAAAATCGAAGTTGGTTTCAACCAAATTTTTTAAAATTTGACAAAAATCTGTACAAAAATCCAAAAATTCGAAGTTAATTTCAACTAAAATTTGACAAAAATTTTAACAAAAATCCAAAAATTCGAAGTTATTTTCAACTAAAATTACTCAAATGCAGCTCCTCTAACAAAAAAACTTTACATAATCCAGAAAAATCGAAGTTGGTATCAACAAAATTTTTTAAAATTTGACAAAAATCTGTACAAAAATCCAAAAATTCGAAGTTAATTTCAACTAGAATTAGTCAAATGCAGCTCCTCTATCAAAAAACCTAACATAATCCAGAAAAATCGAAGTTGGTTTCAACAAAATTTTTTAAAATTTGACAAAAAACTGTACAAAAAACCAAAAATTCGAAGTTAATTTCAACTAAAATTACTCAAATGCAGCTCCTCTATTAAAAAAACTTTACATAATCCAGAAAAATCGAAGTTGGTTTCAACAAAATTTTTTAAAATTTGACAAAAATCTGTACAAAAATCCAAAAATTCGAAGTTAATTTCAACTAGAATTACTCAAATGCAGCTCCTCTATCAAAAAAACCTAACATAATCCAGAGAAATCGAAGTTGGTTTCAACAAAATTTTTTAAAATTTGACAAAAATCTGTACAAGAATCCAAAAATTCGAAGTCAATTTCAACTAAAATTACTCAAATGCAGCTACTTTAACAAAAAAACCTAACATATTCCAGAAAAATCGAAGTCGGTTTCAACAAAATTTTATAAAATTTGACAAAAATCTGTACAAAAATCCAAAAATTCGAAGTTAATTACAACTAAAATTACTCAAATGCAGCTCCTCTATCCCAAAAACCTAACATAATCCAGAAAAATCGAAGTTGGTTTCAACAAAATTTTATAAAATTTGACAAAAATTCAAAAATTCGAAGTTAATTACAACTAAAATTACTCAAATGCAGCTCCTCTATCCCAAAAACCTAACATAATCCAGAAAAATCGAAGTTGGTTTCAACAAAATTTTATAAAATTTGACAAAAATCTGTACAAAAATCCAAAAATTCGAAGTTAATTACAACTAAAATTACTCAAATGCAGCTCCTGTATGCAAAAAACCTAACATATTCCAGAAAAATCGAAGTTGGTTGCAACAAAATTTTTTAAAATTTGACAAAAATCTGTACAAAAATCCAAAAATTCGAAGTTAATTTCAACTAAAATTACTCAAATGCAGCTCCTTTATCAAAAAAACCTAACATATTCCAGAAAAATCGAAGGTGGTTTCAACAAAATTTTTTAAAATTTGACAAAAATCTGTACAAAAATCCAAAAAAACGAAGTTATTTTCAACTAAATTACTCAAATGCAGCTCCTCTATCAAAAAAACCTAACATAATCCAGAAAAATCGAAGTTGGTTTCAACAAAATTTTTTAAAATTTGACAAAAATCAGTATAAAAATCCAAAAATTCGAAGTTAATTTCAACAAAAATTACTCGAATGCTGCTCCTATATCAAAAAAACCTAACATAATCCAGAGAAATCGAAGTTGGTTTCAACAAAATTTTTTAAAATTTGACAAAAATCTTTACAAGAATCCAAAAATTCGAAGTTAATTTCAACTAAAATAACTCAACTGCTGCTCCTCTATCAAAAAAACCTAACATAATCCAGAGAAATCGAAGTTGGTTTCAACAAAATTTTTTAAAATTTGACAAAAATCTGTACAAAAATCCAAAAATTCGAAGTTAATTTCAACTAAAATTACTCAAATGCAGCTCCTTTATCAAAAAAACCTAACATATTCCAGAAAAATCGAAGTTGGCTTCAACAAAATTTTTTAAAATTTGACAAAAATCTGTACAAAAATCCAAAAATTCGAAGTTATTTTCAACTAAAATTACTCAAATGCAGCTCCTCTATCAAAAAAACCTAACATAATCCAGAAAAATCGAAGTTGGATTCAACCAAATTTTTTAAAATTTGACAAATATCTATACAAAAATCCAAAAATTCGAAGTTAATTTCAACTAGAATTACTCAAATGCAGCTCCTCTATCAAAAAAACCTAACATAATCCAGAAAAATCGAAGTTGGTTTCAACAAAATTTTTTAAAATTTGACAAAAATCTGTACAAACATCCAAAAATTCGAAGTTAATTTCAACTAAAATTACTCAAATGCAGCTCCTCTATCAAAAAAACCTAACATAATCCAGAAAAATCGAAGTTGGATTCAACCAAATTTTTTAAAATTTGACAAATATCTATACAAAAATCCAAAAATTCGAAGTTAATTTCAACTAGAATTACTCAAATGCAGCTCCTCTATCAAAAAAACCTAACATAATCCAGAAAAATCGAAGTTGGTTTCAACAAAATTTTTTAAAATTTGACAAAAATCTGTACAAACATCCAAAAATTCGAAGTTAATTTCAACTAAAATTACTCAAATGCAGCTCCTCTATCAAAAAAACTTTACATAATCCAGAAAAATCGAAGTTGGTTTCAACAAAATTTTTTAAAATTTGACAAAAATCTGTACAAAAATCCAAAAATTCGAAGTTAATTTCAACTAGAATTACTCAAATGCAGCTCCTCTATCAAAAAAACCTAACATATTCCAGAAAAATCGAAGTTGATTTCAACAAAATTTTATAAAATTTGACAAAAATCTGTACAAAAATCCAAAAATTCGAAGATAATTTCAACTAAAATTACTCAAATGCAGCTCCTCTATCAAAAAAACCTAACATAATCCAGAAAAATCGAAGTTGGTTTCAACAAAATGTTTTAAAATTTGACAATGTTACGTATGTGGAATTTTCCCATACGCTGCTCTCAAGCATTTTTTCGAGCTCGCGTCTGCGAAGGGAAAACGCCCTAAAAATCCTTTTAGTTTATCATACACCACTAAGGGGGGTCATGATCTCTACCATCTGGATCGCGACCATGGGAACGGGAGTGACTCGACGACGACCCCGAAGGATTTCCTTATATGGAAATTCCTAACGCATCCCCACTCATTTTTGGGACTATATAAACCCTTTGGTTTCTACCCTCGTTGGTTAAAAGCTATAGAGTCACGCGTAAAGTCACGTCGTGTCACGCTCGTACAGAGTTGGTTATATTCAGTAAGATCAAGCTAAGGTCCCTGTCAGAATCAATAGTTAACCTCATAGAATCCGCGAGTTCGGTTTATATTCTATTTGGCATATTGTAATAGCCACTCTTACGCCCCGCATCGCCAGTGCGTCAACACCGTGCAATTAGTGGTAACATACACACTTTATTTAATTACCAAATCGCGACACTTACATTTGTACAATAACCAAGTATTGAATATACGAATGGTGTTACGTGTAAATTGAGTAGATTCGTTAAACCCATCTCTTACCCAGCGATCCTTATAATATTAGTAGTATTCACCCACCGATACAACTTTACCGCTCGAGTTGTATCAATTTTAATTAAGAGTTACGAGGCTTTACTAACATTTCCCGCGACTCCCTGGTTTCGCATCGGGTTCGTTCGCAACCCTTCAACCAAAACAAGGAATCTTCTCCAACCCAGCGGCTCCCCGATTTAGCATCGGGTTCGTCCACGAAACCTCACCCTCCTACGGCTCCCTGATTTCGCATCAGGTTCGTCCGTATCCTACAGCTCCCTGATTTCGCATCAGGTTCGTCTGTAAATCTACCAACTTCCGAACAGCTCCTTGATCTCGCACCAGGTTCGTCTGTGAATAATCCAACCTCCTAACAGCTCCCTGGTGTCGCACCAGGTTCGTCTGTGAACTTCATCCTAGTGACTCCCCGATTTCGCATCGGGTTCGTTCACGACGTATCACCCTCCTGCGGCTCCCTGATTATTAAAATCAGGTTCGTCCGCGTTTGACTCCATTCCCAGAGGCTCCCTGATTTCGCATCAGGTTCGTCCTCGCCGTCAATAATCCTAGCGGCTCCCTGATTTCGCATCAGGTTCGTCCGCGCTCCTAACTAACAAACTCATAAACCGTATTCCTTGGGAAATACCCTTCTCGCCGGCCTCTCGCGTTGCCGCAGCCCCGGCTCGTAACAGAACTGGTGACAGCGGTGGGATACTACCGCATTAGAATCGCTGTAAAATTTGGGTTTTTAAATACGTTAAAATCACTCGTAATTTATTATCGACGATATACTAGTTTTCTCTAGTCAAGTCACTTATTTATTTTAAAATGGCAACTACACAGGCGAACGTTTCTTCTAACGACATTATGAACTTGACAGTTTCAATTGCAAACTCAATGTCACTCTTGACGCAACGGACATGTATACAGAACATCACAATGTCAATTCCAATCTTCGATGGTGAAAGTCCAACCTTGTCGCGCTTCGTACAAAACGTGGAAGACGGGTTAACTTTGATTCCTGCGGGTACGGAAGCTGAGTATCTTGCAATAATTCTAACGAAACTGATCGGTCCGGCACGCAGGTGCACATTAGAGCATAAATTCGACTCTGTTAAGTTATTAGTCCAACATTTGAAAAAGAGATTCGCGCCGGGAAGAAGTTTGTCATATTTTCAAGTCGAAATCGCGAAACTAAGCATTCGCGAAGGAGAAAGTCTGCGACAGTACGTCGACAGGACTAGTCATCTCGTTTATTGTGCGCGCGGAGCTATTCGGGAAAGATATCTGGATCACGCTGAAGACTTCGTCAAAGAAATGGAAAAGGACGTTAAAGAAAACTTCATCGATGGTTTACCGGATCGAATTTCCTGGAAAGTGTCGGCTCAGACTCAAGACATTAATACACTTGAACAAGCTTACGACGCCGTGCTACAGATAGACAGAAAATTAAGGAATCGGCGACAGTCGCCCCGTAATGATTCACCCTCCAGGTGGTCTCGCAGAGATCATTACACCAAAGATTCTCGCCATCACGACCGTGAAGTGTCGTACCCACTTTCTCCGAGTAGATACGACCAAAACAGGGATCGGTCTACAAGAACATCTGGTTTTGAAGAGGACCGAGAAGGACGGACACGCACGACGGCCTGGACCTTGCGTCACCGGAGCCCCTCGAAATCCCCTTCTTATCGCTCCGACTCATCGTTTCCAGATGATGGAGAAAAACAATATTCCATTTTAAAAAATCACGATAAAGATCGCAAGCCAAGTTTGTATTGTTGGCATTGCGGTATAACCGGACATGACGGAAAATCCTGTAGGAAACGTCCGCGTAGCCCGAGATATCAACGAGACTCGCGAGATTCGTCTGCCGAATCAAACAAGTCTTTAAACTTCGATCGCGCTCAACGTATAGGCGACACGATGAGCGGAAACAAAGAAGCTCGCCAAAGGACAGTCCGCTTCGAAGAGGAACCCTCATCAAGGAAGCACCTGCCCCACGCATCAAAATCAAGGTTCCAGAACTGGAGTCAGGAACGGGAGAATTCTTAATCGATGGTGGAGCATCCGTTAATTTAGTAGTCATTAGCGCCCTGGGAGAAAAAGCCGCGATAAACTCTCGGGAAGAAATCGAATTAACCGGAATTACTACTAATCCAATTCATACTCTTGGAACAACAATTCTACATATCCACGAAGCTCCCGCACTTTTCTATGTGGTAAAAGAGCTTGCAATAGAAGCAGACGGACTTATAGGAAGCCCATTTTTAAAACAAGAAGAGGCCGAAATTTCCTATTATCATGGGACTTTGGTGCTAAAAAATAAACCAACCCGACCTATACGTTTTTCAAATTATCAGGACCTACCTCAAACGAAAGAACTACCGACGTCAACCAAACATCGTATCGAACCTAGGACGTCGCAACAGATTGCTATAACAATAACAAACCCCAGGATGAAGGAAGGATATTTACCGCGTATCAAGACCCTCGAACATCTCTACATAGGGGAAGCAGTAGTAAAGAACAATAAAGGGAAGTGCTACGTTATGGCAACAAATACCAGCGATGTACCCTTAGACGTGGAGATAGAACCACAAACATTGGAGCCGTTCGAAATCTTCGGTTCATCAGACGAAGATTTTTACCCAGCTGCAGAACACCCGTCAAAATTCAAAACACGCGAAGATAGAATACAAAAAATCTTAGAAGCCCTAAACACTAAACATTTGAACAAGGAGGAACTAGATTTCGTTACTAATTTAGTTAGAGATTTTCCCGACCGATTTTATCTTCCTGGAGATAAACTTGGGAAGGCCCGCGACTTTAAACATTCAATCCATATATCCAACGATATTCCAATCAACACAAGACAATATCGCTATCCTCTCATACACCAAAAGGAAATTCAAAAACAAATCAACGCGCTATTGTCAAATGGTATAATTACACCTTCAAAATCTCCATACAATTCACCTTTGTGGATCGTCCCGAAGAAAGAAGACGAAAACGGAGTGAAACGTTGGCGTCTGGTAATAGATTTCCGCGGCCTCAATGAAATAACAATTTCTGACAAATATCCATTACCTCAAATCACGGAGATTTTAGATCGATTAGGAGGAGCTAAATATTTTTCAGTCTTTGATCTCGCCAGTGGATTTCATCAAATAGAGATGGATCCGAAGGATAAAGCAAAAACAGCATTCACTACTCCAAATGGACATTACGAATTCTCTCGAATGCCTTTCGGATTAAAGAATGCACCACCCACCTTTCAACGCCTGATGGATCAAGCACTCACTGGACTTCAAGGAACAGACCTCTTTGTCTACTTGGACGACATAGTGATCTACGCATCATCGTTACAGGAACACAATATCAAGGTCAAAAAGTTATTAAACCGCCTTCGAGAACATGGATTAACCCTCCAAACCAACAAGTGCCAATTCCTGCGAAAGGAAGTGGCGTACCTTGGACACATTATTTCAAAGGAAGGAGTAAGACCTGACCCTAGGAAATTAAAATCTGTTCAAGATTTTCCCACCCCCACAACGCAGAAAAACATTCAACAATTCTTGGGACTCGTAGGATATTATCGAAGATTCGTACCTAATTTCACCACAAAAGCTAAGCCTTTAATCAATTTATTAGGAAAAGGCATCAAATTCAAATGGACAGAAGAACAAGATCAGAGTTTTAAGCAATTGCGTAGCGAACTTTGTCAACAACCCATATTACAATACCCAGATTTCAGTAAACCTTTCATTGTAACAACAGATGCATCTGATTATGCTATTGGAGCCGTACTCAGTCAAGGGGAGATAGGAAACGACCTGCCGATTGCCTACGCATCCCGTAGCCTAAATAAACCTGAGAAGAATTATTCGGCTACGGAAAAGGAATGTTTGGCCATGGTTTACGCCGTAAGATACTTCAGGCCCTACATCTACGGAACCCCATTCACCCTCGTTACAGATCACAGACCACTTGTCTGGTTACATTCTGTCAAGGACCCAACTTCTAGGCTTATGAAGTGGAAGCTCCGACTTTTAGAGTACGAGTATCGGGTTGTCCATAAATCCGGAAAGACGAATAAGAACGCAGACGCATTATCGCGCAATCCTACGTCTGCCTGCCTACCACTTATTCCACGAGAGCTGAAGGATCCCGACTTCAAAGCCCAGATACCGAAAACAGACGCCAACGTCGAAACTATTGGACATCGCATACGACAGTTACGACGAGATAGGGAAATTCGACCCAAGTACCGAGAGACAAGCAGCAGCTCAGATGAAATAGAAGAAACCGCACGTGGGAACGTTCAACATTCTCCAATAATACACAAGAATCCGATCTTTTCCCAGCCTATCTCAAGAGATAACCATGCCAGATGAACGCCAGGAAACCATAAACAGTTTTTCGCCCGCAGCAAACTCCACTCAAATCATCCCTTTAGATAAGGACCAGACCGTCTTCGACAATTTGATATCCTTTGAGGAGCCGTTCGAAAATACTGTAATAAAAAATGCAAGGAACGTCCAACTAGATTTACTCAGTACCCCGCAAATATCATCGGAGGTCATGGAAGAACCTTTACAACCCTCAATAAACCAACTACCTGCAGGAGCTACAACCGAAGCAAGTGTAGGACAACCACCTGACAGCAGGTCAACTCAGCCTAGGGTCTTTGACCGCACACTTGATCCTTACCCATTCTTCACTACTGACATCGAGAATTCAAGCGACCTTGACGATCTGGAAGGGATCCCATTAGACCGACCACATAAAATTATTGTTTCTTCGAATAACTTTACCGCTGAAGAAGAACATTACGTACATTTCATTTCTGCCGACTGCAATTTAGTAAATCCCGTTGGAAAATTACTGCTGGATACTGAACTAATTAATAAACAAAATCTTCTAGCAGCACAACCGAAAAAGGGACAGGTGATAACTACAGACAATGGATTATTTAAAACTTTCAGTATAATAATCTCAGACAACTTCTTTGATAATATTAAAAGAGTAGATGTGTTCAATGGATTGAAAACTCTTTCACACACATTGGATCAAAATCAGATTAGATCATTTCGAATTTCTGCCACGGGAGACCTTCACAAAATACCGTCCAACGAATTTGTCAAGATATTAGAAGAGGTTTTCATAGGAACGAGCTTGCAGATTACTCTATGCAACTGTACCATCACCACACCATCCGAAGAAGACAGACTGCACATCATCAGCGAGGCTCACGACAGTTTAATCGGAGGACATAAAGGGGTAACGAAGACATACAAACGCATTCGATCAAAATTCCATTGGCCACAAATGCGCAACGACATTCAAGACACCATCCGAAGATGCCAGAGTTGTCAAGAACAGAAATTAGTCCGAGCAAAAACTCGTCAGCCGATGTTGATCACCGACACACCTATAGGAGCATTCGACAAAATTTCCTTAGATACAGTAGGACCTTTACCAATTACACCCAGTGGGAACAGACACATTCTCACCATCCAAGATAACCTAACGAAATATTGCGTAGCCGTAGCAATACCTAACATTCGAGCTGCTACAATTGCAGATGCTTTCGCCAGACACTTCATTGCGATTTACGGTACACCTCGCGCAATATTAACAGACAAAGGAACTAGCTTCATCGGAACACTTATGACCAACCTATCTGAAATATTTAAAATCAAACAAATAACAACCTCGGGATATAGACCACAAACAAACGGATCTCTGGAACGGAGTCACATCGTCCTCACTGAATACCTCAAGCATTACATGGATAATTACGAAGACTGGGATTTATTGATACCGTTCGCAATGTTCTCATACAACACATCCGTTCATGAAGCAACAAATTTCACCCCATACGAATTAATCTTTGGAAAGCCTGCCCGAGAACCAAGTTCTTTTCCAACCGGTGAAAAATTAAAGTCATTTGGAGACTACTTAGTAGAATTAATAACACACATGACTCGAATCCGAAATATAGCCTCAGATAATCTGAATTATTTTCCGTCCACGGCACAACGTTAAGCCAACCGTATGCCCAAATATGGTCATTATCACCCTGCAAACGAGACATACCCTGGCAAGCAGTGAGAGTCTACCTGAAGGGTACTCTACCCTTCCAACCGCCTTCTCGCCAATATTCAACCAACTCTGGACGGAATCACAGCCACGCTGACGCTCGACCGACTACCCGGATAACCACCACTGGACATCATCGAGCACTGGTTGCAAATCGGCTACGTGGTGCCCAGCCACGAATAACCTCCTACCTTCTCAACACACCTAGCGATAAGTACTCCACACCACACTACACCCGACAATTTTCTTTTCACACTTTGGCTTACGAAAGGATTTGTGGGGCGTTTTTCCTTCTTCTGAAAAGCATCACGAGAATCGCGATGTTTTGTCTTAGGGGGGAGATGTTACGTATGTGGAATTTTCCCATACGCTGCTCTCAAGCATTTTTTCGAGCTCGCGTCTGCGAAGGGAAAACGCCCTAAAAATCCTTTTAGTTTATCATACACCACTAAGGGGGGTCATGATCTCTACCATCTGGATCGCGACCATGGGAACGGGAGTGACTCGACGACGACCCCGAAGGATTTCCTTATATGGAAATTCCTAACGCATCCCCACTCATTTTTGGGACTATATAAACCCTTTGGTTTCTACCCTCGTTGGTTAAAAGCTATAGAGTCACGCGTAAAGTCACGTCGTGTCACGCTCGTACAGAGTTGGTTATATTCAGTAAGATCAAGCTAAGGTCCCTGTCAGAATCAATAGTTAACCTCATAGAATCCGCGAGTTCGGTTTATATTCTATTTGGCATATTGTAATAGCCACTCTTACGCCCCGCATCGCCAGTGCGTCAACACCGTGCAATTAGTGGTAACATACACACTTTATTTAATTACCAAATCGCGACACTTACATTTGTACAATAACCAAGTATTGAATATACGAATGGTGTTACGTGTAAATTGAGTAGATTCGTTAAACCCATCTCTTACCCAGCGATCCTTATAATATTAGTAGTATTCACCCACCGATACAACTTTACCGCTCGAGTTGTATCAATTTTAATTAAGAGTTACGAGGCTTTACTAACATTTCCCGCGACTCCCTGATTTCGCATCGGGTTCGTTCGCAACCCTTCAACCAAAACAAGGAATCTTCTCCAACCCAGCGGCTCCCCGATTTAGCATCGGGTTCGTCCACGAAACCTCACCCTCCTACGGCTCCCTGATTTCGCATCAGGTTCGTCCGTATCCTACAGCTCCCTGATTTCGCATCAGGTTCGTCTGTAAATCTACCAACTTCCGAACAGCTCCCTGATCTCGCACCAGGTTCGTCTGTGAATAATCCAACCTCCTAACAGCTCCCTGGTGTCGCACCAGGTTCGTCTGTGAACTTCATCCTAGTGACTCCCCGATTTCGCATCGGGTTCGTTCACGACGTATCACCCTCCTGCGGCTCCCTGATTATTAAAATCAGGTTCGTCCGCGTTTGACTCCATTCCCAGAGGCTCCCTGATTTCGCATCAGGTTCGTCCTCGCCGTCAATAATCCTAGCGGCTCCCTGATTTCGCATCAGGTTCGTCCGCGCTCCTAACTAACAAACTCATAAACCGTATTCCTTGGGAAATACCCTTCTCGCCGGCCTCTCGCGTTGCCGCAGCCCCGGCTCGTAACAACAAAAATCTGTACAAAAATCCAAAAATTCGAAGTTAATTTCAACTAAAATTACTCAAATGCAGCTCCACTATCAAAAAAACTTTACATAATCCAGAAAAATCGAAGTTGGTTTCAACAAAATTTTTTAAAATTTGACAAATATCTATACAAAAATCCAAAAATTCGAAGTTAATTTCAACTAGAATTACTCAAATGCAGCTCCTCTATCAAAAAACCTAACATAATCCAGGAAAATCGAAGTTGGTTTCAACAAAATTTTTTATAATTTTGAAAAAATCTGTACAAACATCCAAAAATTCGAAGTTATTTTCAACTAAAATTACTCAAATGCAGCTCCTTTAACAAAAAAACTTTACATAATCCAGAAAAATCGAAGTTGGTTTCAACAAAATTTTTTAAAATTTGACAAAAATCTGTACAAAAATCCAAAAATTCGAAGTTAATTTCAACTAGAATTACTCAAATGCAGCTCCTCTATCAAAAAAACCTAACATAATCCAGAGAAATCGAAGTTGGTTTCAACAAAATTTTTTAAAATTTGACAAAAATCTGTACAAGAATCCAAAAATTCGAAGTCAATTTCAACTAAAATTACTCAAATGCAGCTACTTTAACAAAAAAACCTAACATATTCCAGAAAAATCGAAGTCGGTTTCAACAAAATTTTATAAAATTTGACAAAAATCTGTACAAAAATCCAAAAATTCGAAGTTAATTACAACTAAAATTACTCAAATGCAGCTCCTCTATCCCAAAAACCTAACATAATCCAGAAAAATCGAAGTTGGTTTCAACAAAATTTTATAAAATTTGACAAAAATCTGTACAAAAATCCAAAAATTCGAAGTTATTTTCAACTAAAATTACTCAAATGCAGCTCCTCTATCAAAAAAACTTTACATAATCCAGAAAAATCGAAGTAGGTTTCAAAAAAATTTTTTAAAATTTGACGAAAATCTGAACAAAAATCCAAAAATTCGAAGTTAATTTCAACTAGAATTACTCAAATGTAGCTCCTCTATAAAAAAAACCTAACATAATCCAGAGAAATCGAAGTTGGTTTCAACAAAATTTTTTAAAATTTGACAAAAATCTGTACAAGAATCCAAAAATTCGAAGTTAATTTCAACTAAAATTACTCAAATGCAGCTCCTTTAACAAAAAAACCTAACATATTCCAGAAAAATCGAAGTCGGTTTCAACAAAATTTTTAAAAATTTGACAAAAATCTGTACAAAAATCCAAAAATTCGAAGTTATTTTCAACTAAAATTACTCGAATGCTGCTCCTCTATCAAAAAAACCTAACATAATCCAGAGAAATCGAAGTTGGTATCAACAAAATTTTTTAAAATTTGACAAAAATCTGTACAAAAATCCAAAAATTCGAAGTTATTTTCAACTAAAATTACTCAAATGCAGCTCCTTTATCAAAAAAACCTAACATATTCCAGAAAAATCGAAGTTGGTTTCAACAAAATTTTTTAAAATTTGACAAAAATCTGTACAAAAATCCAAAAATTCGAAGTTATTTTCAACTAAAATTACTCAAATGCAGCTCCTCTATCAAAAAACCTAACATAATCCAGAGAAATCGAAGTTGGTATCAACAAAATTTTTTAAAATCTGACAAAAATCTGTATAAAAATCCAAAAATTCGAAGTTAATTTCAACAAAAATTACTCGAATGCTGCTCCTCTATCAAAAAAACCTAACATAATCCAGAGAAATCGAAGTTGGTTTCAACAAAATTTTTTAAAATTTGACAAAAATCTGTACAAGAATCCAAAAATTCGAAGTTAATTTCAACTAAAATAACTCAACTGCTGCTCCTCTATCAAAAAAACCTAACATAATCCAGAGAAATCGAAGTTGGTTTCAACAAAATTTTTTAAAATTTGACAAAATCTGTACAAAAATCCAAAAATTCGAAGTTAATTTCAACTAAAATTACTCAAATGCAGCTCCTTTATCAAAAAAACCTAACATATTCCAGAAAAATCGAAGTTGGTTTCAACAAAATTTTTTAAAATTTGACAAAAATCTGTACAAAAATCCAAAAATTTGAAGTTATTTTCAACTAAAATTACTCAAATGCAGCTCCTCTATCAAAAAAACCTAACATAATCCAGAAAAATCGAAGTTGGTTTCAACAAAATTTTTTAAAATTTGACAAAAATCTGTACAAAAATCCAAAAATTCGAAGTTATTTTCAACTAAAATTACTCAAATGCAGATCCTCTATGAAAAAAATTTTACATAATCCAGAAAAATCGAAGTTGGTTTCAACAAAATTTTTTAAAATTTGGCGAAAATCTGAACAAAAATCCAAAAATTCGAAGTTAATTTCAACTAGAATTACTCAAATGCAGCTCCTCTATCAAAAAAACCTAACATAATCCAGAGAAATCGAAGTTGGTTTCAACAAAATTTTTTAAAATTTGACAAAAATCTGTACAAGAATGCAAAAATTCGAAGTTAATTACAACTAAAATTACTCAAATGCAGCTCGTCTATCCCAAAAACCTAACATAATCCAGAAAAATCGAAGTTGGTTTCAACAAAATTTTTTAAAATTTGACGAAAATCTGAATGTCACGTCCCGCGACGTGGAGTCTACTATTATCTAACCCTTTAAATTGAATATATTTACTATTTCGTACTCTGAGGTATTGTAACCACCTCATATGAATATTATACAAATATTGTGCAACAAATAGCCGACAAGGCATTATCAATATAACCAGCGATAAGAAGAGATCGAGCGAAGAAAACACGGACGGCAGCGAGCAGGACAGCCAGATCGAGGAGGTGGCGGACAGCCAGCTGTATACCAGGTAGCTGACCACACAAACACCAAGAAGGCCCAGTGAACACCAGCTGATGTCCAGCGTGGTACACAGGCCCCTTTATCAACCAGCGGAGACGACACTACCTTCGCGGAGCTGTGCCCCTGGTCCTCGTTAGAAGATTGCCCTCCCGTTATTTCCCGTAAACCAATCTCCAAAATAATATGCTTAACTTCAACCCCTAGTAAATAAGCTATACGAAACCGATCGTATAAGAAATATTGTAAACGCATAACATGTAAATCAAATGCGCATTTATGTAAGAATCTTGTTATCGTCGCTGCTGGGAATCAGTTAAATGGAACGTGCCTAACTAGTAAACACAACTCCCAGAATAAAACGATGGGAAGATTCTTCCTGGAAGATTCCAGGTAGAGGCTGTGGGATGGGGTCTCCCACCTATGATTTGTCATGTGACAAATCCTAGAGAAGGAGTGACCAATTGCCCTATAAAAAGGGATTGGACCACCCGCGGAGCTCATTACCATATTATAAAATCGATTACCATATATAAAAGGATTCATTATAATATCCAAAAAAAAAGTTGTTCAGTTATTAAGAGAAAAAAGGTGATAATAAAAGTGTTATTAAACATTATAAAAGTGAGTGAAGTTTACCTAAGTTTTCCCATTTCCTTACCTCAGACATTGACACCTTTTTATAACAAATTATAAATCGGAAAAATATGAATGAAGTTTGATCGCGATTTGCACTTGTCAAAGATGACACTCATAAGCAGGACAGCCGCCCACGGTGTCATCGGGTATCAAGTGTAAAATGCGATTTCCGCGATTAATAACTATCATTAAATGTTTCTTAAATGTTCGCAATTTGTTTTCCACTGACGGTGATGCTCATAAGCAGGACAGCCGCCCACGGTGTCACCAAACAGTGGTTGAAAAGAGCGATCCGCGTGTTCAATTAATCGACCGAATTTGTTTAGTACGTGATCATGTTTTGCGTCTGTTGAAAGTGACACTTATAAGCAGGACAGCCGCCCACGGTGTCAGTGGAAATTAGACGTAAACCATGATCCGCGGATGAAAGAAACTTTAAATCAAATATATTTCCTATATAAAGGGTGGCGATGCCTAGAGGCCACCGAGCCGGTAGAAAATATCAACTAAGGAAGTTAGCATTCGCTTTCCGGAACGCGCCAGCGGAAAACGCATATTTGGGAGTCTCTGCGCAGCCAGTAGTTATAAGGGCAAGCAACCACCAACCTTTCGGGAAGCTGGTAGAAGTGGGACCGTGGGCAGTGCCCAAAACACCAGAAACGCCGGAAATCGACGGGATTTCTGAGACCCCCATCCCCTGGCGCCTCATTTTGATTGACTAATAAAAGGTAGGCAATATAATATTCAATATTAATACTTTCAACTCAACTATCCCAGAGCGTAAGTCCCAGGACTAGCTCGAAAGCGGATCTACAAAATAAACTCCCTTAAAATCGCGCCCCAACTAAGAAGTAGGGACGTAACATTAGGAGCTATTAAATTGGTGGCAGCGGTGGGATTATCCGCAATAGTTGAGAAATTAAATAAGTAAAATCAAAAGTCATGTCGGATCACGGTGAACAGGACGAAGAGGAGGAATTACGAAAACAAACAGAAATAATCCGACAAGCAAAGACAGCGTTAGAATGAAAGAGTGATTTGACCCCTGCCGAAACTTTATCTCAACTCCTCACAATAATAACGTTGTAGGACGAAAAATTCGAACATTTGGATGAAAGATTCGAATATTTAAAATCAGTAACAGAAAGAGTAAAAGGATTAGAGAAAGAACGCGCCGATGACGTTCACAGTATTAAATCTGAAGTAATTACCCCATATCCGACCGTAAAACGTCCAGTACCGCGTGAATTAGAAGTTCGCGACTTTCAATCTAAACAAGATCCGACGGGCGAAAAAATTCCTATCAAACTCGCGTTAGAAGCAGTTCCTTTCTTCGATGGCTATCGACCATCTGTTTTTCAATTTTTAAAGGCATGTGAACGGGCAAAATCAATGTTAGCCCCTCAGCAAGAAACGCAATTAACAAAATTATTAATGAGTAAATTACGCGGACATGCTTTAATTGCGATAGGCGATTCTGATCTAATCACTCTAGACGAGTTCGGAAATAAATTGAAACAGTACTTCGCGCCGTGTAAAAATGTGAACCAATATAAAGGCGAATTGGGGTATACATTTAAAAAACCGGGAGAAAATATTCTCGATTACATAACTCGCGTTCAAAATTTGCGTTTAGCTATAATAGACGGAGAAAAACGAAATTATGGGGAAATATCCGCTACACTGCAGGAAAATATCAATGCGGACACACTGGAAGCTTTTATTAAAGGATTACCTCGTGAAATTTCTTTACGCTTGAGACAAGAACGCCAAGGACTCGGGCTGGATGAAATCTACGTTCTAGCCGTAAAAATTGACAAAGAAGTCAAACTAGAAGACGAGAGAATGAAGACAAGTTCATATACTCGTCAGCAACCTGTGTCCCGCGATCAAAGAGCGAATCCGTCGGTACCCCAAAATAAACCAAATTCCGGACCCCCTAAATACGAAGGAGCCATATCGAAATGGCAAAATAACCAGCCGCGAAATAGCGGATGGCAAAACAATGCTACACGAAATAACGCGTGGCAAAATAATCAGCCGCGAAATAACGCGTGGCAACTAAATTCTTCGCAAAACAGCGGAGCTACAACATCATCGCCGAATCAATTAGAAATTTCTTGCAATTATTGTAAGAAATCGGGACATCTGATTAAGGATTGTTTCAAGTTCAAGGCCAAGGTAGAATCAGGAGAAATAGTCCCATACTCAAGAATGAATCAGGGAAACGAGCAGGGCCACCCGGAAACGTCTGGCGCAATCCGGAGTGGGAACCCTCCACAGCGTCAGAAAATAATGAAAATAGGAGTCCCAAAAACGGAAGAAGCAAAACCATCAGGAAAATCAACGCCCTGGAAACCGACGTTGGAAATCGAGGAAAAGAAGTCAGTGAAGGAACAACAAACGAAGAAGGAATCAATGGAAGAAGAAGACGAACAAATAAACGAACAGTAACTGTTCCTATTAATACCGTACGAAATATTCCAACAATATTAATAACATCTCCAAATCTGGAAGGGAAGGCACGATTAATGGTTGATTCGGGATCCGATGTCAACCTCATCAAGAAATCAATGGTAACAGCATCGACAATCGTCAACACTCAAGAAATCATATATATCCGTGGAATAATCGATTCGAATCAAGCTACCTTAGGGACTGCATCAATAATGATTGCGAATCATCCAGTGAATTTCCACGTGGTAAACGACGCACTGTTTGACGATGAAGACGGAATCTTAGGATCCGAATTTCTGTTACATCAAGAAGCCAGCATCGATTATGCAAAAAGGCAAATCAAGTGGGGAAATAACTATATTCCCTTTAATACATACGAGGAGATATTCGTGCCAAAAAGAAGTTCAGTCCCTTTCCATATTAATATTGCAAATCCAGAACTGCGTGAAGGATACGTAGGAAAATTGCACGTCAAAGAAGGAATCTATTTGGGAAATGCCTTAGTAACAAATCGAGAGGGAAAAGCCCATATGAGAATAATAAATAGTACGGACGAGGATTGTAATGTTGTAGTACCTACAATCGAAATACTTCCATTTGAAGAACGTTCCTATAAACGCTGTAACTTGACGAAAATATCGAAAGAAAATCGATTCGAAGAAATCTTGAAACTACTCAGGTTGGATCACTTAAACAAGGAAGAAAAAGAAAATGTGATACAACTAATAAAAGAAAACGAAGATCGTTTTCATCTAGCAGGAGAAATTTTGGAAGGAACAGATAGCATACAACATAGAATTCATACTACGGATGATATACCGATAAATACTCGGCAGTATCGATATCCACCAGTTCATAAGGATGAAATAAATCGACAAATAAATGAATTATTGGAAACTGGTGTGATAGAATCATCCTCATCTCCGTATAGTTCTCCCATTTGGATCGTTCCTAAAAAACCAGATTCAACAGGAAAAAAACGATGGAGAGTAGTAATCGATTATCGTAAATTAAACGAAAAAACGATAGGTGACGCTTATCCTCTACCAAATATTACAGAAATATTGGATCAATTAGGAAGCGCAAAATATTTCTCTATATTTGACTTAGCATCAGGGTTTCATCAGATTAAGATGGCACCAGACGACGCACACAAGACAGCATTTTCTACACCATATGGACATTACCAGTTTACAAGAATGCCCTTTGGATTAAAAAATGCTCCTGCAACATTTCAACGCCTTATGAATAGCATTCTATCAGGACTTCAAGGAACCGAACTTTTTGTTTATCTGGATGACATAGTAATATATTCCCGTTCTCTTCGTGAACACGAAATAAAATTTACAAGATTAATGAAAAGACTACGGGAAGCAAAACTAATGCTTCAACCAGACAAATGCGAATTTTTACGACATGAAGTGATCTATTTAGGACACATAATTGACGAACATGGAGTAAAACCCGATCCGAAAAATATTGAAGCAGTAGAAAATTTTCCTAGACCCAAAACCCCTAAGAACATTAAACAATTCTTGGGATTAATTGGATACTATAGACGATTTATACCTGAATTTTCAAGAAAATCGAAACCATTAACAAATCTATTAAAAAAGACAACAAAATTTATTTGGGATAAAGAAGAGGAAGAAGCATTCCAAATACTAAAGAAAGCTTTAATATCTAAGCCAATACTTCAATACCCAGATTTTTCGCAGCCGTTCAAAGTAACGACGGATGCTTCGGGTTACGCTATAGGAGGAGTGCTTAGTCAGGAATTTACCGGCGACGATCTTCCTATTGCTTATGCGTCCCGCTTATTAAATACAACAGAACAAAATTATTCTACAATTGAAAAGGAATGTTTAGCAATTATTTATTGCGTAACACATTTTAGACCCTATTTATATGGTCGTAAATTTAAAATAGAAACAGACCATAAACCTCTAGTATGGATGAATTCAATAAAGGATCCAAATTCTCGAATTTGGAAATGGAAACTTAAATTATCCGATTACGAATTCGAAATAAATTATAAAAAGGGGAAAAGTAACCTCAACGCTGATGCGTTATCTCGAAATCCACCAGAAGTATGCCTACCGATAAGAGCAAGAGAGGAAGAGGAACCTCCAGAAGGCGAACCGCCTCAAAAGAAAAATTTACGGTCGACTTCATCGGAAGATTTCAAAGGACCAATGACGAGAAGCAGACATTTAGCCTTCCCAAATAGGGAACTCAAATATTTAGAATTTCCCAAAAGGAGACGTAAACGCATACCAATACCAGAAGAATCAAAAGATGAAGATATGGAACAAAATACCTTTTCATCAGAAACGTCTCGAAATAAGGAACAAAAGCGAAAAAGAACTCTTTCAAGCGATTTATCAATTGCTGCTCCTTCACCAAAAAGGAAAATCCACGAAAACTCAATTGACATCGCAGGAACATCACAAGAAGAAGAAGAATCAATTCAAACTACCGAAACACTACAAGAAAAAGAATCAATTGAAACTACTGGAACACTACAAGAAGAAGAATCCATGGAAACCACAGAAACACCGCAAGACGAAGAATCCATGGAGATAATAGACATATCTCCATCACCGCCTCAATTATCACCAAGAACAACTACAAGTAGAAGCGAGGATACAATTCCTCATCAAAACCAATTGGTGATAAGAGAATCTAGAGATTCTCTTGCAAAAATAAAAGATAATAAAGTCATTTTCATCGGATTGGATGGAAGTCCAATTGATAAAGGTGCTAAAGAACTAGAAACAGAAAATCTATTACCAAATCATGTAGATCTGACCCTAGAAAGGGCTCGACCAGTACCAGATGGAGTAAGATATATAATAAGTTTACCAATCAAAGAAAATCCAAGAACTGTTATACGACCTGATAACATTTTAAATGGTCTCATGTCATTATGGGACGTAATCACAGAATTCGACCTGAAATCGTTCTCCATAAGTAGAACCCATAATATAGAAGACATACCATGGAAATATATCATAAATAGACTAAAGCACATCTTCGAAGAACTACCGATTACAATCACCATTTGCACTGGTGAAGTGGTTACACCACCTGAAAATCTGAGAGAACATATAATAAAAGAAAAACATACGTCGTCCAGTGGAGGACACAAAGGAGTTACAAAAACCTACCACAGGATACGACAAAATTACTATTGGGAAAATATGAAGAAGGAAATTCAAAAGTTCATCAGAGAATGCCAAGACTGTCAAATGAAAAAGTTAACAAGAATAAAAATAAAACAACCAATGGTCTTAACAGACACTCCAGGAAAAGCATTCGACAAAATCAGCATGGACATCGTAGGACCATTGCCAAAAACCAGAAAAGGAAGAACACATATACTAACAATACAGGATTTGTTAACAAAATATTCAATAGCGATACCTTTAGCTCGAACCACCTCTGCCGATATAGCAGACGTATTTATAAAACGGTTTATATGCCGATTCGGATCACCTAAAGCCATTTTAACTGATCAAGGAACAAATTTCACTTCAAATTTACTAAAAATCGTCGCTAAACGATTCAAAATTAAACGTTATGTTACTACAGCTTATCATCCACAGAGTAACGGTTCGATAGAAAGATCGCATCACGTACTAACAGAGTATTTAAAACAGTATACGACAAATGACGATAATTGGGATAATTGGATAGATTTAGCAATGTTTTCATACAACACTGCAGTACATGAGGGTACTAAATTTTCACCACATGAATTAGTTTTCGGATGCATTGCACGAGAACCTTCGAGCGAAAAACCTATTGGTGAAGATTTGGAACCTACATATGTTGAATATCTAAGAGATTTATTTTGTAAAATAACTAATCTGCAAACCCAAGCCCGAGAAAATTTAATGAAGGCAAAAGCCAAGTCTAAACAATATTATGATCGGAAAATTAATCCGCAAGATTTTAAAGCAGGTGACTTAGTATATCTCTTGAAAGAACCTCGGAGGACAAAGTTCGCAGATCAGTATTCAGGACCGTTTAAAGTACTCGAATTGTTGCCTAATCAGAATGTTAAAATATTATCTGATGGAACAACTCGCACAGTACACATAAATAAACTTAAGTTGGCGTATATTAAGTCCTATCCAGGATGATTAACTAAATAAGCAAAATTGTATACAAATAGAGAATAGATCGACAAAATAGCTAAGTAATAAAATACTTAGATTGTCGTCTATTACAGATAATGCTACCCTACATACGTTAACCAATATATAAACGTTCATTATAAAGGAAAATAGATATAAGAGTAATCAATAAGCTTGATATAATTCAGATAAAGTTATATTTGAAAGAAAATTATATTTTTGTTTTGGTTTCAACCAATACGCCGAAAAATCGGGTACACAAAAGATACCTGTTATTTATAAAATAAGATTCCAAGAGTACGAAATACTAAATGAAATATAACGATAGTTTAAACAATTTTTTTTGTTAAAAGGGGAATCACCATGATTTTACCATGGATAATTGTAATCAACTTAAATCTTGTTTTGGCCCTCATTGGATACGATTGCAATGGGCAACATTTAAACGTGACAACCGTTTCATTAAATTCAGTAGGAGATTGCGAAATAAATCCAATCTCCACAACCACAAAGGAAATCTACATCCAACTTCTGCAACTCTCGGACTTCAACTACGTGGAAGTCATCCAATGCAAGCTCATAATTTCAAGAACCATTTATTATTGCGGAATGCATTCACACATTTCTGCAGTACACAATGGATTAAATGAATACCTCGAAGATCTAACTGAACATCAATGCCGAAATATGCACGAATATGGATCCACCGTTATAGGTAATAACGTCTATTTGGTGGGACTCAAAATGAACCAGACAACAACCCGGACATTCACCATGGCTGGATCACTCACCGCAGATGGAAAATGTACCGGAGCACAATTTTCCGACCCTTATGGATCATGGGAAACAGTAGTAGTACAAGCAATGGCGAAAATAACACTCAAAACCGCTCTAGTACCAGTACGACTGGAGTCTAATAAAATCATATTGAAATCTGGAACAATATGTCATTTTCAAAACGGATTTTGTGTGGACAATGAGGACGGACATACATTCTGGCACTCTTTTCCACCATCGACCTGCAAATTCGATCGTTATGATGTACTCTACGAAGGACTGGCATCAAAAATTACCGATACCAGCCAAACCGAAGAAAAATCACCTTCAGTATATGCGTTAACCACGCAGGATATTACGTTTGCTTTAACTCCAACAGGAGAGCAACATCTATGTGGTTATACGCTTATACAAACGGAACATCCAAAATTATTCATCTTGGAAACAACAAAAGAAAGAACATTTACATCTTTACACAAAATTCCCGTAGAAAATTTGGATATTTTTACATATGTAAATTCCAAATTTGTCTACGTGGAAAAACACATAAGAACTGAATTAAAAACACTATACAGAGACATAATTATTCAAAAATGCTTATTAGAACAACAAATATTAAACAATGCTCTAATAATTGCTACGCTGAAACCAGATGAATTTGCCAATATAGTCATGAAATCACCAGGACATATGGCACTAGTAGCTGGCGAAGTGATTCACATTGTAAAATGTATTCCTGTACAAGTTAAAATACGTAAAACAGATGAATGCTATATAGAGTTACCTGTATGGTTGAAAAACAATTCTATGTTCTTAACACCGAAATCTCACATATTAACTACTCAAGGGACACATGGAGAATGTAGTCCCATTCTACCAGTCATGTATGAAATTGACCAAGCATGGCACAGAATTTCACCACATCCAATTGAAGTTCATCCACCTCAAATATTACATCCAAAAACAAAACTCAACTGGCATTACACCTCTCCTTCAGATCTCGCAACGAGCGGAATATATACACAGAAGGAATTGGAAAATTTAAGGGACCACATTATGTTCCCTGCAGAAAAAGCAGCGGTATTAAATACACTCGCCAGAGGAGTATCCGGGAAAAATATTCCCGCAGGATCAATTTCAATAATGGGAATTTTAGACGAAGAAACCATCACCACATTGGCCGAAAATGCAGCAGCCAAATTCTGGAATGGATTTCTTAAATTTGGAACAATCACCGCAGGACTACTTGGAGTTTTTATTATCATTAAAATAATAAAAACAATATTTGATACCATAATACATGGGTATCAAATACATGCAGTCTATGGATGCGGACTACACTTGTTAGGGGCAATTTGGAGCTCCTTAACAACTTTAATACTACATCTGGCCAACAAAAAACAACCGACATCGCAGAATGCAGATCAACCAGCAACAACTGACGAGGGACAACAACCGACACCAGCAGCAAGAGAATTCAAGGAAGCCATCCAAGAATTGAAACAAATTTCCTCTGGAAATTTGCTTTCTAAGGGGGGAGGTGTCACGTCCCGCGACGTGGAGTCTACTATTATCTAACCCTTTAAATTGAATATATTTACTATTTCGTACTCTGAGGTATTGTAACCACCTCATATGAATATTATACAAATATTGTGCAACAAATAGCCGACAAGGCATTATTAATATAACCAGCGATAAGAAGAGATCGAGCGAAGAAAACACGGACGGCAGCGAGCAGGACAGCCAGATCGAGGAGGTGGCGGACAGCCAGCTGTATACCAGGTAGCTGACCACACAAACACCAAGAAGGCCCAGTGAACACCAGCTGATGTCCAGCGTGGTACACAGGCCCCTTTATCAACCAGCGGAGACGACACTACCTTCGCGGAGCTGTGCCCCTGGTCCTCGTTAGAAGATTGCCCTCCCGTTATTTCCCGTAAACCAATCTCCAAAATAATATGCTTAACTTCAACCCCTAGTAAATAAGCTATACGAAACCGATCGTATAAGAAATATTGTAAACGCATAACATGTAAATCAAATGCGTATTTATGTAAGAATCTTGTTATCGTCGCTGCTGGGAATCAGTTAAATGGAACGTGCCTAACTAGTAAACACAACTCCCAGAATAAAACGATGGGAAGATTCTTCCTGGAAGATTCCAGGTAGAGGCTGTGGGATGGGGTCTCCCACCTATGATTTGTCATGTGACAAATCCTAGAGAAGGAGTGACCAATTGCCCTATAAAAAGGGATTGGACCACCCGCGGAGCTCATTACCATATTATAAAATCGATTACCATATATAAAAGGATTCATTATAATATCCAAAAAAAAAGTTGTTCAGTTATTAAGAGAAAAAAGGTGATAATAAAAGTGTTATTAAACATTATAAAAGTGAGTGAAGTTTACCTAAGTTTTCCCATTTCCTTACCTCAGACATTGACACCTTTTTATAACAAATTATAAATCGGAAAAATATGAATGAAGTTTGATCGCGATTTGCACTTGTCAAAGATGACACTCATAAGCAGGACAGCCGCCCACGGTGTCATCGGGTATCAAGTGTAAAATGCGATTTCCGCGATTAATAACTATCATTAAATGTTTCTTAAATGTTCGCAATTTGTTTTCCACTGACGGTGATGCTCATAAGCAGGACAGCCGCCCACGGTGTCACCAAACAGTGGTTGAAAAGAGCGATCCGCGTGTTCAATTAATCGACCGAATTTGTTTAGTACGTGATCATGTTTTGCGTCTGTTGAAAGTGACACTTATAAGCAGGACAGCCGCCCACGGTGTCAGTGGAAATTAGACGTAAACCATGATCCGCGGATGAAAGAAACTTTAAATCAAATATATTTCCTATATAAAGGGTGGCGATGCCTAGAGGCCACCGAGCCGGTAGAAAATATCAACTAAGGAAGTTAGCATTCGCTTTCCGGAACGCGCCAGCGGAAAACGCATATTTGGGAGTCTCTGCGCAGCCAGTAGTTATAAGGGCAAGCAACCACCAACCTTTCGGGAAGCTGGTAGAAGTGGGACCGTGGGCAGTGCCCAAAACACCAGAAACGCCGGAAATCGACGGGATTTCTGAGACCCCCATCCCCTGGCGCCTCATTTTGATTGACTAATAAAAGGTAGGCAATATAATATTCAATATTAATACTTTAAACTCAACTATCCCAGAGCGTAAGTCCCAGGACTAGCTCGAAAGCGGATCTACAAAATAAACTCCCTTAAAATCGCGCCCCAACTAAGAAGTAGGGACGTAACACTGAACAAAAATCCAAATATTCGAAGTTAATTTCAACTAGAATTACTCAAATGCAGCTCCTCTGTCAAAAAAACCTAACATAATCCAGAGAAATCGAAGTTGGTTTCAACAAAATTTTTTAAAATTTGACAAAAATCTGTACAAAAATCCAAAAATTCGAAGTTAATTACAACTAAAATTACTCAAATGCAGCTCCACTATCCCAAAAACCTAACATAATCCAGAAAAATCGAAGTTGGTTTCAACAAAATTTTATAAAATTTGACAAAAATCTGTATAAAAATCTAAACATTCGAAGTTAATTTCAACAAAAATTACTCGAATGCTGCTCCTCTATTAAAAAAACCTAACATAATCCAGAGAAATCGAAGTTGGTTTCAACAAAATTTTTTAAAATTTGACAAAAATCTGTACAAGAATCCAAAAATTCGAAGTTAATTTCGACTAAAATTACTCAAATGCAGCTCTTTAACAAAAAAACCTAACATAATCCAGAAAAATCGAAGTTGGTATCAACAAAATTTTTTAAAATTTGACAAATATCTGTACAAAAATCCAAAAATTCGAAGTTAATTTCAACTAAAATTACTCAAATGCAGCTCCTTTAACAAAAAAACCTAACATATTCCAGAAAAATCGAAGTCGGTTTCAACAAAATTTTATAAAATTTGACAAAAATCTGTACAAAAATCCAAAAATTCGAAGTTAATTACAACTAAAATTACTCAAATGCAGCTCGTCTATCAAAAAAACTTTACATAATCCAGAAAAATCGAAGTTGGTTTCAACAAAATTTTTTAAAATTTGACGAAAATCTGTACAAAAATCCAAAAATTCGAAGTTAATTACAACTAAAATTACTCAAATGCAGCTCCTCTATCAAAAAAACTTTACATAATCCAGAAAAATCGAAGTTGGTTTCAACAAAATTTTTTAAAATTTGACGAAAATCTGAACAAAAATCCAAAAATTCGAAGTTAATTTCAACTAGAATTACTCAAATGCAGCTCCTCTATCAAAAAAACCTAACATAATCCAGAGAAATCGAAGTTGGTTTCAACAAAATTTTTTAAAATTTGACAAAAATCTGTACAAAAATCCAAAAATTCGAAGTTAATTTCAACTAAAATTACTCAAATGCAGCTCCTTTAACAAAAAATCCTAACATATTCCAGAAAAATCGAAGTTGGTTTCAACAAAATTTTATAAAATTTGACAAAAATCTGTACAAAAATCCAAAAATTCGAAGTTAATTACAACTAAAATTACTCAAATGCAGCTCCTCTATCCCAAAAACCTAACATAATCCAGAAAAATCGAAGTTGGTTTCAACAAAATTTTATAAAATTTGACAAAAATCTGTACAAAAATCAAAAAATTCGAAGTTAATTACAACTAAAATTACTCAAATGCAGCTCCTCTATCCCAAAAACCTACATAATCCAGAAAAATCGAAGTTGGTTTAAACAAAATTTTTTAAAATTTGACAAAAATCTGTACAAGAATCCAAAAATTCGTAGTTAATTTCAACTAAAATTACTCAAATGCAGCTCCTCTATCAAAAAAACTTTACATAATCCAGAAAAATCGAAGTTGGTTTCAACAAAATTTTTTAAAATTTGACGAAAATCTGAACAAAAATCCAAATATTCGAAGTTAATTTCAACTAGAATTACTCAAATGCAGCTCCTCTGTCAAAAAAACCTAACATAATCCAGAGAAATCGAAGTTGGTTTCAACAAAATTTTTTAAAATTTGACAAAAATCTGTACAAAAATCCAAAAATTCGAAGTTAATTTCAACTAAAATTACTCAAATGCAGCTCCTTTAACAAAAAAACCTAACATATTCCAGAAAAATCGAAGTTGGTTTCAACAAAATTTTATAAAATTTGACAAAAATCTGTACAAAAATCCAAAAATTCGAAGTTAATTACAACTAAAATTACTCAAATGCAGCTCCTCTATCCCAAAAACCTAACATAATCCAGAAAAATCGAAGTTGGTTTCAACAAAATTTTTTAAAATTTGACAAAAATCTGTACAAGAATACAAAAATTCGAAGTTAATTTCAACTAAAATTAATCAACTAGTGCTCCTCTATAAAAAAAACCTAACATAATCCAGAGAAATCGAAGTTGGTTTCAACAAAATTTTTTAAAATTTGACAAAAATCTGTACAGGAATCCGAAAATTCGAAGTTAATTTCAACTAAAATTAATCAACTGCTGCTCCTCTATAAAAAAAACCTAACATAATCCAGAGAAATCGAAGTTGGTTTCAACAAAATTTTTTAAAATTTGACAAAAATCTGTACAAAAATCCAAAAATTCAAAGTTAATTTCAACTAGAATTACTCAAATGCAGCTCCTCTATCAAAAAAACCTAACATAATCTAGAAAAATCGAAGTTGGGTTCAACAAATTTTATAAAATTTGACAAAAATCTGCACAAAAATCCAAAAATTCGAAGTTAATTACAACTAAAATTACTCAAATGCAGCTCCTCTATCAAAAAAACCTAACATAAACCAGAAAAATCGAAATTGGTTTCAACAAAATTTTTTAAAATTTGACAAAAATCTGTACAAAAATCCAAAAATTCGAAGTTAATTTCATCTAAAATTACTCAAATGCAGCTCCTCTATGAAAAAACCTAACATAATCCAGAAAAATCGAAGTTGCTTTCAACAAAATTTTTTATAATTTGAAAAAAATCTGTACAAACATCCAAAAATTCGAAGTTAATTTCAACTAAAATTACTCAAATGCAGATCCTCTATCAAAAAAACCTAACATCATCCAGAAAAATCGAAGTTGGTTTCAACAAAATTTTATAATAAGTTTACCAATCAAAGAAAATCCAAGAACTGTTATACGACCTGATAACATTTTAAATGGTCTCATGTCATTATGGGACGTAATCACAGAATTCGACCTGAAATCGTTCTCCATAAGTAGAACCCATAATATAGAAGACATACCATGGAAATATATCATAAATAGACTAAAGCACATCTTCGAAGAACTACCGATTACAATCACCATTTGCACTGGTGAAGTGGTTACACCACCTGAAAATCTGAGAGAACATATAATAAAAGAAAAACATACGTCGTCCAGTGGAGGACACAAAGGAGTTACAAAAACCTACCACAGGATACGACAAAATTACTATTGGGAAAATATGAAGAAGGAAATTCAAAAGTTCATCAGAGAATGCCAAGACTGTCAAATGAAAAAGTTAACAAGAATAAAAATAAAACAACCAATGGTCTTAACAGACACTCCAGGAAAAGCATTCGACAAAATCAGCATGGACATCGTAGGACCATTGCCAAAAACCAGAAAAGGAAGAACACATATACTAACAATACAGGATTTGTTAACAAAATATTCAATAGCGATACCTTTAGCTCGAACCACCTCTGCCGATATAGCAGACGTATTTATAAAACGGTTTATATGCCGATTCGGATCACCTAAAGCCATTTTAACTGATCAAGGAACAAATTTCACTTCAAATTTACTAAAAATCGTCGCTAAACGATTCAAAATTAAACGTTATGTTACTACAGCTTATCATCCACAGAGTAACGGTTCGATAGAAAGATCGCATCACGTACTAACAGAGTATTTAAAACAGTATACGACAAATGACGATAATTGGGATAATTGGATAGATTTAGCAATGTTTTCATACAACACTGCAGTACATGAGGGTACTAAATTTTCACCACATGAATTAGTTTTCGGATGCATTGCACGAGAACCTTCGAGCATAATCCAGAAAAATCGAAGTTGGTTTCAACAAAATTTTATAAAATTTGACAAAAATCTGTACAAAAATCAAAAAATTCGAAGTTAATTACAACTAAAATTACTCAAATGCAGCTCCTCTATCCCAAAAACCTACATAATCCAGAAAAATCGAAGTTGGTTTAAACAAAATTTTTTAAAATTTGACAAAAATCTGTACAAGAATCCAAAAATTCGTAGTTAATTTCAACTAAAATTACTCAAATGCAGCTCCTCTATCAAAAAAACTTTACATAATCCAGAAAAATCGAAGTTGGTTTCAACAAAATTTTTTAAAATTTGACGAAAATCTGAACAAAAATCCAAATATTCGAAGTTAATTTCAACTAGAATTACTCAAATGCAGCTCCTCTGTCAAAAAAACCTAACATAATCCAGAGAAATCGAAGTTGGTTTCAACAAAATTTTTTAAAATTTGACAAAAATCTGTACAAAAATCCAAAAATTCGAAGTTAATTTCAACTAAAATTACTCAAATGCAGCTCCTTTAACAAAAAAACCTAACATATTCCAGAAAAATCGAAGTTGGTTTCAACAAAATTTTATAAAATTTGACAAAAATCTGTACAAAAATCCAAAAATTCGAAGTTAATTACAACTAAAATTACTCAAATGCAGCTCCTCTATCCCAAAAACCTAACATAATCCAGAAAAATCGAAGTTGGTTTCAACAAAATTTTTTAAAATTTGACAAAAATCTGTACAAGAATACAAAAATTCGAAGTTAATTTCAACTAAAATTAATCAACTAGTGCTCCTCTATAAAAAAAACCTAACATAATCCAGAGAAATCGAAGTTGGTTTCAACAAAATTTTTTAAAATTTGACAAAAATCTGTACAGGAATCCGAAAATTCGAAGTTAATTTCAACTAAAATTAATCAACTGCTGCTCCTCTATAAAAAAAACCTAACATAATCCAGAGAAATCGAAGTTGGTTTCAACAAAATTTTTTAAAATTTGACAAAAATCTGTACAAAAATCCAAAAATTCAAAGTTAATTTCAACTAGAATTACTCAAATGCAGCTCCTCTATCAAAAAAACCTAACATAATCTAGAAAAATCGAAGTTGGGTTCAACAAATTTTATAAAATTTGACAAAAATCTGCACAAAAATCCAAAAATTCGAAGTTAATTACAACTAAAATTACTCAAATGCAGCTCCTCTATCAAAAAAACCTAACATAAACCAGAAAAATCGAAATTGGTTTCAACAAAATTTTTTAAAATTTGACAAAAATCTGTACAAAAATCCAAAAATTCGAAGTTAATTTCATCTAAAATTACTCAAATGCAGCTCCTCTATGAAAAAACCTAACATAATCCAGAAAAATCGAAGTTGGTTTCAACAAAATTTTTTATAATTTGAAAAAAATCTGTACAAACATCCAAAAATTCGAAGTTAATTTCAACTAAAATTACTCAAATGCAGATCCTCTATCAAAAAAACCTAACATCATCCAGAAAAATCGAAGTTGGTTTCAACAAAATTTTTTATAATTTGAAAAAAATCTGTACAAACATCCAAAAATTCGAAGTTAATTTCAACTAGAATTACTCAAATGCAGCTCCTCTATCAAAAAAACCTAACATAATCCAGAAAAATCGTCGTTGGGTTCAACAAAATTTTATAAAATTTGACAAAAATCTGTACAAAAATCCAAAAATTCGAAGATAATTTCAACTAAAATTACTCAAATGCAGCTCCTCTATCCAAAAAACATAACATAATCCAGAAAAATCGAAGTTGGTTTCAACAAAATTTTTTAAAATTTAACAAAAATCTGTACAAAAATCCAAAAATTCGAAGTTAATTTCAACTAGAATTACTCAAATTGCAGCTCCTCTATCAAAAAAACCTAACATATTCCAGAAAAATCGAAGTTGGGTTCAACAAATTTTATCAAATTTGACAAAAATCTGCACAAAAATCCAAAAATTCGAAGTTAATTACAACTAAAATTACTCAAATGCAGCTCCTCTATCAAAAAACCTAACATAAACCAGAAAAATCGAAGTTGGTTTCAACAAAATTTTTTTAAATTTGACAAAAATCTGTACAAAAATCCAAAAATTCGAAGTTAATTTCAACTAAAATTACTCAAATGCAGCTCCTCTATCAAAAAAACCTAACAAAATCCAGAAAAATCGAAGTTGGGTTCGACAAATTTTATAAAATTTGACAAATATCTGCACAAAAATCCAAAAATTCGAAGTTAATTTCAACTAGAATTACTCAAATGCAGCTCCTCTATCAAAAAAACCTAACATAATCCAGAAAAATCGTAGTTGGGTTCAACAAAATTTTATAAAATTTGACAAAAATCTGTACAAAAATCAAAAAATTCGAAGATAATTTCAACTAAAATTACTCAAATGCAGCTCCTCTATCCAAAAAACCTAACATAATCCAGAAAAATCGAAGTTGGTTTCAACAAAATTTTTTAAAATTTGACAAAAATCTGTACAAAAATTCAAAAATTCGAAGTTAATTTCAACTAGAATTACTCAAATTGCAGCTCCTCTATCAAAAAAACCTAACATATGCCAGAAAAATCGAAGTTGGTTTCAACAAAATTTTTTAAAATTTGACAAAAATCTGTACAAAAATCCAAAAATTCGAAGTTAATTTCAACTAAAATTACTCAAATGCAGCTCCTCTATCAAAAAAACCTAACGTAATCCAGAGTAATCGAAGTTGATTTCAACAAAATATTTTAAAATTTGACAAAAATCTGTACAAAAATCCAAAAATTCGAAGTTAATTACAACTACAAATTACTCAAATGCAGCTCCTGTATCAAAAAAACCTAACATAATCCAGAAAAATCGAAGTTGGTTTCAACAAAATTTTTTAAAATTTGACAAAAATCTGTACAAAAATCAAAAAATTCGAAGTTAATTTCAACTAGAATTACTCAAATGCAGCTCCTCTATCAAAAAAACCTAACATAATCCAGAAAAATCGAAGTTGGTTTCAACAAAATTTTTAAAATTTGACAAAAATCTGTACAAAAATCCAAAAATTCGAAGTTATTTTCAACTAAAATTACTCAAATGCAGCCCTCTATCAAAAAAACTTTACATAATCCAGAAAAATCGAAGTTGGTTACGACAAAATTTTTTAAAATTTGACAAAAATCTGTACAAAAATCCAAAAATTCGAAGTTAATTTCAACTAAAATTACTCAAATGCAGCTCCTCTATCCAAAAAACCTAACATAATCCAGAAAAAACGAAGTTGTTTTCAACAAAATTTTTTAAAATTTGACAAAAATCTGTACAAAAATCCAAAAATTCGAAGTTAATTTCAACTAAAATTACTCAAATGCAGCCCTCTATCAAAAAAACCTAACATATTCCAGAAAAATCGAAGTTGGTTTCAACAAAATTTTTTAAAATTTGACAAAAATCTGTACAAAAATCCAAAAATTCGAAGTTAATTTCAACTAAAGTTACTCAAATGCAGCTCCTCTATCGAAAAAACCTAACATAATCCAGGAAAAATCGAAGTTGGGTTCAACAAAATTTTATAAAATTTGACAAAAATCTGTACAAAAATCCAAAAATTCGAAGATAATTTCAACTAAAATTACTCAAATGCAGCTCCTCTATCCAAAAAACCTAACATAATCCAGAAAAATCGAAGTTGGTTTCAACAAAATTTTTTAAAATTTGACAAAAATCTGTACAAAAATCCAAAAATTCGAAGTTCATTTCAACTAGAATTACTCAAATGCAGCTCCTCTATCAAAAAAACCTAATATATTCCAGAAAAATCGAAGTTGATTTCAACAAAATTTTTTAAAATTTGTCAAAAATCTGTACAAAAATCCAAAAATTCGAAGTTAATTACAACTAAAATTACTCAAATGCAGCTGTTCTATCCAAAAAACCTAACATAATCCAGAAAAATCTAAGTTGGTTTCAACAAAATTTTTTAAAATTTGACAAAATCTGTACAAAAATCCAAAAATTCGAAGTTAATTTCAACTAAAATTACTCAAATGCAGCTCCTCTATCAAAAAAACCTAACATATTCCAGAAAAATCGAAGTTGATTTCAACAAAATTTTTTAAAATTTGGCAAAAATCTGTACAAAAATCCAAAAATTCGAAGTTATTTTCAACTAAAATTACTAAAATGCAGCTCCTCTATCAAAAAAACTTTACATAATCCAGAAAAATCGAAGTTGGTTTCAACAAAATTTTTTAAAATTTGACAAAAATCTGTACAAAAATCCAAAAATTCGAAGTTAATTTCAACTAGAATTACTCCAATGCAGCTCCTCTATCAAAAAAACCTAACATAATCCAGAAAAATCGAAGTTGGGTTCAACAAATTTTATAAAATTTGACAAAAATCTGCACAAAAATCCAAAAATTCGAAGTTAATTACATCTAAAATTACTCAAATGCAGCTCCTCTATCAAAAAAACCTAACATAATCCAGAAAAATCGAAGTTGGTTTCAACAAAATTTTTTAAAATCTGACAAAAATCTGTACAAAAATCCAAAAATTCGAAGTTAATTTCAACAAAAATTACTCAAATGCAGCTCCTCTATCAAAAGAACCTAACATAATCCAGAAAAATCGAAGTTGGGTTCAACAAATTTTATAAAATTTGACAAAAATCTGCACAAAAATCCAAAAATTCGAAGTTAATTTCAACTAAAATTACTCAAATGCAGCTCCTCTATCAAAAAAACCTAACGTAATCCAGAGTAATCGAAGTTGGATTCAACAAAATTTTTTATAATTTGAAAAAAATCTGTACAAACATCCAAAAATTCTAAGTTAATTTCAACTAGAATTACTCAAATGCAGCTCCTCTATCAAAAAAACTTTACATAATCCAGAAAAATCGAAGTTGGTTTCAACAAAATTTTTTAAAATTTGACAAAAATCTGTACAAAAATCCAAAAATTCGAAGTTAATTTCAACTAGAATTAGTCAAATGCAGCTCCTCTATCAAAAAAACCTAACATAATCCAGAAAAATCGAAGTTGGGTTCAACAAATTTTATAAAATTTGACAAAAATCTGCACAAAAATCCAAAAATTCGAAGTTAATTTCAACTAGAATTTCTCAAATGCAGCTCCTCTATCAAAAAACCTAACATAATCCAGAAAAATCGAAGTTGGGTTCAACAAATTTTATAAAATTTGACAAAAATCTGCACAAAAATCCAAAAATTCGAAGTTAATTACATCTAAAATTACTCAAATGCAGCTCCTCTATCAAAAAAACCTATCATAATCCAGAAAAATCGAAGTTGGTTTCAACAAAATTTTTTAAAATTTGACAAAAATCTGTACAAAAATCCAAGAATTCGAAGTTAATTTCAACAAAAATTACTCAAATGCAGCTCCTCTATCAAAAGAACCTAACATAATCCAGAAAAATCGAAGTTGGGTTCAACAAATTTTATAAAATTTGACAAAAATCTGCACAAAAATCCAAAAATTCGAAGTTAATTTCAACTAAAATTACTCAAATGCAGCTCCTCTATCAAAAAAACCTAACGTAATCCAGAGTAATCGAAGTTGGATTCAACAAAATTTTTTATAATTTGAAAAAAATCTGTACAAACATCCAAAAATTCGAAGTTATTTTCAACTAAAATTACTCAAATGCAGCTCCTCTATCAAAAAAATTTACATAATCCAGAAAAATCGAAGTTGGTTTCAACAAAATTTTTTAAAATTTGACAAAAATCTGTACAAAAATCCAAAAATTCTAAGTTAATTTCAACTAGAATTACTCAAATGCAGCTCCTCTATCAAAAAACCTAACATAATCCAGAAAAATCGAAGTTGGGTTCAACAAATTTTATAAAATTTGACAAACATCTGCACAAAAATCCAAAAATTAGAAGTTAATTACAACTAAAATTACTCAAATGCAGCTCCTCTATCAAAAAAACCTAACATAATCCAGAAAAATCGAAGTTTGTTTCAACAAAATTTTTTAAAATTTGACAAAAATCTGTACAAAAATCCAAAAATTCGAAGTTAATTTCAACTAAAATTACTCAAATGCAGCTCCTCTATCAAAAAAACCTAACGTAATCCAGAGTAATCGAAGTTGGTTTCAACAAAATTTTTTAAAATTTGACAAAAATCTGTACAAAAATCCAAAAATTCGAAGTTAATTTCAACTAAAATTACTCAAATGCAGCTCCTCTATCAAAAAAACCTAACGTAATCCAGAGTAATCGAAGTTGGTTTCAACAAAATTTTTTAAAATTTGACAAAAATCTGTACAAAAATCCAAAAATTCGAAGTTAATTTCAACTAAAATTACTCAAATGCAGCTCCTCTATCAAAAAAACCTAACATATTCCAGAAAAATCGAAGTTGGTTTCAACAAAATTTTTTAAAATTTGACAAAAATCTGTACAAAAATCCAAAAATTCGAAGTTAATTACATCTAAAATTACTCAAATGCAGCTCCTCTATCAAAAAAACCTATCATAATCCAGAAAAATCGAAGTTGGTTTCAACAAAATTTTTTAAAATTTGACAAAAATCTGTACAAAAATCCAAGAATTCGAAGTTAATTTCAACAAAAATTACTCAAATGCAGCTCCTCTATCAAAAGAACCTAACATAATCCAGAAAAATCGAAGTTGGGTTCAACAAATTTTATAAAATTTGACAAAAATCTGCACAAAAATCCAAAAATTCGAAGTTAATTTCAACTAAAATTACTCAAATGCAGCTCCTCTATCAAAAAAACCTAACGTAATCCAGAGTAATCGAAGTTGGTTTCAACAAAATTTTTTAAAATTTGACAAAAATCTGTACAAAAATCCAAAAATTCGAAGTTAATTTCAACTAAAATTACTCAAATGCAGCTCCTCTATCAAAAAAACCTAACGTAATCCAGAGTAATCGAAGTTGGTTTCAACAAAATTTTTTAAAATTTGACAAAAATCTGTACAAAAATCCAAAAATTCGAAGTTAATTTCAACAAAAATTACTCAAATGCAGCTCCTCTATCAAAAAAACCTAACATATTCCAGAAAAATCGAAGTTGGGTTCAACAAATTTTATAAAATTTGACAAAAATCTGCACAAAAATCCAAAAATTCGAAGTTAATTTCAACTAAAATTACTCAAATGCAGCTCCTCTATCAAAAAAACCTAACGTAATCCAGAGTAATCGAAGTTGGTTTCAACAAAATTTTTTAAAATTTGACAAAAATCTGTACAAAAATCCAAAAATTCGAAGTTAATTTCAACTAAAATTACTCAAATGCAGCTCCTCTATCAAAAAAACCTAACATATTCCAGAAAAATCGAAGTTGGTTTCAACAAAATTTTTTAAAATTTGACAAAAATCTGTACAAAAATCCAAAAATTCGAAGTTAATTTCAACTAAAATTACTCAAATGCAGCTCCTTTATAAAAAAACCTAACATATTCCAGAAAAATCGAAGTTGGGTTCAACAAATTTTATAAAATTTGACAATAATATGTACAAAAATCCAAAAATTCGAAGTTAATTTCAACTAGAATTACTCAAATGCAGCTCCTCTATCAAAAAACCTAACATAATCCAGAAAAATCGAAGTTGGGTTCAACAAATTTTATAAAATTTGACAAAAATCTGCACAAAAATCCAAAAATTCGAAGTTAATTACATCTAAAATTACTCAAATGCAGCTCCTCTATCAAAAAAACCTAACATAATCCAGAAAAATCGAAGTTGGTTTCAACAAAATTTTTTAAAATTTGACAAAAATCTGTACAAAAATCCAAAAATTCGAAGTTAATTTCAACTAAAATTACTCAAATGCAGCTCCTCTATCAAAAAAACCTAACATATTCCAGAAAAATCGAAGTTGGTTTCAACAAAATTTTTTAAAATTTGACAAAAATCTGTACAAAAATCCAAAAATTCGAAGTTAATTTCAACTAAAATTACTCAAATGCAGCTCCTTTATAAAAAAACCTAACATATTCCAGAAAAATCGAAGTTGGGTTCAACAAATTTTATAAAATTTGACAATAATATGAACAAAAATCCAAAAATTCGAAGTTAATTTCAACTAGAATTACTCAAATGCAGCTCCTCTATCAAAAAACCTAACATAATCCAGAAAAATCGAAGTTGGGTTCAACAAATTTTATAAAATTTGACAAAAATCTGCACAAAAATCCAAAAATTCGAAGTTAATTACATCTAAAATTACTCAAATGCAGCTCCTCTATCAAAAAAACCTAACATAATCCAGAAAAATCGAAGTTGGTTTCAACAAAATTTTTTAAAATTTGACAAAAATCTGTACAAAAATCCAAAAATTCGAAGTTATTTTCAACTAAAATTACTCAAATGCAGCTCCTCTATCAATAAAACTTTACATAATCCAGAAAAATCGAAGTTGGTTTCAACAAAATATTTTAAAATTTGACAAAAATCTGTACAAAAATCTAAAAATTCGAAGTTAATTTCAACTAAAATTACTCAAATGCAGCTCCTCTATCAAAAAAACCTAACGTAATCCAGAGTAATCGAAGTTGGTTTCAACAAAATTTTTTAAAATTTGACAAAAATCTGTACAAAAATCCAAAAATTCGAAGTTAATTTCAACAAAAATTACTCAAATGCAGCTCCTCTATCAAAAGAACCTAACATAATCCAGAAAAATCGAAGTTGGGTTCAACAAATTTTATAAAATTTGACAAAAATCTGCACAAAAATCCAAAAATTCGAAGTTAATTTCAACTAAAATTACTCAAATGCAGCTCCTCTATCAAAAAAACCTAACGTAATCCAGAGTAATCGAAGTTGGATTCAACAAAATTTTTTATAATTTGAAAAAAATCTGTACAAACATCCAAAAATTCTAAGTTAATTTCAACTAGAATTACTCAAATGCAGCTCCTCTATCAAAAAAACTTTACATAATCCAGAAAAATCGAAGTTGGTTTCAACAAAATTTTTTAAAATTTGACAAAAATCTGTACAAAAATCCAAAAATTCGAAGTTAATTTCAACTAGAATTAGTCAAATGCAGCTCCTCTATCAAAAAAACCTAACATAATCCAGAAAAATCGAAGTTGGGTTCAACAAATTTTATAAAATTTGACAAAAATCTGCACAAAAATCCAAAAATTCGAAGTTAATTTCAACTAGAATTACTCAAATGCAGCTCCTCTATCAAAAAACCTAACATAATCCAGAAAAATCGAAGTTGGGTTCAACAAATTTTATAAAATTTGACAAAAATCTGCACAAAAATCCAAAAATTCGAAGTTAATTACATCTAAAATTACTCAAATGCAGCTCCTCTATCAAAAAACCTATCATAATCCAGAAAAATCGAAGTTGGTTTCAACAAAATTTTTTAAAATTTGACAAAAATCTGTACAAAAATCCAAGAATTCGAAGTTAATTTCAACAAAAATTACTCAAATGCAGCTCCTCTATCAAAAGAACCTAACATAATCCAGAAAAATCGAAGTTGGGTTCAACAAATTTTATAAAATTTGACAAAAATCTGCACAAAAATCCAAAAATTCGAAGTTAATTTCAACTAAAATTACTCAAATGCAGCTCCTCTATCAAAAAAACCTAACGTAATCCAGAGTAATCGAAGTTGGATTCAACAAAATTTTTTATAATTTGAAAAAAATCTGTACAAACATCCAAAAATTCGAAGTTATTTTCAACTAAAATTACTCAAATGCAGCTCCTCTATCAAAAAAACCTAACGTAATCCAGAGTAATCGAAGTTGGTTTCAACAAAATTTTTTAAAATTTGACAAAAATCTGTACAAAAATCCAAAAATTCTAAGTTAATTTCAACTAAAATTACTCAAATGCAGCTCCGCTATCAAAAAAACCTAACGTAATCCAGAGTAATCGAAGTTGGTTTCAACAAAATTTTTTAAAATTTGACAAAAATCTGTACAAAAATCCAAAAATTCGAAGTTATTTTCAACTAAAATTACTCAAATGCAGCTCCTCTATCAAAAAAACTTTACATAATCCAGAAAAATCGAAGTTGGTTTCAACAAAATTTTTTAAAATTTGACAAAAATCTGTACAAAAATCCAAAAATTCTAAGTTAATTTCAACTAGAATTACTCAAATGCAGCTCCTCTATCAAAAAACCTAACATAATCCAGAAAAATCGAAGTTGGGTTCAACAAATTTTATAAAATTTGACAAAAATCTGTACAAAAATCCAAAAATTAGAAGTTAATTACAACTAAAATTACTCAAATGCAGCTCCTCTATCGAAAAAACCTAACATAATCCAGGAAAAATCGAAGTTGGGTTCAACAAAATTTTATAAAATTTGACAAAAATCTGTACAAAAATCCAAAAATTCGAAGATAATTTCAACTAAAATTACTCAAATGCAGCTCCTCTATCCAAAAAACCTAACATAATCCAGAAAAATCGAAGTTGGTTTCAACAAAATTTTTTAAAATTTGACAAAAATCTGTACAAAAATCCAAAGATTCGAAGTTAATTTCAACTAAAATTACTCAAATGCAGCTCCTCTATCAAAAAAACCTAACGTAATCCAGAGTAATCGAAGTTGGATTCAACAAAATTTTTTATAATTTGAAAAAAATCTGTACAAACATCCAAAAATTCTAAGTTAATTTCAACTAGAATTACTCAAATGCAGCTCCTCTATCAAAAAAACTTTACATAATCCAGAAAAATCGAAGTTGGTTTCAACAAAATTTTTTAAAATTTGACAAAAATCTGTACAAAAATCCAAAAATTCGAAGTTAATTTCAACTAGAATTAGTCAAATGCAGCTCCTCTATCAAAAAAACCTAACATAATCCAGAAAAATCGAAGTTGGGTTCAACAAATTTTATAAAATTTGACAAAAATCTGCACAAAAATCCAAAAATTCGAAGTTAATTTCAACTAGAATTTCTCAAATGCAGCTCCTCTATCAAAAAACCTAACATAATCCAGAAAAAATCGAAGTTGGGTTCAACAAATTTTATAAAATTTGACAAAAATCTGCACAAAAATCCAAAAATTCGAAGTTAATTACATCTAAAATTACTCAAATGCAGCTCCTCTATCAAAAAAACCTATCATAATCCAGAAAAATCGAAGTTGGTTTCAACAAAATTTTTAAAATTTGACAAAAATCTGTACAAAAATCCAAGAATTCGAAGTTAATTTCAACAAAAATTACTCAAATGCAGCTCCTCTATCAAAAGAACCTAACATAATCCAGAAAAATCGAAGTTGGGTTCAACAAATTTTATAAAATTTGACAAAAATCTGCACAAAAATCCAAAAATTCGAAGTTAATTTCAACTAAAATTACTCAAATGCAGCTCCTCTATCAAAAAAAACCTAACGTAATCCAGAGTAATCGAAGTTGGATTCAACAAAATTTTTTATAATTTGAAAAAAATCTGTACAAACATCCAAAAATTCGAAGTTATTTTCAACTAAAATTACTCAAATGCAGCTCCTCTATCAAAAAAATTTACATAATCCAGAAAAATCGAAGTTGGTTTCAACAAAATTTTTTAAAATTTGACAAAAATCTGTACAAAAATCCAAAAATTCTAAGTTAATTTCAACTAGAATTACTCAAATGCAGCTCCTCTATCAAAAAACCTAACATAATCCAGAAAAATCGAAGTTGGGTTCAACAAATTTTATAAAATTTGACAAACATCTGCACAAAAATCCAAAATTAGAAGTTAATTACAACTAAAATTACTCAAATGCAGCTCCTCTATCAAAAAAACCTAACATAATCCAGAAAAATCGAAGTTTGTTTCAACAAAATTTTTTAAAATTTGACAAAAATCTGTACAAAAATCCAAAAATTCGAAGTTAATTTCAACTAAAATTACTCAAATGCAGCTCCTCTATCAAAAAAACCTAACGTAATCCAGAGTAATCGAAGTTGGTTTCAACAAAATTTTTTAAAATTTGACAAAAATCTGTACAAAAATCCAAAAATTCGAAGTTAATTTCAACTAAAATTACTCAAATGCAGCTCCTCTATCAAAAAAACCTAACGTAATCCAGAGTAATCGAAGTTGGTTTCAACAAAATTTTTTAAAATTTGACAAAAATCTGTACAAAAATCCAAAAATTCGAAGTTAATTTCAACTAAAATTACTCAAATGCAGCTCCTCTATCAAAAAAACCTAACATATTCCAGAAAAATCGAAGTTGGTTTCAACAAAATTTTTTAAAATTTGACAAAAATCTGTACAAAAATCCAAAAATTCGAAGTTAATTACATCTAAAATTACTCAAATGCAGCTCCTCTATCAAAAAAACCTATCATAATCCAGAAAAATCGAAGTTGGTTTCAACAAAATTTTTTAAAATTTGACAAAAATCTGTACAAAAATCCAAGAATTCGAAGTTAATTTCAACAAAAATTACTCAAATGCAGCTCCTCTATCAAAAGAACCTAACATAATCCAGAAAAATCGAAGTTGGGTTCAACAAATTTTATAAAATTTGACAAAAATCTGCACAAAAATCCAAAAATTCGAAGTTAATTTCAACTAAAATTACTCAAATGCAGCTCCTCTATCAAAAAAACCTAACGTAATCCAGAGTAATCGAAGTTGGTTTCAACAAAATTTTTTAAAATTTGACAAAAATCTGTACAAAAATCCAAAAATTCGAAGTTAATTTCAACTAAAATTACTCAAATGCAGCTCCTCTATCAAAAAAACCTAACGTAATCCAGAGTAATCGAAGTTGGTTTCAACAAAATTTTTTAAAATTTGACAAAAATCTGTACAAAAATCCAAAAATTCGAAGTTAATTTCAACAAAAATTACTCAAATGCAGCTCCTCTATCAAAAAAACCTAACATATTCCAGAAAAATCGAAGTTGGGTTCAACAAATTTTATAAAATTTGACAAAAATCTGCACAAAAATCCAAAAATTCGAAGTTAATTTCAACTAAAATTACTCAAATGCAGCTCCTCTATCAAAAAAACCTAACGTAATCCAGAGTAATCGAAGTTGGTTTCAACAAAATTTTTTAAAATTTGACAAAAATCTGTACAAAAATCCAAAAATTCGAAGTTAATTTCAACTAAAATTACTCAAATGCAGCTCCTCTATCAAAAAAACCTAACATATTCCAGAAAAATCGAAGTTGGTTTCAACAAAATTTTTTAAAATTTGACAAAAATCTGTACAAAAATCCAAAAATTCGAAGTTAATTTCAACTAAAATTACTCAAATGCAGCTCCTTTATAAAAAAACCTAACATATTCCAGAAAAATCGAAGTTGGGTTCAACAAATTTTATAAAATTTGACAATAATATGTACAAAAATCCAAAAATTCGAAGTTAATTTCAACTAGAATTACTCAAATGCAGCTCCTCTATCAAAAAACCTAACATAATCCAGAAAAATCGAAGTTGGGTTCAACAAATTTTATAAAATTTGACAAAAATCTGCACAAAAATCCAAAAATTCGAAGTTAATTACATCTAAAATTACTCAAATGCAGCTCCTCTATCAAAAAAACCTAACATAATCCAGAAAAATCGAAGTTGGTTTCAACAAAATTTTTTAAAATTTGACAAAAATCTGTACAAAAATCCAAAAATTCGAAGTTAATTTCAACTAAAATTACTCAAATGCAGCTCCTCTATCAAAAAAACCTAACATATTCCAGAAAAATCGAAGTTGGTTTCAACAAAATTTTTTAAAATTTGACAAAAATCTGTACAAAAATCCAAAAATTCGAAGTTAATTTCAACTAAAATTACTCAAATGCAGCTCCTTTATAAAAAAACCTAACATATTCCAGAAAAATCGAAGTTGGGTTCAACAAATTTTATAAAATTTGACAATAATATGAACAAAAATCCAAAAATTCGAAGTTAATTTCAACTAGAATTACTCAAATGCAGCTCCTCTATCAAAAAACCTAACATAATCCAGAAAAATCGAAGTTGGGTTCAACAAATTTTATAAAATTTGACAAAAATCTGCACAAAAATCCAAAAATTCGAAGTTAATTACATCTAAAATTACTCAAATGCAGCTCCTCTATCAAAAAAACCTAACATAATCCAGAAAAATCGAAGTTGGTTTCAACAAAATTTTTTAAAATTTGACAAAAATCTGTACAAAAATCCAAAAATTCGAAGTTATTTTCAACTAAAATTACTCAAATGCAGCTCCTCTATCAATAAAACTTTACATAATCCAGAAAAATCGAAGTTGGTTTCAACAAAATATTTTAAAATTTGACAAAAATCTGTACAAAAATCTAAAAATTCGAAGTTAATTTCAACTAAAATTACTCAAATGCAGCTCCTCTATCAAAAAAACCTAACGTAATCCAGAGTAATCGAAGTTGGTTTCAACAAAATTTTTTAAAATTTGACAAAAATCTGTACAAAAATCCAAAAATTCGAAGTTAATTTCAACAAAAATTACTCAAATGCAGCTCCTCTATCAAAAGAACCTAACATAATCCAGAAAAATCGAAGTTGGGTTCAACAAATTTTATAAAATTTGACAAAAATCTGCACAAAAATCCAAAAATTCGAAGTTAATTTCAACTAAAATTACTCAAATGCAGCTCCTCTATCAAAAAAACCTAACGTAATCCAGAGTAATCGAAGTTGGATTCAACAAAATTTTTTATAATTTGAAAAAAATCTGTACAAACATCCAAAAATTCTAAGTTAATTTCAACTAGAATTACTCAAATGCAGCTCCTCTATCAAAAAAACTTTACATAATCCAGAAAAATCGAAGTTGGTTTCAACAAAATTTTTTAAAATTTGACAAAAATCTGTACAAAAATCCAAAAATTCGAAGTTAATTTCAACTAGAATTAGTCAAATGCAGCTCCTCTATCAAAAAAACCTAACATAATCCAGAAAAATCGAAGTTGGGTTCAACAAATTTTATAAAATTTGACAAAAATCTGCACAAAAATCCAAAAATTCGAAGTTAATTTCAACTAGAATTACTCAAATGCAGCTCCTCTATCAAAAAACCTAACATAATCCAGAAAAATCGAAGTTGGGTTCAACAAATTTTATAAAATTTGACAAAAATCTGCACAAAAATCCAAAAATTCGAAGTTAATTACATCTAAAATTACTCAAATGCAGCTCCTCTATCAAAAAACCTATCATAATCCAGAAAAATCGAAGTTGGTTTCAACAAAATTTTTTAAAATTTGACAAAAATCTGTACAAAAATCCAAGAATTCGAAGTTAATTTCAACAAAAATTACTCAAATGCAGCTCCTCTATCAAAAGAACCTAACATAATCCAGAAAAATCGAAGTTGGGTTCAACAAATTTTATAAAATTTGACAAAAATCTGCACAAAAATCCAAAAATTCGAAGTTAATTTCAACTAAAATTACTCAAATGCAGCTCCTCTATCAAAAAAACCTAACGTAATCCAGAGTAATCGAAGTTGGATTCAACAAAATTTTTTATAATTTGAAAAAAATCTGTACAAACATCCAAAAATTCGAAGTTATTTTCAACTAAAATTACTCAAATGCAGCTCCTCTATCAAAAAAACCTAACGTAATCCAGAGTAATCGAAGTTGGTTTCAACAAAATTTTTTAAAATTTGACAAAAATCTGTACAAAAATCCAAAAATTCTAAGTTAATTTCAACTAAAATTACTCAAATGCAGCTCCGCTATCAAAAAAACCTAACGTAATCCAGAGTAATCGAAGTTGGTTTCAACAAAATTTTTTAAAATTTGACAAAAATCTGTACAAAAATCCAAAAATTCGAAGTTATTTTCAACTAAAATTACTCAAATGCAGCTCCTCTATCAAAAAAACTTTACATAATCCAGAAAAATCGAAGTTGGTTTCAACAAAATTTTTAAAATTTGACAAAAATCTGTACAAAAATCCAAAAATTCTAAGTTAATTTCAACTAGAATTACTCAAATGCAGCTCCTCTATCAAAAAACCTAACATAATCCAGAAAAATCGAAGTTGGGTTCAACAAATTTTATAAAATTTGACAAAAATCTGTACAAAAATCCAAAAATTAGAAGTTAATTACAACTAAAATTACTCAAATGCAGCTCCTCTATCGAAAAAACCTAACATAATCCAGGAAAAATCGAAGTTGGGTTCAACAAAATTTTATAAAATTTGACAAAAATCTGTACAAAAATCCAAAAATTCGAAGATAATTTCAACTAAAATTACTCAAATGCAGCTCCTCTATCCAAAAAACCTAACATAATCCAGAAAAATCGAAGTTGGTTTCAACAAAATTTTTTAAAATTTGACAAAAATCTGTACAAAAATCCAAAGATTCGAAGTTCATTTCAACTAGAATTACTCAAATGCAGCTCCTCTATCAAAAAAACCTAATATATTCCAGAAAAATCGAAGTTGATTTCAACAAAATTTTTTAAAATTTGTCAAAAATCTGTACAAAAATCCAAAAATTCGAAGTTAATTACAACTAAAATTACTCAAATGCAGCTGTTCTATCCAAAAAACCTAACATAATCCAGAAAAATCTAAGTTGGTTTCAACAAAATTTTTTAAAATTTGACAAAATCTGTACAAAAATCCAAAAATTCGAAGTTAATTTCAACTAAAATTACTCAAATGCAGCTCCTCTATCAAAAAAACCTAACATATTCCAGAAAAATCGAAGTTGATTTCAACAAAATTTTTTAAAATTTGACAAAAATCTGTACAAAAATCCAAAAATTCGAAGTTATTTTCAACTAAAATTACTCAAATGCAGCTCCTCTATCAAAAAAACTTTACATAATCCAGAAAAATCGAAGTTGGTTTCAACAAAATTTTTTAAAATTTGACAAAAATCTGTACAAAAATCCAAAAATTCGAAGTTAATTTCAACTAGAATTAGTCAAATGCAGCTCCTCTATCAAAAAAACCTAACATAATCCAGAAAAATCGAAGTTGGGTTCAACAAATTTTATAAAATTTGACAAAAATCTGCACAAAAATCCAAAAATTCGAAGTTAATTTCAACTAGAATTTCTCAAATGCAGCTCCTCTATCAAAAAACCTAACATAATCCAGAAAAATCGAAGTTGGGTTCAACAAATTTTATAAAATTTGACAAAAATCTGCACAAAAATCCAAAAATTCGAAGTTAATTACATCTAAAATTACTCAAATGCAGCTCCTCTATCAAAAAAACCTATCATAATCCAGAAAAATCGAAGTTGGTTTCAACAAAATTTTTTAAAATTTGACAAAAATCTGTACAAAAATCCAAGAATTCGAAGTTAATTACAACTAAAATTACTCAAATGCAGCTCCTCTATCAAAAAAACCTAACGTAATCCAGAGTAATCGAAGTTGGATTCAACAAAATTTTTTATAATTTGAAAAAAATCTGTACAAACATCCAAAAATTCGAAGTTATTTTCAACTAAAATTACTCAAATGCAGCTCCTCTATCAAAAAAAATTTACATAATCCAGAAAAATCGAAGTTGGTTTCAACAAAATTTTTTAAAATTTGACAAAAATCTGTACAAAAATCCAAAAATTCTAAGTTAATTTCAACTAGAATTACTCAAATGCAGCTCCTCTATCAAAAAACCTAACATAATCCAGAAAAATCGAAGTTGGGTTCAACAAATTTTATAAAATTTGACAAACATCTGCACAAAAATCCAAAAATTAGAAGTTAATTACAACTAAAATTACTCAAATGCAGCTCCTCTATCAAAAAAACCTAACATAATCCAGAAAAATCGAAGTTTGTTTCAACAAAATTTTTTAAAATTTGACAAAAATCTGTACAAAAATCCAAAAATTCGAAGTTAATTTCAACTAAAATTACTCAAATGCAGCTCCTCTATCAAAAAAACCTAACGTAATCCAGAGTAATCGAAGTTGGTTTCAACAAAATTTTTTAAAATTTGACAAAAATCTGTACAAAAATCCAAAAATTCGAAGTTAATTTCAACTAAAATTACTCAAATGCAGCTCCTCTATCAAAAAAACCTAACGTAATCCAGAGTAATCGAAGTTGGTTTCAACAAAATTTTTTAAAATTTGACAAAAATCTGTACAAAAATCCAAAAATTCGAAGTTAATTTCAACAAAAATTACTCAAATGCAGCTCCTCTATCAAAAAAACCTAACATATTCCAGAAAAATCGAAGTTGGGTTCAACAAATTTTATAAAATTTGACAAAAATCTGCACAAAAATCCAAAAATTCGAAGTTAATTTCAACTAAAATTACTCAAATGCAGCTCCTCTATCAAAAAAACCTAACGTAATCCAGAGTAATCGAAGTTGGTTTCAACAAAATTTTTTAAAATTTGACAAAAATCTGTACAAAAATCCAAAAATTCGAAGTTAATTTCAACTAAAATTACTCAAATGCAGCTCCTCTATCAAAAAAACCTAACATATTCCAGAAAAATCGAAGTTGGTTTCAACAAAATTTTTTAAAATTTGACAAAAATCTGTACAAAAATCCAAAAATTCGAAGATAATTACATCTAAAATTACTCAAATGCAGCTCCTCTATCAAAAAAACCTATCATAATCCAGAAAAATCGAAGTTGGTTTCAACAAAATTTTTTAAAATTTGACAAAAATCTGTACAAAAATCCAAGAATTCGAAGTTAATTTCAACAAAAATTACTCAAATGCAGCTCCTCTATCAAAAGAACCTAACATAATCCAGAAAAATCGAAGTTGGGTTCAACAAATTTTATAAAATTTGACAAAAATCTGCACAAAAATCCAAAAATTCGAAGTTAATTTCAACTAAAATTACTCAAATGCAGCTCCTCTATCAAAAAAACCTAACGTAATCCAGAGTAATCGAAGTTGGATTCAACAAAATTTTTTATAATTTGAAAAAAATCTGTACAAACATCCAAAAATTCGAAGTTATTTTCAACTAAAATTACTCAAATGCAGCTCCTCTATCAAAAAAAATTTGCATAATCCAGAAAAATCGAAGTTGGTTTCAACAAAATTTTTTAAAATTTGACAAAAATCTGTACAAAAATCCAAAAATTCGAAGTTAATTTCAACAAAAATTACTCAAATGCAGCTCCTCTATCAAAAGAACCTAACATAATCCAGAAAAATCGAAGTTGGGTTCAACAAATTTTATAAAATTTGACAAAAATCTGTACAAACATCCAAAAATTCGAAGTTATTTTCAACTAAAATTACTCAAATGCAGCTCCTCTATCAATAAAACTTTACATAATCCAGAAAAATCGAAGTTGGTTTCAACAAAATATTTTAAAATTTGACAAAAATCTGTACAAAAATCTAAAAATTCGAAGTTAATTTCAACTAAAATTACTCAAATGCAGCTCCTCTATCAAAAAAACCTAACGTAATCCAGAGTAATCGAAGTTGGTTTCAACAAAATTTTTTAAAATTTGACAAAAATCTGTACAAAAATCCAAAAATTCGAAGTTAATTTCAACAAAAATTACTCAAATGCAGCTCCTCTATCAAAAGAACCTAACATAATCCAGAAAAATCGAAGTTGGGTTCAACAAATTTTATAAAATTTGACAAAAATCTGCACAAAAATCCAAAAATTCGAAGTTAATTTCAACTAAAATTACTCAAATGCAGCTCCTCTATCAAAAAAACCTAACGTAATCCAGAGTAATCGAAGTTGGATTCAACAAAATTTTTTATAATTTGAAAAAAATCTGTACAAACATCCAAAAATTCTAAGTTAATTTCAACTAGAATTACTCAAATGCAGCTCCTCTATCAAAAAAACTTTACATAATCCAGAAAAATCGAAGTTGGTTTCAACAAAATTTTTTAAAATTTGACAAAAATCTGTACAAAAATCCAAAAATTCGAAGTTAATTTCAACTAGAATTAGTCAAATGCAGCTCCTCTATCAAAAAAACCTAACATAATCCAGAAAAATCGAAGTTGGGTTCAACAAATTTTATAAAATTTGACAAAAATCTGCACAAAAATCCAAAAATTCGAAGTTAATTTCAACTAGAATTACTCAAATGCAGCTCCTCTATCAAAAAACCTAACATAATCCAGAAAAATCGAAGTTGGGTTCAACAAATTTTATAAAATTTGACAAAAATCTGCACAAAAATCCAAAAATTCGAAGTTAATTTCAACTAAAATTACTCAAATGCAGCTCCTCTATCAAAAAAACCTAACATATTCCAGAAAAATCGAAGTTGGTTTCAACAAAATTTTTTAAAATTTGACAAAAATCTGTACAAAAATCCAAAAATTCGAAGATAATTACATCTAAAATTACTCAAATGCAGCTCCTCTATCAAAAAAACCTATCATAATCCAGAAAAATCGAAGTTGGTTTCAACAAAATTTTTTAAAATTTGACAAAAATCTGTACAAAAATCCAAAAATTAGAAGTTAATTACAACTAAAATTACTCAAATGCAGCTCCTCTATCGAAAAAACCTAACATAATCCAGGAAAAATCGAAGTTGGGTTCAACAAAATTTTATAAAATTTGACAAAAATCTGTACAAAAATCCAAAAATTCGAAGATAATTTCAACTAAAATTACTCAAATGCAGCTCCTCTATCCAAAAAACCTAACATAATCCAGAAAAATCGAAGTTGGTTTCAACAAAATTTTTTAAAATTTGACAAAAATCTGTACAAAAATCCAAAGATTCGAAGTTCATTTCAACTAGAATTACTCAAATGCAGCTCCTCTATCAAAAAAACCTAATATATTCCAGAAAAATCGAAGTTGATTTCAACAAAATTTTTTAAAATTTGTCAAAAATCTGTACAAAAATCCAAAAATTCGAAGTTAATTACAACTAAAATTACTCAAATGCAGCTGTTCTATCCAAAAAACCTAACATAATCCAGAAAAATCTAAGTTGGTTTCAACAAAATTTTTTAAAATTTGACAAAATCTGTACAAAAATCCAAAAATTCGAAGTTAATTTCAACTAAAATTACTCAAATGCAGCTCCTCTATCAAAAAAACCTAACATATTCCAGAAAAATCGAAGTTGATTTCAACAAAATTTTTTAAAATTTGACAAAAATCTGTACAAAAATCCAAAAATTCGAAGTTATTTTCAACTAAAATTACTCAAATGCAGCTCCTCTATCAAAAAAACTTTACATAATCCAGAAAAATCGAAGTTGGTTTCAACAAAATTTTTTAAAATTTGACAAAAATCTGTACAAAAATCCAAAAATTCGAAGTTAATTTCAACTAGAATTAGTCAAATGCAGCTCCTCTATCAAAAAAACCTAACATAATCCAGAAAAATCGAAGTTGGGTTCAACAAATTTTATAAAATTTGACAAAAATCTGCACAAAAATCCAAAAATTCGAAGTTAATTTCAACTAGAATTTCTCAAATGCAGCTCCTCTATCAAAAAACCTAACATAATCCAGAAAAATCGAAGTTGGGTTCAACAAATTTTATAAAATTTGACAAAAATCTGCACAAAAATCCAAAAATTCGAAGTTAATTACATCTAAAATTACTCAAATGCAGCTCCTCTATCAAAAAAACCTATCATAATCCAGAAAAATCGAAGTTGGTTTCAACAAAATTTTTTAAAATTTGACAAAAATCTGTACAAAAATCCAAGAATTCGAAGTTAATTACAACTAAAATTACTCAAATGCAGCTCCTCTATCAAAAAAACCTAACGTAATCCAGAGTAATCGAAGTTGGATTCAACAAAATTTTTTATAATTTGAAAAAAATCTGTACAAACATCCAAAAATTCGAAGTTATTTTCAACTAAAATTACTCAAATGCAGCTCCTCTATCAAAAAAAATTTACATAATCCAGAAAAATCGAAGTTGGTTTCAACAAAATTTTTTAAAATTTGACAAAAATCTGTACAAAAATCCAAAAATTCTAAGTTAATTTCAACTAGAATTACTCAAATGCAGCTCCTCTATCAAAAAACCTAACATAATCCAGAAAAATCGAAGTTGGGTTCAACAAATTTTATAAAATTTGACAAACATCTGCACAAAAATCCAAAAATTAGAAGTTAATTACAACTAAAATTACTCAAATGCAGCTCCTCTATCAAAAAAACCTAACATAATCCAGAAAAATCGAAGTTTGTTTCAACAAAATTTTTTAAAATTTGACAAAAATCTGTACAAAAATCCAAAAATTCGAAGTTAATTTCAACTAAAATTACTCAAATGCAGCTCCTCTATCAAAAAAACCTAACGTAATCCAGAGTAATCGAAGTTGGTTTCAACAAAATTTTTTAAAATTTGACAAAAATCTGTACAAAAATCCAAAAATTCGAAGTTAATTTCAACTAAAATTACTCAAATGCAGCTCCTCTATCAAAAAAACCTAACGTAATCCAGAGTAATCGAAGTTGGTTTCAACAAAATTTTTTAAAATTTGACAAAAATCTGTACAAAAATCCAAAAATTCGAAGTTAATTTCAACAAAAATTACTCAAATGCAGCTCCTCTATCAAAAAAACCTAACATATTCCAGAAAAATCGAAGTTGGGTTCAACAAATTTTATAAAATTTGACAAAAATCTGCACAAAAATCCAAAAATTCGAAGTTAATTTCAACTAAAATTACTCAAATGCAGCTCCTCTATCAAAAAAACCTAACGTAATCCAGAGTAATCGAAGTTGGTTTCAACAAAATTTTTTAAAATTTGACAAAAATCTGTACAAAAATCCAAAAATTCGAAGTTAATTTCAACTAAAATTACTCAAATGCAGCTCCTCTATCAAAAAAACCTAACATATTCCAGAAAAATCGAAGTTGGTTTCAACAAAATTTTTTAAAATTTGACAAAAATCTGTACAAAAATCCAAAAATTCGAAGATAATTACATCTAAAATTACTCAAATGCAGCTCCTCTATCAAAAAAACCTATCATAATCCAGAAAAATCGAAGTTGGTTTCAACAAAATTTTTTAAAATTTGACAAAAATCTGTACAAAAATCCAAGAATTCGAAGTTAATTTCAACAAAAATTACTCAAATGCAGCTCCTCTATCAAAAGAACCTAACATAATCCAGAAAAATCGAAGTTGGGTTCAACAAATTTTATAAAATTTGACAAAAATCTGCACAAAAATCCAAAAATTCGAAGTTAATTTCAACTAAAATTACTCAAATGCAGCTCCTCTATCAAAAAAACCTAACGTAATCCAGAGTAATCGAAGTTGGATTCAACAAAATTTTTTATAATTTGAAAAAAATCTGTACAAACATCCAAAAATTCGAAGTTATTTTCAACTAAAATTACTCAAATGCAGCTCCTCTATCAAAAAAAATTTGCATAATCCAGAAAAATCGAAGTTGGTTTCAACAAAATTTTTTAAAATTTGACAAAAATCTGTACAAAAATCCAAAAATTCGAAGTTAATTTCAACAAAAATTACTCAAATGCAGCTCCTCTATCAAAAGAACCTAACATAATCCAGAAAAATCGAAGTTGGGTTCAACAAATTTTATAAAATTTGACAAAAATCTGTACAAACATCCAAAAATTCGAAGTTATTTTCAACTAAAATTACTCAAATGCAGCTCCTCTATCAATAAAACTTTACATAATCCAGAAAAATCGAAGTTGGTTTCAACAAAATATTTTAAAATTTGACAAAAATCTGTACAAAAATCTAAAAATTCGAAGTTAATTTCAACTAAAATTACTCAAATGCAGCTCCTCTATCAAAAAAACCTAACGTAATCCAGAGTAATCGAAGTTGGTTTCAACAAAATTTTTTAAAATTTGACAAAAATCTGTACAAAAATCCAAAAATTCGAAGTTAATTTCAACAAAAATTACTCAAATGCAGCTCCTCTATCAAAAGAACCTAACATAATCCAGAAAAATCGAAGTTGGGTTCAACAAATTTTATAAAATTTGACAAAAATCTGCACAAAAATCCAAAAATTCGAAGTTAATTTCAACTAAAATTACTCAAATGCAGCTCCTCTATCAAAAAAACCTAACGTAATCCAGAGTAATCGAAGTTGGATTCAACAAAATTTTTTATAATTTGAAAAAAATCTGTACAAACATCCAAAAATTCTAAGTTAATTTCAACTAGAATTACTCAAATGCAGCTCCTCTATCAAAAAAACTTTACATAATCCAGAAAAATCGAAGTTGGTTTCAACAAAATTTTTTAAAATTTGACAAAAATCTGTACAAAAATCCAAAAATTCGAAGTTAATTTCAACTAGAATTAGTCAAATGCAGCTCCTCTATCAAAAAAACCTAACATAATCCAGAAAAATCGAAGTTGGGTTCAACAAATTTTATAAAATTTGACAAAAATCTGCACAAAAATCCAAAAATTCGAAGTTAATTTCAACTAGAATTACTCAAATGCAGCTCCTCTATCAAAAAACCTAACATAATCCAGAAAAATCGAAGTTGGGTTCAACAAATTTTATAAAATTTGACAAAAATCTGCACAAAAATCCAAAAATTCGAAGTTAATTACATCTAAAATTACTCAAATGCAGCTCCTCTATCAAAAAACCTATCATAATGCAGAAAAATCGAAGTTGGGTTCAACAAATTTTATAAAATTTGACAAAAATCTGCACAAAAATCCAAAAATTCGAAGTTAATTTCAACTAAAATTACTCAAATGCAGCTCCTCTATCAAAAAAACCTAACGTAATCCAGAGTAATCGAAGTTGGATTCAACAAAATTTTTTATAATTTGAAAAAAATCTGTACAAACATCCAAAAATTCGAAGTTATTTTCAACTAAAATTACTCAAATGCAGCTCCTCTATCAAAAAAACCTAACGTAATCCAGAGTAATCGAAGTTGGTTTCAACAAAATTTTTTAAAATTTGACAAAAATCTGTACAAAAATCCAAAAATTCTAAGTTAATTTCAACTAAAATTACTCAAATGCAGCTCCGCTATCAAAAAAACCTAACGTAATCCAGAGTAATCGAAGTTGGTTTCAACAAAATTTTTTAAAATTTGACAAAAATCTGTACAAAAATCCAAAAATTCGAAGTTATTTTCAACTAAAATTACTCAAATGCAGCTCCTCTATCAAAAAAACTTTACATAATCCAGAAAAATCGAAGTTGGTTTCAACAAAATTTTTTAAAATTTGACAAAAATCTGTACAAAAATCCAAAAATTCTAAGTTAATTTCAACTAGAATTACTCAAATGCAGCTCCTCTATCAAAAAACCTAACATAATCCAGAAAAATCGAAGTTGGGTTCAACAAATTTTATAAAATTTGACAAAAATCTGTACAAAAATCCAAAAATTAGAAGTTAATTACAACTAAAATTACTCAAATGCAGCTCCTCTATCGAAAAAACCTAACATAATCCAGGAAAAATCGAAGTTGGGTTCAACAAAATTTTATAAAATTTGACAAAAATCTGTACAAAAATCCAAAAATTCGAAGATAATTTCAACTAAAATTACTCAAATGCAGCTCCTCTATCCAAAAAACCTAACATAATCCAGAAAAATCGAAGTTGGTTTCAACAAAATTTTTTAAAATTTGACAAAAATCTGTACAAAAATCCAAAAATTCGAAGTTCATTTCAACTAGAATTACTCAAATGCAGCTCCTCTATCAAAAAAACCTAATATATTCCAGAAAAATCGAAGTTGATTTCAACAAAATTTTTTAAAATTTGTCAAAAATCTGTACAAAAATCCAAAAATTCGAAGTTAATTACAACTAAAATTACTCAAATGCAGCTGTTCTATCCAAAAAACCTAACATAATCCAGAAAAATCTAAGTTGGTTTCAACAAAATTTTTTAAAATTTGACAAAATCTGTACAAAAATCCAAAAATTCGAAGTTAATTTCAACTAAAATTACTCAAATGCAGCTCCTCTATCAAAAAAACCTAACATATTCCAGAAAAATCGAAGTTGATTTCAACAAAATTTTTTAAAATTTGACAAAAATCTGTACAAAAATCCAAAAATTCGAAGTTATTTTCAACTAAAATTACTCAAATGCAGCTCCTCTATCAAAAAAACTTTACATAATCCAGAAAAATCGAAGTTGGTTTCAACAAAATTTTTTAAAATTTGACAAAAATCTGTACAAAAATCCAAAAATTCGAAGTTAATTTCAACTAGAATTAGTCAAATGCAGCTCCTCTATCAAAAAAACCTAACATAATCCAGAAAAATCGAAGTTGGGTTCAACAAATTTTATAAAATTTGACAAAAATCTGCACAAAAATCCAAAAATTCGAAGTTAATTTCAACTAGAATTTCTCAAATGCAGCTCCTCTATCAAAAAACCTAACATAATCCAGAAAAATCGAAGTTGGGTTCAACAAATTTTATAAAATTTGACAAAAATCTGCACAAAAATCCAAAAATTCGAAGTTAATTACATCTAAAATTACTCAAATGCAGCTCCTCTATCAAAAAAACCTATCATAATCCAGAAAAATCGAAGTTGGTTTCAACAAAATTTTTTAAAATTTGACAAAAATCTGTACAAAAATCCAAGAATTCGAAGTTAATTACAACTAAAATTACTCAAATGCAGCTCCTCTATCAAAAAAACCTAACGTAATCCAGAGTAATCGAAGTTGGATTCAACAAAATTTTTTATAATTTGAAAAAAATCTGTACAAACATCCAAAAATTCGAAGTTATTTTCAACTAAAATTACTCAAATGCAGCTCCTCTATCAAAAAAAATTTACATAATCCAGAAAAATCGAAGTTGGTTTCAACAAAATTTTTTAAAATTTGACAAAAATCTGTACAAAAATCCAAAAATTCTAAGTTAATTTCAACTAGAATTACTCAAATGCAGCTCCTCTATCAAAAAACCTAACATAATCCAGAAAAATCGAAGTTGGGTTCAACAAATTTTATAAAATTTGACAAACATCTGCACAAAAATCCAAAAATTAGAAGTTAATTACAACTAAAATTACTCAAATGCAGCTCCTCTATCAAAAAAACCTAACATAATCCAGAAAAATCGAAGATTGTTTCAACAAAATTTTTTAAAATTTGACAAAAATCTGTACAAAAATCCAAAAATTCGAAGTTAATTTCAACTAAAATTACTCAAATGCAGCTCCTCTATCAAAAAAACCTAACGTAATCCAGAGTAATCGAAGTTGGTTTCAACAAAATTTTTTAAAATTTGACAAAAATCTGTACAAAAATCCAAAAATTCGAAGTTAATTTCAACAAAAATTACTCAAATGCAGCTCCTCTATCAAAAAAACCTAACATATTCCAGAAAAATCGAAGTTGGGTTCAACAAATTTTATAAAATTTGACAAAAATCTGCACAAAAATCCAAAAATTCGAAGTTAATTTCAACTAAAATTACTCAAATGCAGCTCCTCTATCAAAAAAACCTAACGTAATCCAGAGTAATCGAAGTTGGTTTCAACAAAATTTTTTAAAATTTGACAAAAATCTGTACAAAAATCCAAAAATTCGAAGTTAATTTCAACTAAAATTACTCAAATGCAGCTCCTCTATCAAAAAAACCTAACATATTCCAGAAAAATCGAAGTTGGTTTCAACAAAATTTTTTAAAATTTGACAAAAATCTGTACAAAAATCCAAAAATTCGAAGATAATTACATCTAAAATTACTCAAATGCAGCTCCTCTATCAAAAAAACCTATCATAATCCAGAAAAATCGAAGTTGGTTTCAACAAAATTTTTTAAAATTTGACAAAAATCTGTACAAAAATCCAAGAATTCGAAGTTAATTTCAACAAAAATTACTCAAATGCAGCTCCTCTATCAAAAGAACCTAACATAATCCAGAAAAATCGAAGTTGGGTTCAACAAATTTTATAAAATTTGACAAAAATCTGCACAAAAATCCAAAAATTCGAAGTTAATTTCAACTAAAATTACTCAAATGCAGCTCCTCTATCAAAAAAACCTAACGTAATCCAGAGTAATCGAAGTTGGATTCAACAAAATTTTTTATAATTTGAAAAAAATCTGTACAAACATCCAAAAATTCGAAGTTATTTTCAACTAAAATTACTCAAATGCAGCTCCTCTATCAAAAAAAATTTGCATAATCCAGAAAAATCGAAGTTGGTTTCAACAAAATTTTTTAAAATTTGACAAAAATCTGTACAAAAATCCAAAAATTCTAAGTTAATTTCAACTAGAATTACTCAAATGCAGCTCCTCTATCAAAAAACCTAACATAATCCAGAAAAATCGAAGTTGGGTTCAACAAATTTTATAAAATTTGACAAACATCTGCACAAAAATCCAAAAATTAGAAGTTAATTACAACTAAAGTTACTCAAATGCAGCTCCTCTATCAAAAAAACCTAACATAATCCAGAAAAATCGAAGTTTGTTTCAACAAAATTTTTTAAAATTTGACAAAAATCTGTACAAAAATCCAAAAATTCGAAGTTAATTTCAACTAAAATTACTCAAATGCAGCTCCTCTATCAAAAAAACCTAACGTAATCCAGAGTAATCGAAGTTGGATTCAACAAAATTTTTTAAAATTTGACAAAAATCTGTACAAAAATCCAAAAATTCGAAGTTAATTTCAACTAAAATTACTCAAATGCAGCTCCTCTATCAAAAAAACCTAACGTAATCCAGAGTAATCGAAGTTGGTTTCAACAAAATTTTTTAAAATTTGACAAAAATCTGTACAAAAATCCAAAAATTCGAAGTTAATTTCAACAAAAATTACTCAAATGCAGCTACTCTATCAAAAAAACCTAACATATTCCAGAAAAATCGAAGTTGGGTTCAACAAATTTTATAAAATTTGACAAAAATCTGCACAAAAATCCAAAAATTCGAAGTTAATTTCAACTAAAATTACTCAAATGCAGCTCCTCTATCAAAAAAACCTAACGTAATCCAGAGTAATCGAAGTTGGTTTCAACAAAATTTTTTAAAATTTGACAAAAATCTGTACAAAAATCCAAAAATTCGAAGTTAATTTCAACTAAAATTACTCAAATGCAGCTCCTCTATCAAAAAAACCTAACATATTCCAGAAAAATCGAAGTTGGTTTCAACAAAATTTTTTAAAATTTGACAAAAATCTGTACAAAAATCCAAAAATTCGAAGTTAATTTCAACTAAAATTACTCAAATGCAGCTCCTTTATAAAAAAACCTAACATATTCCAGAAAAATCGAAGTTGGGTTCAACAAATTTTATAAAATTTGACAAAAATCTGAACAAAAATCCAAAAATTCGAAGTTAATTTCAACTAGAATTACTCAAATGCAGCTCCTCTATCAAAAAACCTAACATAATCCAGAAAAATCGAAGTTGGGTTCAACAAATTTTATAAAATTTGACAAAAATCTGCACAAAAATCCAAAAATTCGAAGTTAATTACATCTAAAATTACTCAAATGCAGCTCCTCTATCAAAAAAACCTAACATAATCCAGAAAAATCGAAGTTGGTTTCAACAAAATTTTTTAAAATTTGACAAAAATCTGTACAAAAATCCAAAAATTCGAAGTTAATTTCAACAAAAATTACTCAAATGCAGCTCCTCTATCAAAAGAACCTAACATAATCCAGAAAAATCGAAGTTGGGTTCAACAAATTTTATAAAATTTGACAAAAATCTGTACAAACATCCAAAAATTCGAAGTTATTTTCAACTAAAATTACTCAAATGCAGCTCCTCTATCAATAAAACTTTACATAATCCAGAAAAATCGAAGTTGGTTTCAACAAAATTTTTTAAAATTTGACAAAAATCTGTACAAAAATCCAAAAATTCGAAGTTAGTTTCAACTAAAATTACTCAAATGCAGCTCCTCTATCAAAAAAACCTAACGTAATCCAGAGTAATCGAAGTTGGTTTCAACAAAATTTTTTAAAATTTGACAAAAATCTGCACAAAAATCCAAAAATTCGAAGTTAATTTCAACTAAAATTACTCAAATGCAGCTCCTCTATCAAAAAAACCTAACGTAATCCAGAGTAATCGAAGTTGGATTCAACAAAATTTTTTATAATTTGAAAAAAATCTGTACAAACATCCAAAAATTCGAAGTTATTTTCCACTAAAATTACTCAAATGCAGCTCCTCTATCAAAAAAAATTTGCATAATCCAGAAAAATCGAAGTTGGTTTCAACAAAATTTTTTAAAATTTGACAAAAATCTGTACAAAAATCCAAAAATTCTAAGTTAATTTCAACTAGAATTACTCAAATGCAGCTCCTCTATCAAAAAACCTAACATAATCCAGAAAAATCGAAGTTGGGTTCAACAAATTTTATAAAATTTGACAAACATCTGCACAAAAATCCAAAAATTAGAAGTTAATTACAACTAAAGTTACTCAAATGCAGCTCCTCTATCAAAAAAACCTAACATAATCCAGAAAAATCGAAGTTTGTTTCAACAAAATTTTTTAAAATTTGACAAAAATCTGTACAAAAATCCAAAAATTCGAAGTTAATTTCAACTAAAATTACTCAAATGCAGCTCCTCTATCAAAAAAACCTAACGTAATCCAGAGTAATCGAAGTTGGTTTCAACAAAATTTTTTAAAATTTGACAAAAATCTGTACAAAAATCCAAAAATTCGAAGTTAATTTCAACTAAAATTACTCAAATGCAGCTCCTCTATCAAAAAAACCTAACGTAATCCAGAGTAATCGAAGTTGGTTTCAACAAAATTTTTTAAAATTTGACAAAAATCTGTACAAAAATCCAAAAATTCGAAGTTAATTTCAACAAAAATTACTCAAATGCAGCTACTCTATCAAAAAAACCTAACATATTCCAGAAAAATCGAAGTTGGGTTCAACAAATTTTATAAAATTTGACAAAAATCTGCACAAAAATCCAAAAATTCGAAGTTAATTTCAACTAAAATTACTCAAATGCAGCTCCTCTATCAAAAAAACCTAACGTAATCCAGAGTAATCGAAGTTGGTTTCAACAAAATTTTTTAAAATTTGACAAAAATCTGTACAAAAATCCAAAAATTCGAAGTTAATTTCAACTAAAATTACTCAAATGCAGCTCCTCTATCAAAAAAACCTAACATATTCCAGAAAAATCGAAGTTGGTTTCAACAAAATTTTTTAAAATTTGACAAAAATCTGTACAAAAATCCAAAAATTCGAAGTTAATTTCAACTAAAATTACTCAAATGCAGCTCCTTTATAAAAAAACCTAACATATTCCAGAAAAATCGAAGTTGGGTTCAACAAATTTTATCAAATTTGACAAAAATCTGAACAAAAATCCAAAAATTCGAAGTTAATTTCAACTAGAATTACTCAAATGCAGCTCCTCTATCAAAAAACCTAACATAATCCAGAAAAATCGAAGTTGGGTTCAACAAATTTTATAAAATTTGACAAAAATCTGCACAAAAATCCAAAAATTCGAAGTTAATTACATCTAAAATTACTCAAATGCAGCTCCTCTATCAAAAAAACCTAACATAATCCAGAAAAATCGAAGTTGGTTTCAACAAAATTTTTTAAAATTTGACAAAAATCTGTACAAAAATCCAAAAATTCGAAGTTAATTTCAACAAAAATTACTCAAATGCAGCTCCTCTATCAAAAGAACCTAACATAATCCAGAAAAATCGAAGTTGGGTTCAACAAATTTTATAAAATTTGACAAAAATCTGTACAAACATCCAAAAATTCGAAGTTATTTTCAACTAAAATTACTCAAATGCAGCTCCTCTATCAATAAAACTTTACATAATCCAGAAAAATCGAAGTTGGTTTCAACAAAATTATTTAAAATTTGACAAAAATCCAAAAATTCGAAGTTAATTACAATTAAAATTACTCAAATGCAGCTCCTCTATCAAAGAAACCTAACATAATCCCGAAAAATCGAAGTAGGTTTAAACAAAATTTTTTAAAATTTGACAAAAATCTGTACAAAAATCCAAAAATTCGAAGTTGTATTCTACTAAAATTACTCAAATGCAGCTCCTCTACCAAAAAAACCTAACGTAATCCAGAAAAATCGAAGTTGGTTTCAATAAAATTTTTTATAATTTGACAAAAATCTGTACAAACGTACAAAAATTCGAGGTTAATTTCAACTAAAATTACTCAAATGCAGCTCCTCTATCAAAAAAACCTAACGTAATCCAGAGTAATCGAAGTTGGTTTCAACAAAATTTTTTAAAATTTGACAAAAATCTGTACAAAAATCCAAAAATTCGAAGTTAATTTCAACAAAAATTACTCAAATGCAGCTCCTCTATCAAAAGAACCTAACATAATCCAGAAAAATCGAAGTTGGGTTCAACAAATTTTATAAAATTTGACAAAAATCTGCACAAAAATCCAAAAATTCGAAGTTAATTTCAACTAAAATTACTCAAATGCAGCTCCTCTATCAAAAAAACCTAACGTAATCCAGAGTAATCGAAGTTGGATTCAACAAAATTTTTTATAATTTGAAAAAAATCTGTACAAACATCCAAAAATTCTAAGTTAATTTCAACTAGAATTACTCAAATGCAGCTCCTCTATCAAAAAAACTTTACATAATCCAGAAAAATCGAAGTTGGTTTCAACAAAATTTTTTAAAATTTGACAAAAATCTGTACAAAAATCCAAAAATTCGAAGTTAATTTCAACTAGAATTAGTCAAATGCAGCTCCTCTATCAAAAAAACCTAGCATAATCCAGAAAAATCGAAGTTGGGTTCAACAAATTTTATAAAATTTGACAAAAATCTGCACAAAAATCCAAAAATTCGAAGTTAATTTCAACTAGAATTACTCAAATGCAGCTCCTCTATCAAAAAACCTAACATAATCCAGAAAAATCGAAGTTGGGTTCAACAAATTTTATAAAATTTGACAAAAATCTGCACAAAAATCCAAAAATTCGAAGTTAATTACATCTAAAATTACTCAAATGCAGCTCCTCTATCAAAAAACCTATCATAATCCAGAAAAATCGAAGTTGGTTTCAACAAAATTTTTTAAAATTTGACAAAAATCTGTACAAAAATCCAAAAATTCGAAGTTAATTTCAACTAAAATTACTCATATGCAGCTCCTTTATAAAAAAACCTAACATATTCCAGAAAAATCGAAGTTGGTTTCAACAAAATTTTTTATAATTTGACAAAAATCTGTACAAACATCCAAAAATTCGAAGTTAATTTCAACTAAAATTACTCAAATGCAGCTCCTCTATCAAATAAACCTAACATAATCCAGAAAAATCGAAGTTGGGTTCAACAGAATTTTATAAAATTTGACAAAAATCTGCACAAAAATCCAAAAATTCGAAGTTAATTACAACTAAAATTACTCAAATGCAGCTCCTCTATCAAAAAAACCTAACGTAATCCAGGAAAATCGAAGTTGGTTTCAACAAAATTTTTTAAAATTTGACAAAAATCCAAAAATTCGAAGTTAATTACAATTAAAATTACTCAAATGCAGCTCCTCTATCAAAGAAACCTAACATAATCCCGAAAAATCGAAGTAGGTTTAAACAAAATTTTTTAAAATTTGACAAAAATCTGTACAAAAATCCAAAAATTCGAAGTTGTATTCTACTAAAATTACTCAAATGCAGCTCCTCTATCAAAAAAACCTAACATAATCCAGAAAAATCGAAGTTGGTTTCAACAAAATTTTTTAAAATTTGACAAACGTCTGTACAAAAATCCCAAAATTCGAAGTTAATTTCAACTAAAATTACTCAAATGCAGCTCCGCTACCAAAAAAACCTAACGTAATCCAGAAAAATCGAAGTTGGTTTCAATAAAATTTTTTATAATTTGACAAAAATCTGTACAAACGTACAAAAATTCGAGGTTAATTTCAACTAAAATTACTCAAATGCAGCTCCTCTATCAAAAAAACCTAACATAATCCAGAAAAATCGAAGTTGGTTTCAACAAAATTTTTTAAAATTTGACAAAAATCTGTACAAAAATCCAAAAATTCGAAGTTATTTTCAACTAAAATTACTCAAATGCAGCTCCTCTATCAAAAAAACTTTACATAATCCAGAAAAATCGAAGTTGGTTTGAACAAAATTTTTTAAAATTTGACAAACTTCTGTACAAAAATCCCAAAATTCGAAGTTAATTTCAACTAAAATAACTCAAATGCAGCTCCGCTACCAAAAAGCCTAACGTAATCCAGAGTAATCGAAGTTGGTTTCAACAAAATTTTTTAAAATTTGACAAAAATCTGTACAAAAATCCAAAAATTGGAAGATAATTTCAACTAAAATTACTCAAATGCAGCTGCTCTATCAAACAAACCTAACATATTCCAGAAAAATCGAAGTTGATTTCAACAAAATTTTTTAAAATTTGACAAAAATCTGTACAAAAATCCAAAAATTCGAAGTTAATTACAACTAAAATTACTCAAATGCAGCTCTTCTATCCAAAAAACCTAACATAATCCAGAAAAATCGAAGTTGGTTTCAACAAAATTTTTTAAAATTTGACAAAATCTGTACAAAAATCCAAAAATTCGAAGTTAATTTCAACTAAAATTATTCAAATGCAGCTCCGCTACCAAAGAAACCTAACGTAATCCAGAGTAATCGAAGTTGGTTTCAACAAAATTTTTTAAAATTTGACAAAAATCTGTACAAAAATCCATAAATTCGAAGATAATTTCAACTAAAATTACTCAAATGCAGCTCCTCTATCAAAAAAACCTAACATAATCCAGAAAAATCGAAGTTGGGTTCAACAAATATTATAAAATTTGACAAAAATCTGTACAAAAATCCAAAAATTCGAAGTTAATTTCAACTAGAATTACTCAAATGCAGCTCCTCTATCAAAAAAACCTAACATATTCCAGAAAAATCGAAGTTGGTTTCAACAAAATTATTTAAAATTTGACAAAAATCCAAAAATTCGAAGTTAATTACAATTAAAATTACTCAAATGCAGCTCCTCTATCAAAGAAACCTAACATAATCCCGAAAAATCGAAGTAGGTTTAAACAAAATTTTTTAAAATTTGACAAAAATCTGTACAAAAATCCAAAAATTCGAAGTTGTATTCTACTAAAATTACTCAAATGCAGCTCCTCTATCAAAAAAACCTAACATAATCCAGAAAAATCGAAGTTGGTTTCAACAAAATTTTTTAAAATTTGACAAACGTCTGTACAAAAATCCCAAAATTCGAAGTTAATTTCAACTAAAATTACTCAAATGCAGCTCCGCTACCAAAAAAACCTAACGTAATCCAGAAAAATCGAAGTTGGTTTCAATAAAATTTTTTATAATTTGACAAAAATCTTTACAAACGTACAAAAATTCGAGGTTAATTTCAACTAAAATTACTCAAATGCAGCTCCTCTATCAAAAAAACCTAACATAATCCAGAAAAATCGAAGTTGGTTTCAACAAAATTTTTTAAAATTTGACAAAAATCTGTACAAAAATCCAAAAATTCGAAGTTATTTTCAACTAAAATTACTCAAATGCAGCTCCTCTATCAAAAAAACTTTACATAATCCAGAAAAATCGAAGTTGGTTTGAACAAAATTTTTTAAAATTTGACAAACTTCTGTACAAAAATCCAAAAATTCTAAGTTAATTTCAACTAAAATTACTCAAATGCAGCTCCGCTATCAAAAAAACCTAACGTAATCCAGAGTAATCGAAGTTGGTTTCAACAAAATTTTTTAAAATTTGACAAAAATCTGTACAAAAATCCAAAAATTCTAAGTTAATTTCAACTAAAATTACTCAAATGCAGCTCCGCTATCAAAAAAACCTAACGTAATCCAGAGTAATCGAAGTTGGTTTCAACAAAATTTTTTAAAATTTGACAAAAATCTGTACAAAAATCCAAAAATTCGAAGTTATTTTCAACTAAAATTACTCAAATGCAGCTCCTCTATCAAAAAAACTTTACATAATCCAGAAAAATCGAAGTTGGTTTCAACAAAATTTTTTAAAATTTGACAAAAATCTGTACAAAAATCCAAAAATTCTAAGTTAATTTCAACTAGAATTACTCAAATGCAGCTCCTCTATCAAAGAAACCTAACATAATCCCGAAAAATCGAAGTAGGTTTAAACAAAATTTTTTAAAATTTGACAAAAATCTGTACAAAAATCCAAAAATTCGAAGTTGTATTCTACTAAAATTACTCAAATGCAGCTCCTCTATCAAAAAAACCTAACATAATCCAGAAAAATCGAAGTTGGTTTCAACAAAATTTTTTAAAATTTGACAAACGTCTGTACAAAAATCCCAAAATTCGAAGTTAATTTCAACTAAAATTACTCAAATGCAGCTCCGCTACCAAAAAAACCTAACGTAATCCAGAAAAATCGAAGTTGGTTTCAATAAAATTTTTTATAATTTGACAAAAATCTGTACAAACGTACAAAAATTCGAGGTTAATTTCAACTAAAATTACTCAAATGCAGCTCCTCTATCAAAAAAACCTAACGTAATCCAGAGTAATCGAAGTTGGTTTCAACAAAATTTTTTAAAATTTGACAAAAATCTGTACAAAAATCCAAAAATTCGAAGTTAATTTCAACAAAAATTACTCAAATGCAGCTCCTCTATCAAAAGAACCTAACATAATCCAGAAAAATCGAAGTTGGGTTCAACAAATTTTATAAAATTTGACAAAAATCTGCACAAAAATCCAAAAATTCGAAGTTAATTTCAACTAAAATTACTCAAATGCAGCTCCTCTATCAAAAAAACCTAACGTAATCCAGAGTAATCGAAGTTGGATTCAACAAAATTTTTTATAATTTGAAAAAAATCTGTACAAACATCCAAAAATTCTAAGTTAATTTCAACTAGAATTACTCAAATGCAGCTCCTCTATCAAAAAAACTTTACATAATCCAGAAAAATTGAAGTTGGTTTCAACAAAATTTTTTAAAATTTGACAAAAATCTGTACAAAAATCCAAAAATTCGAAGTTAATTTCAACTAGAATTAGTCAAATGCAGCTCCTCTATCAAAAAAACCTAGCATAATCCAGAAAAATCGAAGTTGGGTTCAACAAATTTTATAAAATTTGACAAAAATCTGCACAAAAATCCAAAAATTCGAAGTTAATTTCAACTAGAATTACTCAAATGCAGCTCCTCTATCAAAAAACCTAACATAATCCAGAAAAATCGAAGTTGGGTTCAACAAATTTTATAAAATTTGACAAAAATCTGCACAAAAATCCAAAAATTCGAAGTTAATTACATCTAAAATTACTCAAATGCAGCTCCTCTATCAAAAAACCTATCATAATCCAGAAAAATCGAAGTTGGTTTCAACAAAATTTTTTAAAATTTGACAAAAATCTGTACAAAAATCCAAGAATTCGAAGTTAATTTCAACAAAAATTACTCAAATGCAGCTCCTCTATCAAAAGAACCTAACATAATCCAGAAAAATCGAAGTTGGGTTCAACAAATTTTATAAAATTTGACAAAAATCTGCACAAAAATCCAAAAATTCGAAGTTAATTTCAACTAAAATTACTCAAATGCAGCTCCTCTATCAAAAAAACCTAACGTAATCCAGAGTAATCGAAGTTGGTTTCAACAAAATTTTTTAAAATTTGACAAAAATCTGTACAAAAATCCAAAAATTCTAAGTTAATTTCAACTAAAATTACTCAAATGCAGCTCCGCTATCAAAAAAACCTAACGTAATCCAGAGTAATCGAAGTTGGTTTCAACAAAATTTTTTAAAATTTGACAAAAATCTGTACAAAAATCCAAAAATTCTAAGTTAATTTCAACTAAAATTACTCAAATGCAGCTCCGCTATCAAAAAAACCTAACGTAATCCAGAGTAATCGAAGTTTGTTTCAACAAAATTTTTTAAAATTTGACAAAAATCTGTACAAAAATCCAAAAATTCGAAGTTAATTTCAACTAAAATTACTCAAATGCAGCTCCTCTATCAAAAAAACCTAACGTAATCCAGAGTAATCGAAGTTGGTTTCAACAAAATTTTTTAAAATTTGACAAAAATCTGTACAAAAATCCAAAAATTCGAAGTTAATTTCAACTAAAATTACTCAAATGCAGCTCCTCTATCAAAAAAACCTAACGTAATCCAGAGTAATCGAAGTTGGTTTCAACAAAATTTTTTAAAATTTGACAAAAATCTGTACAAAAATCCAAAAATTCGAAGTTAATTTCAACAAAAATTACTCAAATGCAGCTCCTCTATCAAAAAAACCTAACATATTCCAGAAAAATCGAAGTTGGGTTCAACAAATTTTATAAAATTTGACAAAAATCTGCACAAAAATCCAAAAATTCGAAGTTAATTTCAACTAAAATTACTCAAATGCAGCTCCTCTATCAAAAAAACCTAACGTAATCCAGAGTAATCGAAGTTGGTTTCAACAAAATTTTTTAAAATTTGACAAAAATCTGTACAAAAATCCAAAAATTCGAAGTTAATTTCAACTAAAATTACTCAAATGCAGCTCCTCTATCAAAAAAAACCTAACGTAATCCAGAGTAATCGAAGTTGGTTTCAACAAAATTTTTTAAAATTTGACAAAAATCTGTACAAAAATCCAAAAATTCGAAGTTAATTTCAACTAACATTACTCAAATGCAGCTCCTCTATCAAAAAAACCTAACATATTCCAGAAAAATCGAAGTTGGTTTCAACAAAATTTTTTAAAATTTGACAAAAATCTGTACAAAAATCCAAAAATTCGAAGTTAATTTCAACTAAAATTACTCATATGCAGCTCCTTTATAAAAAAACCTAACATATTCCAGAAAAATCGAAGTTGGATTCAACAAAATTTTTTATAATTTGACAAAAATCTGTACAAACATCCAAAAATTCGAAGTTAATTTCAACTAAAATTACTCAAATGCAGCTCCTCTATCAAATAAACCTAACATAATCCAGAAAAATCGAAGTTGGGTTCAACAAAATTTTATAAAATTTGACAAAAATCTGCACAAAAATCCAAAAATTCGAAGTTAATTACAACTAAAATTACTCAAATGCAGCTCCTCTATCAAAAAAACCTAACGTAATCCAGGAAAATCGAAGTTGGTTTCAACAAAATTTTTTAAAATTTGACAAAAATCCAAAAATTCGAAGTTAATTACAATTAAAATTACTCAAATGCAGCTCCTCTATCAAAGAAACCTAACATAATCCCGAAAAATCGAAGTAGGTTTAAACAAAATTTTTTAAAATTTGACAAAAATCTGTACAAAAATCCAAAAATTCGAAGTTGTATTCTACTAAAATTACTCAAATGCAGCTCCTCTATCAAAAAAACCTAACATAATCCAGAAAAATCGAAGTTGGTTTCAACAAAATTTTTTAAAATTTGACAAACGTCTGTACAAAAATCCCAAAATTCGAAGTTAATTTCAACTAAAATTACTCAAATGCAGCTCCGCTACCAAAAAAACCTAACGTAATCCAGAAAAATCGAAGTTGGTTTCAATAAAATTTTTTATAATTTGACAAAAATCTTTACAAACGTACAAAAATTCGAGGTTAATTTCAACTAAAATTACTCAAATGCAGCTCCTCTATCAAAAAAACCTAACATAATCCAGAAAAATCGAAGTTGGTTTCAACAAAATTTTTTAAAATTTGACAAAAATCTGTACAAAAATCCAAAAATTCGAAGTTATTTTCAACTAAAATTACTCAAATGCAGCTCCTCTATCAAAAAAACTTTACATAATCCAGAAAAATCGAAGTTGGTTTGAACAAAATTTTTTAAAATTTGACAAACTTCTGTACAAAAATCCCAAAATTCGAAGTTAATTTCAACTAAAATAACTCAAATGCAGCTCCGCTACCAAAAAGCCTAACGTAATCCAGAGTAATCGAAGTTGGTTTCAACAAAATTTTTTAAAATTTGACAAAAATCTGTACAAAAATCCAAAAATTGGAAGATAATTTCAACTAAAATTACTCAAATGCAGCTCCTCTATCAAAAAAACCTAACATATTCCAGAAAAATCGAAGTTGATTTCAACAAAATTTTTTACAATTTGACAAAGATCTGTACAAAAATCCAAAAATTCGAAGTTAATTTCAACTAGAATTACTCAAATGCAGCTGCTCTATCAAACAAACCTAACATATTCCAGAAAAATCGAAGTTGATTTCAACAAAATTTTTTAAAATTTGACAAAAATCTGTACAAAAATCCAAAAATTCGAAGTTAATTACAACTAAAATTACTCAAATGCAGCTCTTCTATCCAAAAAACCTAACATAATCCAGAAAAATCGAAGTTGGTTTCAACAAAATTTTTTAAAATTTGACAAAATCTGTACAAAAATCCAAAAATTCGAAGTTAATTTCAACTAAAATTATTCAAATGCAGCTCCGCTACCAAAGAAACCTAACGTAATCCAGAGTAATCGAAGTTGGTTTCAACAAAATTTTTTAAAATTTGACAAAAATCTGTACAAAAATCCATAAATTCGAAGATAATTTCAACTAAAATTACTCAAATGCAGCTCCTCTATCAAAAAAACCTAACATAATCCAGAAAAATCGAAGTTGGGTTCAACAAATATTATAAAATTTGACAAAAATCTGTACAAAAATCCAAAAATTCGAAGTTAATTTCAACTAGAATTACTCAAATGCAGCTCCTCTATCAAAAAAACCTAACATATTCCAGAAAAATCGAAGTTGGTTTCAACAAAATTTTTTAAAATTTGACAAAAATCCAAAAATTCGAAGTTAATTACAATTAAAATTACTCAAATGCAGCTCCTCTATCAAAGAAACCTAACATAATCCCGAAAAATCGAAGTAGGTTTAAACAAAATTTTTTAAAATTTGACAAAAATCTGTACAAAAATCCAAAAATTCGAAGTTGTATTCTACTAAAATTACTCAAATGCAGCTCCTCTATCAAAAAAACCTAACATAATCCAGAAAAATCGAAGTTGGTTTCAACAAAATTTTTTAAAATTTGACAAACGTCTGTACAAAAATCCCAAAATTCGAAGTTAATTTCAACTAAAATTACTCAAATGCAGCTCCGCTACCAAAAAAACCTAACGTAATCCAGAAAAATCGAAGTTGGTTTCAATAAAATTTTTTATAATTTGACAAAAATCTGTACAAACGTACAAAAATTCGAGGTTAATTTCAACTAAAATTACTCAAATGCAGCTCCTCTATCAAAAAAACCTAACATAATCCAGAAAAATCGAAGTTGGTTTCAACAAAATTTTTTAAAATTTGACAAAAATCTGTACAAAAATCCAAAAATTCGAAGTTATTTTCAACTAAAATTACTCAAATGCAGCTCCTCTATCAAAAAAACTTTACATAATCCAGAAAAATCGAAGTTGGTTTGAACAAAATTTTTTAAAATTTGACAAACTTCTGTACAAAAATCCCAAAATTCGAAGTTAATTTCAACTAAAATAACTCAAATGCAGCTCCGCTACCAAAAAGCCTAACGTAATCCAGAGTAATCGAAGTTGGTTTCAACAAAATTTTTTAAAATTTGACAAAAATCTGTACAAAAATCCAAAAATTGGAAGATAATTTCAACTAAAATTACTCAAATGCAGCTCCTCTATCAAAAAAACCTAACATATTCCAGAAAAATCGAAGTTGATTTCAACAAAATTTTTTACAATTTGACAAAGATCTGTACAAAAATCCAAAAATTCGAAGTTAATTTCAACTAGAATTACTCAAATGCAGCTGCTCTATCAAACAAACCTATCATATTCCAGAAAAATCGAAGTTGATTTCAACAAAATTTTTTAAAATTTGACAAAAATCTGTACAAAAATCCAAAAATTCGAAGTTAATTTCAACTAAAATTACTCAAATGCAGCTCTTCTATCCAAAAAACCTAACATAATCCAGAAAAATCGAAGTTGGTTTCAACAAAATTTTTTAAAATTTGACAAAATCTGTACAAAAATCCAAAAATTCGAAGTTAATTTCAACTAAAATTATTCAAATGCAGCTCCGCTACCAAAGAAACCTAACGTAATCCAGAGTAATCGAAGTTGGTTTCAACAAAATTTTTTAAAATTTGACAAAAATCTGTACAAAAATCCATAAATTCGAAGATAATTTCAACTAAAATTACTCAAATGCAGCTCCTCTATCAAAAAAACCTAACATAATCCAGAAAAATCGAAGTTGGGTTCAACAAATATTATAAAATTTGACAAAAATCTGTACAAAAATCCAAAAATTCGAAGTTAATTTCAACTAGAATTACTCAAATGCAGCTCCTCTATCAAAAAAACCTAACATATTCCAGAAAAATCGAAGTTGGTTTCAACAAAATTATTTAAAATTTGACAAAAATCCAAAAATTCGAAGTTAATTACAATTAAAATTACTCAAATGCAGCTCCTCTATCAAAGAAACCTAACATAATCCCGAAAAATCGAAGTAGGTTTAAACAAAATTTTTTAAAATTTGACAAAAATCTGTACAAAAATCCAAAAATTCGAAGTTGTATTCTACTAAAATTACTCAAATGCAGCTCCTCTATCAAAAAAACCTAACATAATCCAGAAAAATCGAAGTTGGTTTCAACAAAATTTTTTAAAATTTGACAAACGTCTGTACAAAAATCCCAAAATTCGAAGTTAATTTCAACTAAAATTACTCAAATGCAGCTCCGCTACCAAAAAAACCTAACGTAATCCAGAAAAATCGAAGTTGGTTTCAATAAAATTTTTTATAATTTGACAAAAATCTGTACAAACGTACAAAAATTCGAGGTTAATTTCAACTAAAATTACTCAAATGCAGCTCCTCTATCAAAAAAACCTAGCATAATCCAGAAAAATCGAAGTTGGGTTCAACAAATTTTATAAAATTTGACAAAAATCTGCACAAAAATCCAAAAATTCGAAGTTAATTTCAACTAGAATTACTCAAATGCAGCTCCTCTATCAAAAAACCTAACATAATCCAGAAAAATCGAAGTTGGGTTCAACAAATTTTATAAAATTTGACAAAAATCTGCACAAAAATCCAAAAATTCGAAGTTAATTACATCTAAAATTACTCAAATGCAGCTCCTCTATCAAAAAACCTATCATAATCCAGAAAAATCGTAGTTGGTTTCAACAAAATTTTTTAAAATTTGACAAAAATCTGTACAAAAATCCAAGAATTCGAAGTTAATTTCAACAAAAATTACTCAAATGCAGCTCCTCTATCAAAAGAACCTAACATAATCCAGAAAAATCGAAGTTGGGTTCAACAAATTTTATAAAATTTGACAAAAATCTGCACAAAAATCCAAAAATTCGAAGTTAATTTCAACTAAAATTACTCAAATGCAGCTCCTCTATCAAAAAAACCTAACGTAATCCAGAGTAATCGAAGTTGGTTTCAACAAAATTTTTTAAAATTTGACAAAAATCTGTACAAAAATCCAAAAATTCTAAGTTAATTTCAACTAAAATTACTCAAATGCAGCTCCGCTATCAAAAAAACCTAACGTAATCCAGAGTAATCGAAGTTGGTTTCAACAAAATTTTTTAAAATTTGACAAAAATCTGTACAAAAATCCAAAAATTCTAAGTTAATTTCAACTAAAATTACTCAAATGCAGCTCCGCTATCAAAAAAACCTAACGTAATCCAGAGTAATCGAAGTTGGTTTCAACAAAATTTTTTAAAATTTGACAAAAATCTGTACAAAAATCCAAAAATTCGAAGTTATTTTCAACTAAAATTACTCAAATGCAGCTCCTCTATCAAAAAAACTTTACATAATCCAGAAAAATCGAAGTTGGTTTCAACAAAATTTTTTAAAATTTGACAAAAATCTGTACAAAAATCCAAAAATTCTAAGTTAATTTCAACTAGAATTACTCAAATGCAGCTCCTCTATCAAAAAACCTAACATAATCCAGAAAAATCGAAGTTGGGTTCAACAAATTTTATAAAATTTGACAAAAATCTGCACAAAAATCCAAAAATTAGAAGTTAATTACAACTAAAATTACTCAAATGCAGCTCCTCTATCAAAAAAACCTAACATAATCCAGAAAAATCGAAGTTTGTTTCAACAAAATTTTTTAAAATTTGACAAAAATCTGTACAAAAATCCAAAAATTCGAAGTTAATTTCAACTAAAATTACTCAAATGCAGCTCCTCTATCAAAAAAACCTAACGTAATCCAGAGTAATCGAAGTTGGTTTCAACAAAATTTTTTAAAATTTGACAAAAATCTGTACAAAAATCCAAAAATTCGAAGTTAATTTCAACTAAAATTACTCAAATGCAGCTCCTCTATCAAAAAAACCTAACGTAATCCAGAGTAATCGAAGTTGGTTTCAACAAAATTTTTTAAAATTTGACAAAAATCTGTACAAAAATCCAAAAATTCGAAGTTAATTTCAACAAAAATTACTCAAATGCAGCTCCTCTATCAAAAAAACCTAACATATTCCAGAAAAATCGAAGTTGGGTTCAACAAATATTATAAAATTTGACAAAAATCTGTACAAAAATCCAAAAATTCGAAGTTAATTTCAACTAGAATTACTCAAATGCAGCTCCTCTATCAAAAAAACCTAACATATTCCAGAAAAATCGAAGTTGGTTTCAACAAAATTTTTTAAAATTTGACAAAAATCCAAAAATTCGAAGTTAATTACAATTAAAATTACTCAAATGCAGCTCCTCTATCAAAGAAACCTAACATAATCCCGAAAAATCGAAGTAGGTTTAAACAAAATTTTTTAAAATTTGACAAAAATCTGTACAAAAATCCAAAAATTCGAAGTTGTATTCTACTAAAATTACTCAAATGCAGCTCCTCTATCAAAAAAACCTAACATAATCCAGAAAAATCGAAGTTGGTTTCAACAAAATTTTTTAAAATTTGACAAACGTCTGTACAAAAATCCCAAAATTCGAAGTTAATTTCAACTAAAATTACTCAAATGCAGCTCCGCTACCAAAAAAACCTAACGTAATCCAGAAAAATCGAAGTTGGTTTCAATAAAATTTTTTATAATTTGACAAAAATCTGTACAAACGTACAAAAATTCGAGGTTAATTTCAACTAAAATTACTCAAATGCAGCTCCTCTATCAAAAAAACCTAACATAATCCAGAAAAATCGAAGTTGGTTTCAACAAAATTTTTTAAAATTTGACAAAAATCTGTACAAAAATCCAAAAATTCGAAGTTATTTTCAACTAAAATTACTCAAATGCAGCTCCTCTATCAAAAAAACTTTACATAATCCAGAAAAATCGAAGTTGGTTTGAACAAAATTTTTTAAAATTTGACAAACTTCTGTACAAAAATCCCAAAATTCGAAGTTAATTTCAACTAAAATAACTCAAATGCAGCTCCGCTACCAAAAAGCCTAACGTAATCCAGAGTAATCGAAGTTGGTTTCAACAAAATTTTTTAAAATTTGACAAAAATCTGTACAAAAATCCAAAAATTGGAAGATAATTTCAACTAAAATTACTCAAATGCAGCTCCTCTATCAAAAAAACCTAACATATTCCAGAAAAATCGAAGTTGATTTCAACAAAATTTTTTACAATTTGACAAAGATCTGTACAAAAATCCAAAAATTCGAAGTTAATTTCAACTAGAATTACTCAAATGCAGCTGCTCTATCAAACAAACCTAACATATTCCAGAAAAATCGAAGTTGATTTCAACAAAATTTTTTAAAATTTGACAAAAATCTGTACAAAAATCCAAAAATTCGAAGTTAATTTCAACTAAAATAACTCAAATGCAGCTCCGCTACCAAAAAGCCTAACGTAATCCAGAGTAATCGAAGTTGGTTTCAACAAAATTTTTTAAAATTTGACAAAAATCTGTACAAAAATCCAAAAATTGGAAGATAATTTCAACTAAAATTACTCAAATGCAGCTCCTCTATCAAAAAAACCTAACATATTCCAGAAAAATCGAAGTTGATTTCAACAAAATTTTTTACAATTTGACAAAGATCTGTACAAAAATCCAAAAATTCGAAGTTAATTTCAACTAGAATTACTCAAATGCAGCTGCTCTATCAAACAAACCTAACATATTCCAGAAAAATCGAAGTTGATTTCAACAAAATTTTTTAAAATTTGACAAAAATCTGTACAAAAATCCAAAAATTCGAAGTTAATTACAACTAAAATTACTCAAATGCAGCTCCTCTATCAAAAAAACCTAACATATTCCAGAAAAATCGAAGTTGGGTTCAAAAAATTTTATAAAATTTGACAAAAATCTGCACAAAAATCCAAAAATTCGAAGTTAATTTCAACTAAAATTACTCAAATGCAGCTCCTCTATCAAAAAAACCTAACGTAATCCAGAGTAATCGAAGTTGGTTTCAACAAAATTTTTTAAAATTTGACAAAAATCTGTACAAAAATCCAAAAATTCGAAGTTAATTTCAACTAAAATTACTCAAATGCAGCTCCTCTATCAAAAAAACCTAACATATTCCAGAAAAATCGAAGTTGGTTTCAACAAAATTTTTTAAAATTTGACAAAAATCTGTACAAAAATCCAAAAATTCGATTTAATTTCAACTAAAATTACTCAAATGCAGCTCCTTTATAAAAAAACCTAACATATTCCAGAAAAATCGAAGTTGGGTTCAACAAATTTTATAAAATTTGACAAAAATCTGAACAAAAATCCAAAAATTCGAAGTTAATTTCAACTAGAATTACTCAAATGCAGCTCCTCTATCAAAAAACCTAACATAATCCAGAAAAATCGAAGTTGGGTTCAACAAATTTTATAAAATTTGACAAAAATCTGCACAAAAATCCAAAAATTCGAAGTTAATTACATCTAAAATTACTCAAATGCAGCTCCTCTATCAAAAAAACCTAACATAATCCAGAAAAATCGAAGTTGGTTTCAACAAAATTTTTTAAAATTTGACAAAAATCTGTACAAAAATCCAAAAATTCGAAGTTAATTTCAACAAAAATTACTCAAATGCAGCTCCTCTATCAAAAGAACCTAACATAATCCAGAAAAATCGAAGTTGGGTTCAACAAATTTTATAAAATTTGACAAAAATCTGTACAAACATCCAAAAATTCGAAGTTATTTTCAACTAAAATTACTCAAATGCAGCTCCTCTATCAATAAAACTTTACATAATCCAGAAAAATCGAAGTTGGTTTCAACAAAATTTTTTAAAATTTGACAAAAATCTGTACAAAAATCCAAAAATTCGAAGTTAATTTCAACTAAAATTACTCAAATGCAGCTCCTCTATCAAAAAAACCTAACGCAATCCAGAGTAATCGAAGTTGGATTCAACAAAATTTTTTATAATTTGAAAAAAATCTGTACAAACATCCAAAAATTCTAAGTTAATTTCAACTAGAATTACTCAAATGCAGCTCCTCTATCAAAAAAACTTTACATAATCCAGAAAAATCGAAGTTGGTTTCAACAAAATTTTTTAAAATTTGACAAAAATCTGTACAAAAATCCAAAAATTCGAAGTTAATTTCAACTAGAATTAGTCAAATGCAGCTCCTCTATCAAAAAAACCTAACATAATCCAGAAAAATCGAAGTTGGGTTCAACAAATTTTATAAAATTTGACAAAAATCTGCACAAAAATCCAAAAATTCGAAGTTAATTTCAACTAGAATTACTCAAATGCAGCTCCTCTATCAAAAAACCTAACATAATCCAGAAAAATCGAAGTTGGGTTCAACAAATTTTATAAAATTTGACAAAAATCTGCACAAAAATCCAAAAATTCGAAGTTAATTACATCTAAAATTACTCAAATGCAGCTCCTCTATCAAAAAACCTATCATAATCCAGAGTAATCGAAGTTGGTTTCAACAAAATTTTTTAAAATTTGACAAAAATCTTTACAAAAATCCAAAAATTCTAAGTTAATTTCAACTAAAATTACTCAAATGCAGCTCCGCTATCAAAAAAACCTAACGTAATCCAGAGTAATCGAAGTTGGTTTCAACAAAATTTTTTAAAATTTGACAAAAATCTGTACAAAAATCCAAAAATTCGAAGTTATTTTCAACTAAAATTACTCAAACGCAGCTCCTCTATCAAAAAAACTTTACATAATCCAGAAAAATCGAAGTTGGTTTCAACAAAATTTTTTAAAATTTGACAAAAATCTGTACAAAAATCCAAAAATTCTAAGTTAATTTCAACTAGAATTACTCAAATGCAGCTCCTCTATCAAAAAACCTAACATAATCCAGAAAAATCGAAGTTGGGTTCAACAAATTTTATAAAATTTGACAAAAATCTGCACAAAAATCCAAAAATTAGAAGTTAATTACAACTAAAATTACTCAAATGCAGCTCCTCTATCAAAAAAACCTAACATAATCCAGAAAAATTGAAGTTTGTTTCAACAAAATTTTTTAAAATTTGACAAAAATCTGTACAAAAATCCAAAAATTCGAAGTTAATTTCAACTAAAATTACTCAAATGCAGCTCCTCTATCAAAAAAACCTAACGTAATCCAGAGTAATCGAAGTTGGTTTCAACAAAATTTTTTAAAATTTGACAAAAATCTGTACAAAAATCTAAAAATTCGAAGTTAATTTCAACTAAAATTACTCAAATGCAGCTCCTCTATCAAAAAAACCTAACGTAATCCAGAGTAATCGAAGTTGGTTTCAACAAAATTTTTTAAAATTTGACAAAAATCTGTACAAAAATCCAAAAATTCGAAGTTAATTTCAACAAAAATTACTCAAATGCAGCTCCTCTATCAAAAAAACCTAACATATTCCAGAAAAATCGAAGTTGGGTTCAACAAATTTTATAAAATTTGGACAAAAATCTGCACAAAAATCCAAAAATTCGAAGTTAATTTCAACTAAAATTACTCAAATGTAGCTCCTCTATCAAAAAAACCTAACGTAATCCAGAGTAATCGAAGTTGATTTCAACAAAATTTTTTAAAATTTGACAAAAATCTGTACAAAATTTCAAAAATTCGAAGTTATTTTCAACTAAAATTACTCAAATGCAGCTCCTCTATCAAAAAAACTTTACATAATCCAGAAAAATCGAAGTTGGTTTCGACAAAATTTTTTTAAAATTTGACAAAAATCTGTACAAAAATCCAAAAATTCGAAGTTAATTTCAACTAAAAATTACTCAAATGCAGCACCTCTATCAAAAAAACCTAACATAATCCAGAAAAATCGAAGTTGGTTTCAACAAAATTTTTTAAAATTTGACAAAAATCTGTACAAAAATCCAAAAATTCGAAGATAATTTCAACTAAAATTACTCAAATGCAGCTCCTCTATCAAAAAAACTAACATATTCCAGAAAAATCGAAGTTGATTTCAACAAAATTTTTTAAAATTTGACAAAGATCTGTACAAAAATCCAAAAAATTCGAAGTTATTTTCAACTAAAATTACTCAAATGCAGCTCCTCTATCAAAAAAACGTAACATATTCCAGAAAAATCGAAGTTGGTTTCAACAAAATTTTTTTATAATTTGACAAAAAATCTGTACAAACATCCAAAAATTCGAAGTTAATTTCAACTAAAATTACTCAAATGCAGCTCCTCTATCAAATAAACCTAACATAATCCAGAAAGATCGAAGTTGGGTTCAAACAAAATTTTATAAAATTTGACAAAAATCTGCACAAAAATCCAAAAATTCGAAGTTAATTACAACTAAAATTACTCAAATGCAGCTCCTCTATCAAAAAAAACCTAACGTAATCCAGGAAAATCGAAGTTGGTTTCAACAAAATTTTTTTAAAATTTGACAAAAATCCAAAAATTCGAAGTTAATTACAATTAAAATTACTCAAATGCAGCTCCTCTATCAAAGAAACCTAACATAATCCCGAAAAATCGAAGTAGGTTTAAACAAAATTTTTTAAAATTTGACAAAAATCTGTACAAAAATCCAAAAATTCGAAGTTGTATTCTACTAAAATTACTCAAATGCAGCTCCTCTATCAAAAAAACCTAACATAATCCAGAAAAATCGAAGTTGGTTTCAACAAAATTTTTTAAAATTTGACAAACGTCTGTACAAAAATCCCAAAATTCGAAGTTAATTTCAACTAAAATTACTCAAATGCAGCTCCGCTACCAAAAAAACCTAACGTAATCCAGAAAAATCGAAGTTGGTTTCAATAAAATTTTTTATAATTTGACAAAAATCTGTACAAACGTACAAAAATTCGAGGTTAATTTCAACTAAAATTACTCAAATGCAGCTCCTCTATCAAAAAAACCTAACATAATCCAGAAAAATCGAAGTTGGTTTCAACAAAATTTTTTAAAATTTGACAAAAATCTGTACAAAAATCCAAAAATTCGAAGTTATTTTCAACTAAAATTACTCAAATGCAGCTCCTCTATCAAAAAAACTTTACATAATCCAGAAAAATCGAAGTTGGTTTGAACAAAATTTTTTAAAATTTGACAAACTTCTGTACAAAAATCCCAAAATTCGAAGTTAATTTCAACTAAAATAACTCAAATGCAGCTCCGCTACCAAAAAGCCTAACGCAATCCAGAGTAATCGAAGTTGGTTTCAACAAAATTTTTTAAAATTTGACAAAAATCTGTACAAAAATCCAAAAATTGGAAGATAATTTCAACTAAAATTACTCAAATGCAGCTCCTCTATCAAAAAAACCTAACATATTCCAGAAAAATCGAAGTTGATTTCAACAAAATTTTTTACACTTTGACAAAGATCTGTACAAAAATCCAAAAATTCGAAGTTAATTTCAACTAGAATTACTCAAATGCAGCTGCTCTATCAAACAAACCTAACATATTCCAGAAAAATCGAAGTTGATTTCAACAAAATTTTTTAAAATTTGACAAAAATCTGTACAAAAATCCAAAAATTCGAAGTTAATTACAACTAAAATTACTCAAATGCAGCTCTTCTATCCAAAAAACCTAACATAATCCAGAAAAATCGAAGTTGGTTTCAACAAAATTTTTTAAAATTTGACAAAATCTGTACAAAAATCCAAAAATTCGAAGTTAATTTCAACTAAAATTATTCAAATGCAGCTCCGCTACCAAAGAAACCTAACGTAATCCAGAGTAATCGAAGTTGGTTTCAACAAAATTTTTTAAAATTTGACAAAAATCTGTACAAAAATCCATAAATTCGAAGATAATTTCAACTAAAATTACTCAAATGCAGCTCCTCTATCAAAAAAACCTAACATAATCCAGAAAAATCGAAGTTGGGTTCAACAAATATTATAAAATTTGACAAAAATCTGTACAAAAATCCAAAAATTCGAAGTTAATTTCAACTAGAATTACTCAAATGCAGCTCCTCTATCAAAAAAACCTAACATATTCCAGAAAAATCGAAGTGGGTTTCAACAAAATTTTTTAAAATTTGACAAAAATCTGTACAAAAATTCGAAGTTATTTTCAACTAAAATTACTCAAATGCAGCTCCTCTATCAAAAAAACTTTACATAATCCAGAAAAATCGAAGTTGGTTTGAACAAAATTTTTTAAAATTTGACAAACTTCTGTACAAAAATCCCAAAATTCGAAGTTAATTTCAACTAAAATAACTCAAATGCAGCTCCGCTACCAAAAAGCCTAACGTAATCCAGAGTAATCGAAGTTGGTTTCAACAAAATTTTTTAAAATTTGACAAAAATCTGTACAAAAATCCAAAAATTGGAAGATAATTTCAACTAAAATTACTCAAATGCAGCTCCTCTATCAAAAAAACCTAACATATTCCAGAAAAATCGAAGTTGATTTCAACAAAATTTTTTACACTTTGACAAAGATCTGTACAAAAATCCAAAAATTCGAAGTTAATTTCAACTAGAATTACTCAAATGCAGCTGCTCTATCAAACAAACCTAACATATTCCAGAAAAATCGAAGTTGATTTCAACAAAATTTTTTAAAATTTGACAAAAATCTGTACAAAAATCCAAAAATTCGAAGTTAATTACAACTAAAATTACTCAAATGCAGCTCTTCTATCCAAAAAACCTAACATAATCCAGAAAAATCGAAGTTGGTTTCAACAAAATTTTTTAAAATTTGACAAAATCTGTACAAAAATCCAAAAATTCGAAGTTAATTTCAACTAAAATTATTCAAATGCAGCTCCGCTACCAAAGAAACCTAACGTAATCCAGAGTAATCGAAGTTGGTTTCAACAAAATTTTTTAAAATTTGACAAAAATCTGTACAAAAATCCATAAATTCGAAGATAATTTCAACTAAAATTACTCAAATGCAGCTCCTCTATCAAAAAAACCTAACATAATCCAGAAAAATCGAAGTTGGGTTCAACAAATATTATAAAATTTGACAAAAATCTGTACAAAAATCCAAAAATTCGAAGTTAATTTCAACTAGAATTACTCAAATGCAGCTCCTCTATCAAAAAAACCTAACATATTCCAGAAAAATCGAAGTTGGTTTCAACAAAATTTTTTAAAATTTGACAAAAATCTGTACAAAAATCCAAAAATTCGAAGTTATTTTCAACTAAAATTACTCAAATGCAGCTCCTCTATCAAAAAAACTTTACATAATCCAGAAAAATCGAAGTTGGTTTGAACAAAATTTTTTAAAATTTGACAAACTTCTGTACAAAAATCCCAAAATTCGAAGTTAATTTCAACTAAAATAACTCAAATGCAGCTCCGCTACCAAAAAGCCTAACGTAATCCAGAGTAATCGAAGTTGGTTTCAACAAAATTTTTTAAAATTTGACAAAAATCTGTACAAAAATCCAAAAATTCGAAGATAATTTCAACTAAAATTACTCAAATGCAGCTCCTCTATCAAAAAAAACTAACATATTCCAGAAAAATCGAAGTTGATTTCAACAAAATTTTTTAAAATTTGACAAAGATCTGTACAAAAATCCAAAAATTCGAAGTTATTTTCAACTAAAATTACTCAAATGCAGCTCCTCTATCAAAAAAACGTAACATATTCCAGAAAAATCGAAGTTGGTTTCAACAAAATTTTTTAAAATTTGACAAAAATCTGTACAAAAATCCAAAAATTCGAAGTTAATTTCAACAAGAATTACTCAAATGCAGCTCGTCTATCGAAAAAACCTAACATATTCCAGAAAAATCGAAGTTGATTTCAACAAAATTTTTTAAAATTTGACAAAAATCTGTACAAAAATCCAAAAATTCGAAGTTAATTACAACTAAAATTACTCAAATGCAGCTCTTCTATCCAAAAAACCTAACATAATCCAGAAAAATCGAAGTTGGTTTCAACAAAATTTTTTAAAATTTGACAAAATCTGTACAAAAATCCAAAAATTCGAAGTTAATTTCAACTAAAATTACTCAAATGCAGCTCCGCTACCGAAGAAACCTAACGTAATCCAGAGTAATCGAAGTTGGTTTCAACAAAATTTTTTAAAATTTGACAAAAATCTGTACAAAAATCCAAAAATTCGAAGATAATTTCAACTAAAATTACTCAAATGCAGCTCCTCTATCAAAAAAACCTAACATAATCCAGAAAAATCGAAGTTGGGTTCAATAAAATTTTATAAAATTTGACAAAAATCTGTACAAAAATCCAAAAATTCGAAGATAATTACAACTAAAATTACTCAAATGCAGCTCTTCTATCCAAAAAACCTAACATATTCCAGAAAAATCGAAGTTGATTTCAACAAAATTTTTTAAAATTTGACAAAGATCTGTACAAAAATCCAAAAATTCGAAGTTATTTTCAACTAAAATTACTCAAATGCAGCTCCTCTATCAAAAAAACGTAACATATTCCAGAAAAATCGAAGTTGGTTTCAACAAAATTTTTTAAAATTTGACAAAAATCTGTACAAAAATCCAAAAATTCGAAGTTAATTTCAACTAGAATTACTCAAATGCAGCTCCTCTATCAAAAAAACCTAACATAATCCAGAAAAATCGAAGTTGGGTTCAACAAATTTTATAAAATTTGACAAAAATCTGCACAAAAATCCAAAAATTCGAAGATAATTTCAACTAAAATTACTCAAATGCAGCTCCTCTATCAAAAAAAACTAACATATTCCAGAAAAATCGAAGTTGATTTCAACAAAATTTTTTAAAATTTGACAAAGATCTGTACAAAAATCCAAAAATTCGAAGTTATTTTCAACTAAAATTACTCAAATGCAGCTCCTCTATCAAAAAAACCTAACATAATCCAGAAAAATCAAAGTTGGTTTCAACAAAATTTTTTAAAATTTGGCAAACATCTGTACAAAAATCCAAAAATTCGAAGTTAATTTCAACTAAAATTACTCAAATGCAGCTCCGCTACCAAAAAAACCTAACGTAATCCAGAATAATCGAAGTTGGTTTCAACAAAATTTTTTAAAATTTGACAAAAATCTGTACAAAAATTCAAAAATTCGAAGTTATTTTCAACTAAAATTACTCAAATGCAGCTCCTCTATCAAAAAAACTTTACATAATCCAGAAAAATCGAAGTTGGTTTCGACAAAATTTTTTAAAATTTGACAAAAATCTGTACAAAAATCCAAAAATTCGAAGTTAATTTCAACTAAAATTACTCAAATGCAGCACCTCTATCAAAAAAACCTAACATAATCCAGAAAAATCGAAGTTGGTTTCAACAAAATTTTTTAAAATTTGACAAAAATCTGTACAAAAATCCAAAAATTCGAAGATAATTTCAACTAAAATTACTCAAATGCAGCTCCTCTATCAAAAAAAACTAACATATTCCAGAAAAATCGAAGTTGATTTCAACAAAATTTTTTAAAATTTGACAAAGATCTGTACAAAAATCCAAAAATTCGAAGTTATTTTCAACTAAAATTACTCAAATGCAGCTCCTCTATCAAAAGAACGTAACATATTCCAGAAAAATCGAAGTTGGTTTCAACAAAATTTTTTAAAATTTGACAAAAATCTGTACAAAAATCCAAAAATTCGAAGTTAATTTCAACTAGAATTACTCAAATGCAGCTCCTCTATCAAAAAAACCTAACATAATCCAGAAAAATCGAAGTTGGGTTCAACAAATTTTATAAAATTTGACAAAAATCTGCACAAAAATCCAAAAATTCGAAGTTAATTACAACTAAAATTACTCAAATGCAGCTCCTCTATCAAAAAAACCTAACATAATCCAGAAAAATCGAAGTTGGTTTCAACAAAATATTTTAAAATTTGACAAAAATCTGCACAAAAATCCAAAAATTCGAAGTTAATTTCAACTAAAATTACTCAAATGTAGCTCCTCTATCAAAAAAACCTAACGTAATCCAGAGTAATCGAAGTTGATTTCAACAAAATTTTTTAAAATTTGACAAAAATCTGTACAAAAATTCAAAAATTCGAAGTTATTTTCAACTAAAATTACTCAAATGCAGCTCCTCTATCAAAAAAACTTTACATAATCCAGAAAAATCGAAGTTGGTTTCGACAAAATTTTTTAAAATTTGACAAAAATCTGTACAAAAATCCAAAAATTCGAAGTTAATTTCAACTAGAATTACTCAAATGCAGCTCCTCTATCAAAAAAACCTATCATAATCCAGAAAAATCGAAGTTGGTTTCAACAAAATTTTTTAAAATTTGACAAAAATCTGTACAAAAATCAAAAAATTCGAAGTTAATTTCAACTAGAATTACTCAAATGCAGCTCCTCTATCAAAAAAACCTAACATAATCCAGAAAAATCGAAGTTGGGTTCAACAAAATTTTATGAAATTTGACAAAAATCTGTACAAAAATCCAAAAATTCGAAGATAATTTCAACTAAATTTACTCAAATGCAGCTCCTCTATACAAAAAACCTAACATAATCCAGAAAAATCGAAGTTGGTTTCAACAAAATTTTTTAAAATTTGACAAAAATCTGTACAAAAATCCAAAAATTCGAAGTTAATTTCAACAAGAATTACTCAAATGCAGCTCGTCTATCGAAAAAACCTAACATATTCCAGAAAAATCGAAGTTGATCTCAACAAAATTTTTTAAAATTTGACAAAAATCTGTACAAAAATCCAAAAATTCGAAGTTAATTACAACTAAAATTACTCAAATGCAGCTCTTCTATCCAAAAAACCTAACATAATCCAGAAAAATCGAAGTTGGTTTCAACAAAATTTTTTAAAATTTGACAAAATCTGTACAAAAATCCAAAAATTCGAAGTTAATTTCAACTAAAATTACTCAAATGCAGCTCCGCTACCGAAGAAACCTAACGTAATCCAGAGTAATCGAAGTTGGTTTCAACAAAATTTTTTAAAATTTGACAAAAATCTGTACAAAAATCCAAAAATTCGAAGATAATTTCAACTAAAATTACTCAAATGCAGCTCCTCTATCAATAAAACCTAACATAATCCAGAAAAATCGAAGTTGGTTTCAACAAAATTTTTTAAAATTTGACAAAAATCTGTAGAAAAATCCAAAAATTCGGAGTTAATTTCATCTAAAATTACTCAAATGCAGCTCCTCTATCAAAAAAGCCTAACGTAATCCAGAGTAATCGAAGTTGGTTTCAACAAAATTTTTTAAAATTTGACAAAAATCTGTACAAAAATGCAAAAATTCGAAGTTAATTTCAACTAAAATTACTCAAATGCAGCTCCTCTATCAAAAAAACCTAACATATTCCAGAAAAATCGAAGTTGGTTTCAACAAAATTTTTTAAAATTTGACAAAAATCTGTACAAAAATCCAAAAATTCGAAGATAATTTCAACTAAAATTACTCAAATGCAGCTCCTCTATCAAAAAAAAACTAACATATTCCAGAAAAATCGAAGTTGATTTCAACAAAATTTTTTAAAATTTGACAAAGATCTGTACAAAAATCCAAAAATTCGAAGTTATTTTCAACTAAAATTACTCAAATGCAGCTCCTCTATCAAAAAAACGTAACATATTCCAGAAAAATCGAAGTTGGTTTCAACAAAATTTTTTAAAATTTGACAAAAATCTGTACAAAAATCCAAAAATTCGAAGTTAATTTCAACTAGAATTACTCAAATGCAGCTCCTCTATCAAAAAAACCTAACATAATCCAGAAAAATCGAAGTTGGGTTCAACAAATTTTATAAAATTTGACAAAAATCTGCACAAAAATCCAAAAATTCGAAGTTAATTACAACTAAAATTACTCAAATGCAGCTCCTCTATCAAAAAAACCTAACATAATCCAGAAAAATCGAAGTTGGTTTCAACAAAATATTTTAAAATTTGACAAAAATCTGCACAAAAATCCAAAAATTCGAAGTTAATTTCAACTAAAATTACTCAAATGTAGCTCCTCTATCAAAAAAACCTAACGTAATCCAGAGTAATCGAAGTTGATTTCAACAAAATTTTTTAAAATTTGACAAAAATCTGTACAAAAATTCAAAAATTCGAAGTTATTTTCAACTAAAATTACTCAAATGCAGCTCCTCTATCAAAAAAACTTTACATAATCCAGAAAAATCGAAGTTGGTTTCGACAAAATTTTTTAAAATTTGACAAAAATCTGTACAAAAATCCAAAAATTCGAAGTTAATTTCAACTAGAATTACTCAAATGCAGCTCCTCTATCAAAAAAACCTATCATAATCCAGAAAAATCGAAGTTGGTTTCAACAAAATTTTTTAAAATTTGACAAAAATCTGTACAAAAATCAAAAAATTCGAAGTTAATTTCAACTAGAATTACTCAAATGCAGCTCCTCTATCAAAAAAACCTAACATAATCCAGAAAAATCGAAGTTGGGTTCAACAAAATTTTATGAAATTTGACAAAAATCTGTACAAAAATCCAAAAATTCGAAGATAATTTCAACTAAATTTACTCAAATGCAGCTCCTCTATACAAAAAACCTAACATAATCCAGAAAAATCGAAGTTGGTTTCAACAAAATTTTTTAAAATTTGACAAAAATCTGTACAAAAATCCAAAAATTCGAAGTTAATTTCAACAAGAATTACTCAAATGCAGCTCGTCTATCGAAAAAACCTAACATATTCCAGAAAAATCGAAGTTGATTTCAACAAAATTTTTTAAAATTTGACAAAAATCTGTACAAAAATCCAAAAATTCGAAGTTAATTACAACTAAAATTACTCAAATGCAGCTCTTCTATCCAAAAAACCTAACATAATCCAGAAAAATCGAAGTTGGTTTCAACAAAATTTTTTAAAATTTGACAAAATCTGTACAAAAATCCAAAAATTCGAAGTTAATTTCAACTAAAATTACTCAAATGCAGCTCCGCTACCGAAGAAACCTAACGTAATCCAGAGTAATCGAAGTTGGTTTCAACAAAATTTTTTAAAATTTGACAAAAATCTGTACAAAAATCCAAAAATTCGAAGTTAATTACAACTAAAATTACTCAAATGCAGCTCTTCTATCCAAAAAACCTAACATAATCCAGAAAAATCGAAGTTGGTTTCAACAAAATTTTTTAAAATTTGACAAAATCTGTACAAAAATCCAAAAATTCGAAGTTAATTTCAACTAAAATTACTCAAATGCAGCTCCGCTACCGAAGAAACCTAACGTAATCCAGAGTAATCGAAGTTGGTTTCAACAAAATTTTTTAAAATTTGACAAAAATCTGTACAAAAATCCAAAAATTCGAAGATAATTTCAACTAAAATTACTCAAATGCAGCTCCTCTATCAAAAAAACCTAACATAATCCAGAAAAATCGAAGTTGGTTTCAACAAAATTTTTTAAAATTTGACAAAAATCTGTACAAAAATCCAAAAATTCGGAGTTAATTTCATCTAAAATTACTCAAATGCAGCTCCTCTATCAAAAAAGCCTAACGTAATCCAGAGTAATCGAAGTTGGTTTCAACAAAATTTTTTAAAATTTGACAAAAATCTGTACAAAAATCCAAAAATTCGAAGTTAATTTCAACTAAAATTACTCAAATGCAGCTCATCTATCAAAAAAACCTAACATATTCCAGAAAAATCGAAGTTGGTTTCAACAAAATTTTTTAAAATTTGACAAAAATCTGTACAAAAATCAAAAAATTCGAAGTTATTTTCAACTAAAATTACTCATATGCAGCGACGCTACCAAAAAACCTAACATCATCCAGAAAAATCGAAGTTGGTTTCAACAAAATTTTTTATAATTTGAAAAAAATCTGTACAAACATCCAAAAATTCGAAGTTATTTTCAACTAAAATTACTCAATTGCAGCTCCTCTAACAAAAAAACTTTACATAATCCAGAAAAATCGAAGTTGGTTTCAACAAAATATTTTAAAATTTGACAAAAATCTGTACAAAAATCCAAAAATTCGAAGTTAATTTCAACTAGAATTACTCAAATGCAGCTCCTCTATCAAAAAAACCTAACATAATCCAGAAAAATCGAAGTTGGGTTCAATAAAATTTTATAAAATTTGACAAAAATCTGTACAAAAATCCAAAAATTCGAAGATAATTACAACTAAAATTACTCAAATGCAGCTCTTCTATCCAAAAAACCTAACATATTCCAGAAAAATCGAAGTTGATTTCAACAAAATTTTTTAAAATTTGACAAAGATCTGTACAAAAATCCAAAAATTCGAAGTTATTTTCAACTAAAATTACTCAAATGCAGCTCCTCTATCAAAAAAACGTAACATATTCCAGAAAAATCGAAGTTGGTTTCAACAAAATTTTTTAAAATTTGACAAAAATCTGTACAAAAATCCAAAAATTCGAAGTTAATTTCAACTAGAATTACTCAAATGCAGCTCCTCTATCAAAAAAACCTAACATAATCCAGAAAAATCGAAGTTGGGTTCAACAAATTTGATAAAATTTGACAAAAATCTGCACAAAAATCCAAAAATTCGAACTTAATTACAACTAAAATTACTCAAATGCAGCTCCTCTATCAAAAAAACCTAACATAATCCAGAAAAATCGAAGTTGGTTTCAACAAAATTTTTTAAAATTTGACAAAAATCTGTACAAAAATCAAAAAATTCGAAGTTAATTTCAACTAGAATTACTCAAATGCAGCTCCTCTATCAAAAAAACCTAACATAATCCAGAAAAATCGAAGTTGGGTTCAACAAAATTTTATGAAATTTGACAAAAATCTGTACAAAAATCCAAAAATTCGAAGATAATTTCAACTAAATTTACTCAAATGCAGCTCCTCTATACAAAAAACCTAACATAATCCAGAAAAATCGAAGTTGGTTTCAACAAAATTTTTTAAAATTTGACAAAAATCTGTACAAAAATCCAAAAATTCGAAGTTAATTTCAACAAGAATTACTCAAATGCAGCTCGTCTATCGAAAAAACCTAACATATTCCAGAAAAATCGAAGTTGATTTCAACAAAATTTTTTAAAATTTGACAAAAATCTGTACAAAAATCCAAAAATTCGAAGTTAATTACAACTAAAATTACTCAAATGCAGCTCTTCTATCCAAAAAACCTAACATAATCCAGAAAAATCGAAGTTGGTTTCAACAAAATTTTTTAAAATTTGACAAAATCTGTACAAAAATCCAAAAATTCGAAGTTAATTTCAACTAAAATTACTCAAATGCAGCTCCGCTACCGAAGAAACCTAACGTAATCCAGAGTAATCGAAGTTGGTTTCAACAAAATTTTTTAAAATTTGACAAAAATCTGTACAAAAATCCAAAAATTCGAAGATAATTTCAACTAAAATTACTCAAATGCAGCTCCTCTATCAAAAAAACCTAACATAATCCAGAAAAATCGAAGTTGGTTTCAACAAAATTTTTTAAAATTTGACAAAAATCTGTACAAAAATCCAAAAATTCGAAGTTAATTTCATCTAAAATTACTCAAATGCAGCTCCTCTATCAAAAAAACCTAACGTAATCCAGAGTAATCGAAGTTGGTTTCAACAAAATTTTTTAAAATTTGACAAAAATCTGTACAAAAATCCAAAAATTCGAAGTTAATTTCAACTAAAATTACTCAAATGCAGCTCCTCTATCAAAAAAACCTAACATATTCCAGAAAAATCGAAGTTGGTTTCAACAAAATTTTTTAAAATTTGACAAAAATCTGTACAAAAATCAAAAAATTCGAAGTTATTTTCAACTAAAATTACTCAAATGCAGCGACGCTACCAAAAAACCTAACATCATCCAGAAAAATCGAAGTTGGTTACAACAAAATTTTTTAAAATTTGACAAAATCTGTACAAGAATCCAAAAATTCGAAGTTAATTTCAACTAAAATTACTCAAATGCAGCTCCGCTACCGAAGAAACCTAACGTAATCCAGAGTAATCGGAGTTGGTTTCAACAAAATTTTTTAAAATTTGACAAAAATCTGTACAAAAATTAAAAAATTCGAAGATAATTTCAACTAAAATTACTCAAATGCAGCTCCTCTATCAAAAAAACCTAACATATTCCAGAAAAATCGATGTTGATTTCAACAAAATTTTTTAAAATTTGACAAAAATCTGTACAAAAATCCAAAAATTCGAAGATAATTTCAACTAAAATTACTCAAATGCAGCGACGCTACCAAAAAACCTAACATCATCCAGAAAAATCGAAGTTGGTTTCAACAAAATTTTTTATAATTTGAAAAAAATCTGTACAAACATCCAAAAATTCGAAGTTATTTTCAACTAAAATTACTCAATTGCAGCTCCTCTAACAAAAAAACTTTACATAATCCAGAAAAATCGAAGTTGGTTTCAACAAAATATTTTAAAATTTGACAAAAATCTGTACAAAAATCCAAAAATTCGAAGTTAATTTCAACTAGAATTACTCAAATGCAGCTCCTCTATCAAAAAACCTAACATAATCCAGAAAAATCGAAGTTGGGTTCAATAAAATTTTATAAAATTTGACAAAAATCTGTACAAAAATCCAAAAATTCGAAGATAATTACAACTAAAATTACTCAAATGCAGCTCTTCTATCCAAAAAACCTAACATAATCCAGAAAAATCGAAGTTGGTTTCAACAAAATTTTTTAAAATTTGACAAAATCTGTACAAGAATCCAAAAATTCGAAGTTAATTTCAACTAAAATTACTCAAATGCAGCTCCGCTACCGAAGAAACCTAACGTAATCCAGAGTAATCGAAGTTGGTTTCAACAAAATTTTTTAAAATTTGACAAAAATCTGTACAAAAATCCAAAAATTCGAAGATAATTTCAACTAAAATTACTCAAATGCAGCTCCTCTGTCAAAAAAACCTAACATATTCCAGAAAAATCGAAGTTGATTTCAACAAAATATTTTAAAATTTGACAAATATCTGTACAAAAATCCAAAAATTCGAAGTTAATTTCAACTAAAATTACTCAAATGCAGCTCCTCTATCAAAAAAACCTAACATATTCCAGAAAAATCGAAGTTGGTTTCAACAAAATTTTATGAAATTTGACAAAAATCTGTACAAAAATCCAAAAATTCGAAGATAATTTCAACTAAATTTACTCAAATGCAGCTCCTCTATACAAAAAACCTAACATAATCCAGAAAAATCGAAGTTGGTTTCAACAAAATTTTTTAAAATTTGACAAAAATCTGTACAAAAATCCAAAAATTCGAAGTTAATTTCAACAAGAATTACTCAAATGCAGCTCGTCTATCGAAAAAACCTAACATATTCCAGAAAAATCGAAGTTGATTTCAACAAAATTTTTTAAAATTTGACAAAAATCTGTACAAAAATCCAAAAATTCGAAGTTAATTACAACTAAAATTACTCAAATGCAGCTCTTCTATCCAAAAAACCTAACATAATCCAGAAAAATCGAAGTTGGTTTCAACAAAATTTTTTAAAATTTGACAAAATCTGTACAAAAATCCAAAAATTCGAAGTTAATTTCAACTAAAATTACTCAAATGCAGCTCCGCTACCGAAGAAACCTAACGTAATCCAGAGTAATCGAAGTTGGTTTCAACAAAATTTTTTAAAATTTGACAAAAATCTGTACAAAAATCCAAAAATTCGAAGATAATTTCAACTAAAATTACTCAAATGCAGCTCCTCTATCAAAAAAACCTAACATAATCCAGAAAAATCGAAGTTGGGTTCAACAAAATTTTATGAAATTTGACAAAAATCTGTACAAAAATCCAAAAATTCGAAGATAATTTCAACTAAATTTACTCAAATGCAGCTCCTCTATACAAAAAACCTAACATAATCCAGAAAAATCGAAGTTGGTTTCAACAAAATTTTTTAAAATTTGACAAAAATCTGTACAAAAATCCAAAAATTCGAAGTTAATTTCAACAAGAATTACTCAAATGCAGCTCGTCTATCGAAAAAACCTAACATATTCCAGAAAAATCGAAGTTGATTTCAACAAAATTTTTTAAAATTTGACAAAAATCTGTACAAAAATCCAAAAATTCGAAGTTAATTACAACTAAAATTACTCAAATGCAGCTCTTCTATCCAAAAAACCTAACATAATCCAGAAAAATCGAAGTTGGTTTCAACAAAATTTTTTAAAATTTGACAAAATCTGTACAAAAATCCAAAAATTCGAAGTTAATTTCAACTAAAATTACTCAAATGCAGCTCCGCTACCGAAGAAACCTAACGTAATCCAGAGTAATCGAAGTTGGTTTCAACAAAATTTTTTAAAATTTGACAAAAATCTGTACAAAAATCCAAAAATTCGAAGATAATTTCAACTAAAATTACTCAAATGCAGCTCCTCTATCAAAAAAACCTAACATAATCCAGAAAAATCGAAGTTGGTTTCAACAAAATTTTTTAAAATTTGACAAAAATCTGTACAAAAATCCAAAAATTCGAAGTTAATTTCATCTAAAATTACTCAAATGCAGCTCCTCTATCAAAAAAACCTAACGTAATCCAGAGTAATCGAAGTTGGTTTCAACAAAATTTTTTAAAATTTGACAAAAATCTGTACAAAAATCCAAAAATTCGAAGTTAATTTCAACTAAAATTACTCAAATGCAGCTCCTCTATCAAAAAAACCTAACATATTCCAGAAAAATCGAAGTTGGTTTCAACAAAATTTTTTAAAATTTGACAAAAATCTGTACAAAAATCAAAAAATTCGAAGTTATTTTCAACTAAAATTACTCAAATGCAGCGACGCTACCAAAAATCCTAACATCATCCAGAAAAATCGAAGTTGGTTACAACAAAATTTTTTAAAATTTGACAAAATCTGTACAAGAATCCAAAAATTCGAAGTTAATTTCAACTAAAATTACTCAAATGCAGCTCCGCTACCGAAGAAACCTAACGTAATCCAGAGTAATCGGAGTTGGTTTCAACAAAATTTTTTAAAATTTGACAAAAATCTGTACAAAAATTAAAAAATTCGAAGATAATTTCAACTAAAATTACTCAAATGCAGCTCCTCTATCAAAAAAACCTAACATATTCCAGAAAAATCGAAGTTGATTTCAACAAAATTTTTTAAAATTTGACAAAAATCTGTACAAAAATCCAAAAATTCGAAGATAATTTCAACTAAAATTACTCAAATGCAGCGACGCTACCAAAAAACCTAACATCATCCAGAAAAATCGAAGTTGGTTTCAACAAAATTTTTTATAATTTGAAAAAAATCTGTACAAACATCCAAAAATTCGAAGTTATTTTCAACTAAAATTACTCAATTGCAGCTCCTCTAACAAAAAAACTTTACATAATCCAGAAAAATCGAAGTTGGTTTCAACAAAATATTTTAAAATTTGACAAAAATCTGTACAAAAATCCAAAAATTCGAAGTTAATTTCAACTAGAATTACTCAAATGCAGCTCCTCTATCAAAAAAACCTAACATATTCCAGAAAAATCGAAGTTGATTTCAACAAAATTTTTTAAAATTTGACAAAAATCTGTACAAAAATCCAAAAATTCGAAGATAATTTCAACTAAAATTACTCAAATGCAGCTCCTCTGTCAAAAAAACCTAACATATTCCAGAAAAATCGAAGTTGATTTCAACAAAATATTTTAAAATTTGACAAATATCTGTACAAAAATCCAAAAATTCGAAGTTAATTTCAACTAAAATTACTCAAATGCAGCTCCTCTATCAAAAAAACCTAACATATTCCAGAAAAATCGAAGTTGGTTTCAACAAAATTTTTTAAAATTTGACAAAAATCTGTACAAAAATCCAAAAATTCGAAGTTAATTTCAATTAAAATTACTCAAATGCAGCTCCTCTATCAAAAAAACCTAACATATTCCAGAAAAATCGAAGTTGGTTTCAACAAAATTTTTTAAAATTTGACAAAAATCTGTACAAAAATCCAAAAATTCGAAGTTAATTTCAACAAGAATTACTCAATTGCAGCTCGTCTATCGAAAAAACCTAACATATTCCAGAAAAATCGAAGTTGATTTCAACAAAATTTTTTAAAATTTGACAAAAATCTGTACAAAAATCCAAAAATTCGAAGTTAATTACAACTAAAATTACTCAAATGCAGCTCTTCTATCCAAAAAACCTAACATAATCCAGAAAAATCGAAGTTGGTTTCAACAAAATTTTTTAAAATTTGACAAAAATCTGTACAAAAATCCAAAAATTCGAAGATAATTTCAACTAAAATTACTCAAATGCAGCTCCTCTATCAAAAAAACCTAACATAATCCAGAAAAATCGAAGTTGGTTTCAACAAAATTTTTTAAAATTTGACAAAAATCTGTACAAAAATCCAAAAATTCGAAGTTAATTTCAACTAAAATTACTCAAATGCAGCTCCTCTATCCAAAAAACCTAACATAATCCAGAAAAATCGAAGTTGGTTTCAACAAAATTTTTTAAAATTTGACAAAAATCTGTACAAAAATCCAAAAATTCGAAGTTAATTTCAACCAGAATTACTCAAATCCAGCTCCTCTATCAAAAAAACCTAACATATTCCAGAAAAATCGAAGTTGATTTCAACAAAATTTTTTAAAATTTGACAAAAATCTGTACAAAAATCCAAAAATTCGAAGTTAATTACAACTAAAATTACTCAAATGCAGCTCTTCTATCCAAAAAACCTAACATAATCCAGAAAAATCGAAGTTGGTTTCAACAAAATTTTTTAAAATTTGAGAAAAATCTGTACAAGAATCCAAAAATTCGAAGTTATTTTCAACTAAAATTACTCAAATCCAGCTCCTCTATCAAAAATAATTTTAAATAATCCAGAAAAATCGAAGTTGGTTTCAACAAAATTTTTTAAAATTTGACAAAAATCTGTACAAAAATCCAAAAATTCGAAGATAATTTCAACTAAAATTACTCAAATGCAGCTCCTCTATCCAAAAAACCTAACATAATCCAGAAAAATCGAAGTTGGTTTCAACAAAATTTTTTAAAATTTGACAAACAACTGTACAAAAATCCCAAGATTCGAAGTTAATTTCAACTAAAATTACTCAAATGCAGCTCCGCTACCAAAAAAACCTAACGTAATCCAGAGTAATCGAAGTTGGTTTCAACAAAATTTTTTAAAATTTGATAAAAATCTGTACAAAAATCCAAAAATTCGAAGTTAATTTCAACTAGAATTACTCAAATCCAGCTCCTCTATCAAAAAAACCTAACATATTCCAGAAAAATCGAAGTTAATTACAACTAAAATTACTCAAATGCAGCTCTTCTATCCAAAAAACCTAACATAATCCAGAAAAATCGAAGTTGGTTTCAACAAAATTTTTTAAAATTTGAGAAAAATCTGTACAAGAATCCAAAAATTCGAAGTTATTTTCAACTAAAATTACTCAAATCCAGCTCCTCTATCAAAAATAATTTTAAATAATCCAGAAAAATCGAAGTTGGTTTCAACAAAATTTTTTAAAATTTGACTAAAATCTGTACAAAAATCCAAAAATTCGAAGTTAATTTCAACTAGAATTACTCAAATGCAGCTCCTCTATCAAAAAAACCTAACCTATTCCAGAAAAATCGAAGTTGATTTCAACAAAATTTTTTAAAATTTGACAAAAATCTGTACAAAAATCCAAATATTCGAAGTTAATTTCAACTAAAATTACTTAAATGCAGCTCCTCTATCCAAAAAACCTAACATAATCCAGAAAAATCGAAGTTGGGTTCAACAAAATTTTATAAAATTTGACAAACAACTGTACAAAAATCCAAAAATTCGAAGTTAATTACAACTAAAATTACTCAAATGCAGCTCCTCTATCCAAAAAACCTAACATAATCCAGAAAAATCGAAGTTGGTTTCAACAAAATTTTTTAAAATTTGACAAACAACTGTACAAAAATCCCAAGATTCGAAGTTAATTTCAACTAAAATTACTCAAATGCAGCTCCGCTACCAAAAAAACCTAACGTAATCCAGAGTAATCGAAGTTGGTTTCAACAAAATTTTTTAAAATTTGACAAGAATCTGTACAAAAATCCAAAAATTCGAAGTTAATTATCAACTAGAACTTTACATAATCCAGTATAATCGAAGTTGGTTTCAACAAAATTTTTTAAAATATGACAAAAATCTGTACAAAAATCCAAAAATTCGAAGTTAATTTCAACTAGAATTACTCAAATGCAGCTCCTCTATCAAAAAAACTTTACATAATCCAGCGAATATTTGGTTTTTTGTACAGATATTTGTCAAATTTTATAAAATATTGTTGAACCCAACTTCGATTTTTCTGGATTATGTTAGGTTTTTTGGATAGAGGAGCTGCATTTAAGTAATTTTAGTTGAAATTAACTTCGAATATTTGGATTTTTGTACAGATATTTGTCAAATTTTAGAAAATTTTGTTGAACCCAACTTCGATTTTTCTGGATTATGTTAGGTTTTTTTGATAGAGGAGCTGCATTTAAGTAATTCTAGTTGAAATTAACTTCGACTTTTTGGATTTTTGTACAGATTTTTGTCAAATTTTATAAAATTTTGTTGAAACCAACTTCGATTTTTCTGGATTATGTTAGGTTTTTTGGATAGAGGAGCTGCATTTAAGTAATTTTAGTTGAAATTAACTTCGAATATTTGGATTTTTGTATTGATATTTGTCAAATTTTATAAAATTTTGTTGAACCCAACTTCGATTTTTCTGGATTATGTTAGGTTTTTTTGATAGAGGAGCTACATTTGAGTAATTTTAGTTGAAATTAACTTCGAATTTTTGGATGTTTGTACAGATTTTTGTCAAATTACAAAAAATTTTGTTGAAACCAACTTCGATTTTTCTGGATTATGTAAAGTTTTTTTGATAGACGGCTGCATTTGATTAATTTTAGTTGAAATTAACTTCGAATTTTTGGATTTTTGTACAGATATTTGTCAAATTTTAAAAAATTTTGTTGAAACCAACTTCGATTTTTCTGGATTATGTTAGGTTTTTTTGATAGAGGAGCTGCATTTGAGTAATTCTAGTTGAAATTAACTTCGACTTTTTGGATTTTTGTACAGATTTTTGTCAAATTTTATAAAATTTTGTTGAACCCAACTTCGATTTTTCTGGATTATGTAAAGATTTTTTGATAGAGGAGCTGCATTTGAGTAAATTTAGTTGAAAATAACTTCGAATTTTTGGATTTTTGTTCAGATTTTTGTCAAATTTTAAAAAATTTTGTTGAACCCAACTTCGATTTTTCTGGATTATGTTTGGTTTTTTTGATAGAGGAGCTGCATTTGAGTAAATTTAGTAGAAATTAACTTCGAATATTTGGATTTTTGTATTGATATTTGTCAAATTTTATAAAATTTTGTTGAACCCAACTTCGATTTTTCTGGATTATGTTAGGTTTTTTGGATAGAGGATCTGCATTTGAGTAATTTTAGTTGTAATTAATTTCGAATTTTTGGATTTTTGAACAGATTTTTGTCAAATTTTAAAAAATTTTGTTGAAACCAACTTCGATTTCTCTGGATTATGTTAGGTTTTTTTTGATAGAGGAGCAGCATTCGAGTAATTTTAGTTGAAATTAACTTCGAATTTTTGGATTTTTGTACAGATTATTGTCAAATTTTAAACAGTTTTGTTGAAAACAACTTCGATTTTTCTGGATTATTTTAGGTTTTTTGGATAGAGGAGCTGCATTTGAGTAATTTTAGTTGAAATTAACTTTGAATTTTTGGATTTTTGAACAGATTTTTCTCAAATTTTAAAAAATTTGTTGAAGCCTATTTCGATTTTTCTGGATTATGTTAGGTTTTTTTGATAGAGGAGCTGCATTTGAGTAATTTTAGTTGAAAATAACTTCGAATTTTTGGATTTTTGTACAGATTTCTGTCAAATTTTAAAAAATTTTGTTGAAACCAACTTCGATTTTTCAGGAATATGTTAGGTTTTTTTGATAGAGGAGCTGCATTTGAGTAATTCTAGTTGAAATTAACTTCGAATTTTTGGATTTTTGTACAGGTTTTTGTCAAATTTTAAAAAATTTTGTTGAAACCAACTTCGATTTTTCTGGATATGGTAGGTTTTTTGGATAGAGGAGCTGCATTTGAGTAATTTTAGTTGTAATTAACTTCGAATTTTTGGATTTTTGTACAGATTTTTGTCAAATTTTAAAAAACTTTTTTGAAACCAACTTCGATTTCTCTGGATTATGTTAGGTTTTTTTGATAGAAGAGATGCATTTGAGTAATTTTAGTTGAAATTAACTTCGAATTTTTGGATGTTTGTAAAGATTTTTGTCAAATTATAAAAAATTTTGCTGAAACCAACTTCGATTTTTCTGGATTATGTTAGGTTTTTTGGGTAGAGGAGCTGCATTTGAGTAATTTTAGTTGAAATTAACTTCGGATTTTTGGATGTTTGTACAGATTTTTGTCAAATTATAAAAAATTTTGTTGAAACCAACTTCGATTTTTCTGGATATGGTAGGTTTTTTGGATAGAGGAGCTGCATTTGAGTAATTTTAGTTGTAATTAACTTCGAATTTTTGGATTTTTGTACAGATTTTTGTCAAATTTTAAAAAATTTTGTTGAAACCAACTTCGATTTCTCTGGATTATGTTAGGTTTTTTTGATAGAAGAGCTGCATTTGAATAATTTTAGTTGAAATTAACTTCGAATTTTTGGATATTTGTACAGATTTTTGTCAAATTTTAAAAAATTTTGTTGAAACCAACTTCGATTATTCTGGATTACGTTAGGATTCTTCGGTAGCGGAGCTGCTGTCACGTCCCGGGTGTAGGTCTTAGGGGAACAATGACATAGGGGGATTTTTGGGAGTCCAGGCGAGGATCTTGAATCCTGCACGCTGGGGAAGAGGGAATTTTAGGCGAGGATCTTGGATCCTGCACGCTGATTTAGAGGGAATTTTAGGCGAGGATCTTGAATCCTGCACGCTGGTTTGAAAGGAAAGTAGGCGAGGATCTTGAATCCTGCACGCTGGGTTGAAAGGAAAGTAGGCGAGGATCTTGAATCCTGCACGCTGGGTTGAAAAGAAAGTAGGCGAGGATCTTGAATCCTGCACGCTGGTTTGAGAGGAAAGTAAGCGAGGATCTTGAATCCTGCACGCTGGGTTGAAAAGAAAGTAGGCGAGGATCTTGAATCCTGCACGCTGGTTTGAGAGGAAAGTAGGCGAGGATCTTGAATCCTGCACGCTGGGGTAGAGGGAGGTTTAGGCGATAGATACACTGAGGAGACACCCGTTAGATCACTTGTAGTTTTTACTGAGGTGCGGTAATCGGATTTACCGTTGCATGAATATAAGAAAGCCGAATGTAACGTTTCTGCGAAATACGTCTAGATTTACGGCTATACGTAGGCTATGCAGAAGATCGTTTGTAAACACTGAGAACACTCGAGCTCGCGAACCGAGATCAGCTGTTGCAGCGGTCCGTTATGTTTGGGATCTTCGTAGCCGAAAGATTAACACAATGACTTGACGGGTGATTTAAATATCCGTTTATTCAGTTAAACATGAATGTTTACCATGTACTGCGTTAATGGTGCAGTAAGCGATGGTTGTTAGCGTATGACATTTATAAATGTATATATATACAGTTTAAGGTTTATGTATGGACGTGAAATACAATAAAAGATAGTAAAATAGTATGTAATAAGCAATAAGCGTTAACAAGCAAATAGTATGATCGCAATGAGCGTTAATAAGATGATTAATACGAAAAGCAAATAAGAATAGTAATATGGGATGTGGGTGATATACAATGTTATTAATAATAATGATAATAGCTTACAGTAGCTGCCGTAGATAATCGTTTCGTAGAACACTGATTGTAATGATGCAGTAAGCTAACACAGTAGAAATATCAAAAGCAACGTAACACTTCGCGGGAGTGGTTTCCGTAGAAGAGCGTGTCGAAAAGTTTCCGTAGAAGAGCGTGTCGAAAAGTTTCCGTAGAAGAGAGGACGAGGACCTCTTGGGTCCTCGTATTTATGTAAAATCAAAAGATTGTTAGGGGCGAAGGGCGGTTGCAGTATGCAACCTTGGCCTATATTGACACGTGCCGCGGTAGCATTTCCGGGGTTTTTGCAAGGACCAAAGGTCGGACTATATTTAGAATTGGAAGACAAGGGAATTTTGTCTTCCGGGGTTTTTATACACGTGGTTTGGAGATGCTCGCCTCCTTGGATGGATTTTAAGAGTTTTAATGGGAAAGGGGTGATCGTGGTTTTGATTTGGAGGGTCTTAGGGGAGGGGTGAGGCGTGGTCTCGATTTAGGAGGTTTTTGGGACGAGGGACTTGCTTAGATTTTGTAATAGGGGGAGTTTGTGCCTCGTAGGGCGAATAATTGAAGGAGGTTTCGTACCAATCGTCATGAGATGGGGACCGCTAAGGTACATCGTCAAGGCGGTCAGTGGTCGGGGACAAAGGGTTAAATGGTTGATTTTGAGGAGCTTTGGTGGAGTGATTTTGATAGTAAGCTTTTATCTCTAAGATAATATTGCGCGAAAATTTGGTGGGACATCACACTGCATTTGAGTAATTTTAGTTGAAATTAACTTCGAATTTTTGGATTTTTGAACAGATTTTTCTCAAATTTTAAAAAATTTGTTGAAGCCTATTTCGATTTTCCTGGATTATGTTAGCTTTTTTGGATAGAGGAGCTGCATTTGAGTAATACTAGTTGTAATTAACTTCGAATTTTTGGATTTTTGTACAGATTTTTGTCAAATTTTAAAAAATTTGTTGAAACCAACTTCGATTTTTCAGGATTATGTTAGGTTTTTTTTATAGAGGAGCTGCATTTGAGTAATTCTAGTTGAAATTAACTTCGAAATTTTGGATTTTTGTTCAGATTTTTGTCAAATTTTAAAAAATTTTGTTGAACCCAACTTCGATTATTCTGGATTACGTTAGGTTTTTTCGGTAGCGGAGCTGCATTTGAGTAATTTTAGTTGAAATTAACTTCGAATTTTTGGATTTTTGAACAGATTTTTCTCGAATTTTAAAAAATTTGTTGAAGCCTATTTCAATTTTTCAGGATTAGGTTAGGTTTTTTGGATAGAGGAGCTGCATTTGAGTAATTTTAGTTGAAATTAACTTCGAATTTTGGGATTTTTGTACAGATTTTTGTCAAATTTTAAAAAAATTTGGTGAAAGCAACTTCGATTTTTCAGGAATATGTTAGGTTTTTTTGAAAGAGGAGCTGCATTTGAGTAATACTAGTTGTAATTAACTTCGAATTTTTGGGTTTTTGTACAGATATTTGTCAAATTTTAAAAAATTTTGTTGACACCAACTTCGATTTTTCTGGATTATGTTAGGTTTTTTTGATAGAGGAGCTGCATTTGAGTAATTTTAGTTGAAAATAACTTCGATTTTTGGATTTTTGTACAGATTTTTGTCAAATTTTAAAAAATTTTGTTGAAACCAACTTCGATTTTTCTGGAATATATTAGGTTTTTTTGATAAAGGAGCTGCATTTGAGTAATTTTAGTTGAAATTAACTTCGAATTTTTGGATTTTTGTACAGATTTTTGTCAAATTTTAAAAATTTTTGTTGAAACCAACTTCGATTTTTCAGGTTTATGTTAGGTTTTTTTGATAGAGGAGCTGCATTTGAGTAATTTTAGTTGAAATTAACTTCGAATTTTTGGATGTTTGTACAGATTTTTGTCAAATTATAAAAAATTGTGTTGAACCCAACTTCGACTTTTCTGGATTATGTTAGGTTTTTTTGATAGAGGAGCTGCATTTGAGTAATTCTAATTGAAATTAACTTCGAATTTTTGGATTTTTGTACAGATTTTTGTCAAATTTTAAAAAATTTTGTTGTAACCAACTTCGATATTTCTGGATTATGTAAAGTTTTTTTGATAGAGGAGCTGCATTTGAGTAATTTTAGATGAAGATAACTACGAATTTTTGGATTTTTGTACAGATTTTTGTCAAATTTTAAAAAATTTTGTTGAAACCAACATCTATTTTTCTGGAATATGTTAGGTTTTTTTGATAGAGGAGCTGCATTTGAGTAATTTTCGTTGAAAATAACTTCGAATTTTTGGATTTTTGTACAGATTTTTGTCAAATTTTAAAAAATTTTGTTGAAACCAACATCGATTTTTCTGGAATATGTTAGGTTTTTTTGATAATGGAGCTGCATTTGTGTAATTTTAGTTGAAAATAACTTCGAATTTTTGGATTTTTGTACAGATTTTTGTCAAATTTTAAAAAATTTTGTTTAAACCTACTTCGATTTTTCTGGATTATGTTAGGTTTTTTTGATAGAGGAGCTGCATTTGAGTAATTTTAGTTGAAATTAACATCGAATTTTTGGATTTTGGTACAGATTTTTGTAAAATTTTAAAAAATTTTGTTGAAACCAACTTCGATTTTTCTGGATTAGGTTAGGTTTTTTTGATAGAGGAGCTGCATTTGAGTAATTTTAGTTGAAATTAACTTCGAATTTTTGGATTTTTGTGCAGATTTTTGTTAAATTTTATAAAATTTTGTTGAACCCAACTTCGACTATTCTGGATTATGTTAGGTTTTTTTGATAGAGGAGCTGCATTTGAGTAATTCTAGTTGAAATTAACTTCGAATTTTTGGATTATTGTACAGATTTTTGTCAAATTTTAAAAAATTTTGTTGTAACCAACTTTGATTTTTCTGGATTATGTAAAGTTTTTTTGTTAGAGGAGCTGCATTTGAGTATTTTTAGTTGAAAATAACTTCGAATTTTTGGATTTATGTACAGATTTTTGTCAAATTTTAAAAAATTTTGTTTAAACCTACTTCGATTTTTCTGGATTATGTTAGGTTTTTTTGATAGAGGAGCTGCATTTGAGTAATTCTAGTTGAAATTAACTTCGACTTTTTGGATTTTTGTACAGATTTTTGTCAAATTTTATAAAATTTTGTTGAACCCAACTTCGATTTTTCTGGATTATGTAAAGATTTTTTGATAGAGGAGCTGCATTTGAGTAAATTTAGTTGAAAATAACTTCGAATTTTTGGATTTTTGTTCAGATTTTTGTCAAATTTTAAAAAATTTTGTTGAACCCAACTTCGATTTTTCTGGATTATGTTTGGTTTTTTTAATAGAGGAGCTGCATTTGAGTAAATTTAGTAGAAAATAACTTCGAATTTTTGGATGTTTGTACAGATTTTTGTCAAATTTTAAAAAATTTTGTTGAAACCAACTTCGATTTTTCTGGATTATGTTAGGTTTTTTTTTATAGAGGAGCTGCATTTGAGTAATTTTAGTTGAAATTAACTTTGAATTTTTGGATTTTTGAACAGATTTTTCTCAAATTTTAAAAAATTTGTTGAAGCCTATTTCGATTTTTCTGGATTATGTTAGGTTTTTTGGATAGAGGATCTGCATTTGAGTAATTTTAGTTGTAATTAATTTCGAATTTTTGGATTTTTGAACAGATTTTTGTCAAATTTTAAAAAATTTTGTTGAAACCAACTTCGATTTCTCTGGATTATGTTAGGTTTTTTTTGATAGAGGAGCAGCATTCGAGTAATTTTAGTTGAAATTAACTTCGAATTTTTGGATTTTTGTACAGATTATTGTCAAATTTTAAACAGTTTTGTTGAAAACAACTTCGATTTTTCTGGATTATTTTAGGTTTTTTGGATAGAGGAGCTGCATTTGAGTAATTTTAGTTGAAATTAACTTTGAATTTTTGGATTTTTGATCAGATTTTTCTCAAATTTTAAAAAATTTGTTGAAGCCTATTTCGATTTTTCTGGATTATGTTAGGTTTTTTTGATAGAGGAGCTGCATTTGAGTAATTTTAGTTGAAAATAACTTCGAATTTTTGGATTTTTGTACAGATTTCTGTCAAATTTTAAAAAATTTTGTTGAAACCAACTTCGATTTTTCAGGAATATGTTAGGTTTTTTTGATAGAGGAGCTGCATTTGAGTAATTCTAGTTGAAATTAACTTCGAATTTTTGGATTTTTGTACAGGTTTTTGTCAAATTTTAAAAAATTTGGTTGAAACCAACTTCGATTTTTCTGGATATGGTAGGTTTTTTGGATAGAGGAGCTGCATTTGAGTAATTTTAGTTGTAATTAACTTCGAATTTTTGGATTTTTGTACAGATTTTTGTCAAATTTTAAAAAACTTTGTTGAAACCAATTTCGATTTCTCTGGATTATGTTAGGTTTTTTTGATAGAAGAGATGCATTTGAGTAATTTTAGTTGAAATTAACTTCGAATTTTTGGATGTTTGTAAAGATTTTTGTCAAATTATAAAAAATTTTGCTGAAACCAACTTCGATTTTTCTGGATTATGTTAGGTTTTTTGGGTAGAGGAGCTGCATTTGAGTAATTTTAGTTGAAATTAACTTCGGATTTTTGGATGTTTGTACAGATTTTTGTCAAATTATAAAAAATTTTGTTGAAACCAACTTCGATTTTTCTGGATATGGTAGGTTTTTTGGATAGAGGAGCTGCATTTGAGTAATTTTAGTTGTAATTAACTTCGAATTTTTGGATTTTTGTACAGATTTTTGTCAAATTTTAAAAAATTTTGTTGAAACCAACTTCGATTTCTCTGGATTATGTTAGGTTTTTTTGATAGAGGAGCTGCATTTGAATAATTTTAGTTGAAATTAACTTCGAATTTTTGGATATTTGTACAGATTTTTGTCAAATTTTAAAAAATTTTGTTGAAACCAACTTCGATTATTCTGGATTACGTTAGGATTCTTCGGTAGCGGAGCTGCTGTCACGTCTCGGGTGTAGGTCTTAGGGGAACAATGACATAGGGGGATTTTTGGGAGTCCAGGCGAGGATCTTGAATCCTGCACGCTGGGGAAGAGGGAATTTTAGGCGAGGATCTTGGATCCTGCACGCTGATTTAGAGGGAATTTTAGGCGAGGATCTTGAATCCTGCACGCTGGTTTGAAAGGAAAGTAGGCGAGGATCTTGAATCCTGCACGCTGGGTTGAAAGGAAAGTAGGCGAGGATCTTGAATCCTGCACGCTGGGTTGAAAAGAAAGTAGGCGAGGATCTTGAATCCTGCACGCTGGTTTGAGAGGCAAGTAAGCGAGGATCTTGAATCCTGCACGCTGGGTTGAAAAGAAAGTAGGCGAGGATCTTGAATCCTGCACGCTGGTTTGAGAGGAAAGTAGGCGAGGATCTTGAATCCTGCACGCTGGGGTAGAGGGAGGTTTAGGCGATAGATACACTGAGGAGACACCCGTTAGATCACTTGTAGTTTTTACTGAGGTGCGGTAATCGGATTTACCGTTGCATGAATATAAGAAAGCCGAATGTAACGTTTCTGCGAAATACGTCTAGATTTACGGCTATACGTAGGCTATGCAGAAGATCGTTTGTAAACACTGAGAACACTCGAGCTCGCGAACCGAGATCAGCTGTTGCAGCGGTCCGTTATGTTTGGGATCTTCGTAGCCGAAAGATTAACACAATGACTTGACGGGTGATTTAAATATCCGTTTATTCAGTTAAACATGAATGTTTACCATGTACTGCGTTAATGGTGCAGTAAGCGATGGTTGTTAGCGTATGACATTTATAAATGTATATATATACAGTTTAAGGTTTATGTATGGACGTGAAATACAATAAAAGATAGTAAAATAGTATGTAATAAGCAATAAGCGTTAACAAGCAAATAGTATGATCGCAATGAGCGTTAATAAGATGATTAATACGAAAAGCAAATAAGAATAGTAATATGGGATGTGGGTGATATACAATGTTATTAATAATAATGATAATAGCTTACAGTAGCTGCCGTAGATAATCGTTTCGTAGAACACTGATTGTAATGATGCAGTAAGCTAACACAGTAGAAATATCAAAAGCAACGTAACACTTCGCGGGAGTGGTTTCCGTAGAAGAGCGTGTCGAAAAGTTTCCGTAGAAGAGCGTGTCGAAAAGTTTCCGTAGAAGAGAGGACGAGGACCTCTTGGGTCCTCGTATTTATGTAAAATCAAAAGATTGTTAGGGGCGAAGGGCGGTTGCAGTATGCAACCTTGGCCTATATTGACACGTGCCGCGGTAGCATTTCCGGGGTTTTTGCAAGGACCAAAGGTCGGACTATATTTAGAATTGGAAGACAAGGGAATTTTGTCTTCCGGGGTTTTTATACACGTGGTTTGGAGATGCTCGCCTCCTTGGATGGATTTTAAGAGTTTTAATGGGAAAGGGGTGATCGTGGTTTTGATTTGGAGGGTCTTAGGGGAGGGGTGAGGCGTGGTCTCGATTTAGGAGGTTTTTGGGACGAGGGACTTGCTTAGATTTTGTAATAGGGGGAGTTTGTGCCTCGTAGGGCGAATAATTGAAGGAGGTTTCGTACCAATCGTCATGAGATGGGGACCGCTAAGGTACATCGTCAAGGCGGTCAGTGGTCGGGGACAAAGGGTTAAATGGTTGATTTTGAGGAGCTTTGGTGGAGTGATTTTGATAGTAAGCTTTTATCTCTAAGATAATATTGCGCGAAAATTTGGTGGGACATCACACTGCATTTGAGTAATTTTAGTTGAAATTAACTTCGAATTTTTGGATTTTTGAACAGATTTTTCTCAAATTTTAAAAAATTTGTTGAAGCCTATTTCGATTTTCCTGGATTATGTTAGCTTTTTTGGATAGAGGAGCTGCATTTGAGTAATACTAGTTGTAATTAACTTCGAATTTTTGGATTTTTGTACAGATTTTTGTCAAATTTTAAAAAATTTGTTGAAACCAACTTCGATTTTTCAGGATTATGTTAGGTTTTTTTTATAGAGGAGCTGCATTTGAGTAATTCTAGTTGAAATTAACTTCGAAATTTTGGATTTTTGTTCAGATTTTTGTCAAATTTTAAAAAATTTTGTTGAACCCAACTTCGATTATTCTGGATTACGTTAGGTTTTTTCGGTAGCGGAGCTGCATTTGAGTAATTTTAGTTGAAATTAACTTCGAATTTTTGGATTTTTGAACAGATTTTTCTCGAATTTTAAAAAATTTGTTGAAGCCTATTTCAATTTTTCAGGATTAGGTTAGGTTTTTTGGATAGAGGAGCTGCATTTGAGTAATTTTAGTTGAAATTAACTTCGAATTTTGGGATTTTTGTACAGATTTTTGTCAAATTTTAAAAAAATTTGGTGAAAGCAACTTCGATTTTTCAGGAATATGTTAGGTTTTTTTGAAAGAGGAGCTGCATTTGAGTAATACTAGTTGTAATTAACTTCGAATTTTTGGGTTTTTGTACAGATATTTGTCAAATTTTAAAAAATTTTGTTGAAACCAACTTCGATTTTTCTGGATTATGTTAGGTTTTTTTGATAGAGGAGCTGCATTTGAGTAATTTTAGTTGAAAATAACTTCGATTTTTGGATTTTTGTACAGATTTTTGTCAAATTTTAAAAAATTTTGTTGAAACCAACTTCGATTTTTCTGGAATATGTTACGTTTTTTTGATAAAGGAGCTGCATTTGAGTAATTTTAGATGAAATTAACTTCGAATTTTTGGATTTTTGTACAGATTTTTGTCAAATTTTAAAAAATTTTGTTGAAACCAACTTCGATTTTTCTGGTTTATGTTAGGTTTTTTTGATAGAGGAGCTGCATTTGAGTAATTTTAGTTGAAATTAACTTCGAATTTTTGGATTTTTGTGCAGATTTTTTTCAAATTATAAAAAATTTTGTTGAAACCAACTTCGATTTTTCTGGAATATGTTAGGTTTTTTTGATAGAGGAGCTGCATTTGAGTAATTTTAGATGAAATTAACTTCGAATTTTTGGATTTTTGTACAGATTTTTGTCAAATTTTAAAAAATTTTGTTGAAACCAACTTCGATTTTTCTGGTTTATGTTAGGTTTTTTTGATAGAGGAGCTGCATTTGAGTAATATTAGTTGTAATTAACTTCGAATTTTTGGATTTTTGTGCAGATTTTTGTCAAATTTTATAAAATTTGTTGAACCCAACTTCGATTTTTCTGGATTATGTTAGGTTTTTTTGATAGAGGAGCTGCATTTGAGTAATTTTAGTTGAAATTAACTTCGAATTTTTGGATGTTTGTACAGATTTTTTTCAAATTATAAAAAATTTTGTTGAAACCAACTTCGATTTTTCTGGAATATGTTAGGTTTTTTTGATAGAGGAGCTGCATTTGAGTAATTTTAGATGAAATTAACTTCGAATTTTTGGATTTTTGTACAGATTTTTGTCAAATTTTAAAAAATTTTGTTGAAACCAACTTCGATTTTTCTGGTTTATGTTATGTTTTTTTGATAGAGGAGCTGCATTTGAATAATTTTAGTTGTAATTAACTTCGAATTTTTGGATTTTTGTGCAGATTTTTGTCAAATTTTATAAAATTTGTTGAACCCAACTTCGATTTTTCTGGATTATGTTAGGTTTTTTTGATAGAGGAGCTGCATTTGAGTAATTCTAGTTGAAATTAACTTCGAATTTTTGGATTTTTGTACAGATTTTTGTCAAATTTTAAAAAATTTTGTTGAAACCAACTTCGATTTTTCTGGATTATGTAAAGTTTTTTTGATAGAGGAGCTTCATTTGAGTAATTTTAGTTGAAAATAACTTCGAATTTTTTGATTTTTGTACAGATTTTTGTCAAATTTTAAAAAATTTTGTTGAAACCAACTTCGATTTTTCTGGAATATGTTAGGTTTTTTTGATAGAGGAGCTGCATTTGAGTAATTTTAGTTGAAATTAACTTCGAATTTTTGGATTTTTGTACAGATTTTTGTCAAATTTTAAAAAATTTTGTTGAAACCAACTTCGATTACTCTGGATTACGTTAGGTTTTTTTGATAGAGGAGCTGCATTTGAGTAATTTTAGTTGAAATTAACTTCGAATTTTTGGATGTTTGTACAGATTTTTTTCAAATTATAAAAAATTTTGTTGAAACCAACTTCGATTTTTCTGGATTATGTTAGGTTTTTTCATAGAGGAGCTGCATTTGAGTAATTTTAGATGAAATTAACTTCGAATTTTTGGATTTCTGTACAGATTTTTGTCAAATTTTAAAAAATTTTGTTGAAACCAATTTCGATTTCTCTGGATTATGTTAGGTTTTTTTGATAGAAGAGATGCATTTGAGTAATTTTAGTTGAAATTAACTTCGAATTTTTGGATGTTTGTAAAGATTTTTGTCAAATTATAAAAAATTTTGCTGAAACCAACTTCGATTTTTCTGGATTATGTTAGGTTTTTTGGGTAGAGGAGCTGCATTTGAGTAATTTTAGTTGAAATTAACTTCGGATTTTTGGATGTTTGTACAGATTTTTGTCAAATTATAAAAAATTTTGTTGAAACCAACTTCGATTTTTCTGGATATGGTAGGTTTTTTGGATAGAGGAGCTGCATTTGAGTAATTTTAGTTGTAATTAACTTCGAATTTTTGGATTTTTGTACAGATTTTTGTCAAATTTTAAAAAATTTTGTTGAAACCAACTTCGATTTCTCTGGATTATGTTAGGTTTTTTTGATAGAAGAGCTGCATTTGAATAATTTTAGTTGAAATTAACTTCGAATTTTTGGATATTTGTACAGATTTTTGTCAAATTTTAAAAAATTTTGTTGAAACCAACTTCGATTATTCTGGATTACGTTAGGATTCTTCGGTAGCGGAGCTGCTGTCACGTCTCGGGTGTAGGTCTTAGGGGAACAATGACATAGGGGGATTTTTGGGAGTCCAGGCGAGGATCTTGAATCCTGCACGCTGGGGAAGAGGGAATTTTAGGCGAGGATCTTGGATCCTGCACGCTGATTTAGAGGGAATTTTAGGCGAGGATCTTGAATCCTGCACGCTGGTTTGAAAGGAAAGTAGGCGAGGATCTTGAATCCTGCACGCTGGGTTGAAAGGAAAGTAGGCGAGGATCTTGAATCCTGCACGCTGGGTTGAAAAGAAAGTAGGCGAGGATCTTGAATCCTGCACGCTGGTTTGAGAGGCAAGTAAGCGAGGATCTTGAATCCTGCACGCTGGGTTGAAAAGAAAGTAGGCGAGGATCTTGAATCCTGCACGCTGGTTTGAGAGGAAAGTAGGCGAGGATCTTGAATCCTGCACGCTGGGGTAGAGGGAGGTTTAGGCGATAGATACACTGAGGAGACACCCGTTAGATCACTTGTAGTTTTTACTGAGGTGCGGTAATCGGATTTACCGTTGCATGAATATAAGAAAGCCGAATGTAACGTTTCTGCGAAATACGTCTAGATTTACGGCTATACGTAGGCTATGCAGAAGATCGTTTGTAAACACTGAGAACACTCGAGCTCGCGAACCGAGATCAGCTGTTGCAGCGGTCCGTTATGTTTGGGATCTTCGTAGCCGAAAGATTAACACAATGACTTGACGGGTGATTTAAATATCCGTTTATTCAGTTAAACATGAATGTTTACCATGTACTGCGTTAATGGTGCAGTAAGCGATGGTTGTTAGCGTATGACATTTATAAATGTATATATATACAGTTTAAGGTTTATGTATGGACGTGAAATACAATAAAAGATAGTAAAATAGTATGTAATAAGCAATAAGCGTTAACAAGCAAATAGTATGATCGCAATGAGCGTTAATAAGATGATTAATACGAAAAGCAAATAAGAATAGTAATATGGGATGTGGGTGATATACAATGTTATTAATAATAATGATAATAGCTTACAGTAGCTGCCGTAGATAATCGTTTCGTAGAACACTGATTGTAATGATGCAGTAAGCTAACACAGTAGAAATATCAAAAGCAACGTAACACTTCGCGGGAGTGGTTTCCGTAGAAGAGCGTGTCGAAAAGTTTCCGTAGAAGAGCGTGTCGAAAAGTTTCCGTAGAAGAGAGGACGAGGACCTCTTGGGTCCTCGTATTTATGTAAAATCAAAAGATTGTTAGGGGCGAAGGGCGGTTGCAGTATGCAACCTTGGCCTATATTGACACGTGCCGCGGTAGCATTTCCGGGGTTTTTGCAAGGACCAAAGGTCGGACTATATTTAGAATTGGAAGACAAGGGAATTTTGTCTTCCGGGGTTTTTATACACGTGGTTTGGAGATGCTCGCCTCCTTGGATGGATTTTAAGAGTTTTAATGGGAAAGGGGTGATCGTGGTTTTGATTTGGAGGGTCTTAGGGGAGGGGTGAGGCGTGGTCTCGATTTAGGAGGTTTTTGGGACGAGGGACTTGCTTAGATTTTGTAATAGGGGGAGTTTGTGCCTCGTAGGGCGAATAATTGAAGGAGGTTTCGTACCAATCGTCATGAGATGGGGACCGCTAAGGTACATCGTCAAGGCGGTCAGTGGTCGGGGACAAAGGGTTAAATGGTTGATTTTGAGGAGCTTTGGTGGAGTGATTTTGATAGTAAGCTTTTATCTCTAAGATAATATTGCGCGAAAATTTGGTGGGACATCACACTGCATTTGAGTAATTTTAGTTGAAATTAACTTCGAATTTTTGGATTTTTGAACAGATTTTTCTCAAATTTTAAAAAATTTGTTGAAGCCTATTTCGATTTTCCTGGATTATGTTAGCTTTTTTGGATAGAGGAGCTGCATTTGAGTAATACTAGTTGTAATTAACTTCGAATTTTTGGATTTTTGTACAGATTTTTGTCAAATTTTAAAAAATTTGTTGAAACCAACTTCGATTTTTCAGGATTATGTTAGGTTTTTTTTATAGAGGAGCTGCATTTGAGTAATTCTAGTTGAAATTAACTTCGAAATTTTGGATTTTTGTTCAGATTTTTGTCAAATTTTAAAAAATTTTGTTGAACCCAACTTCGATTATTCTGGATTACGTTAGGTTTTTTCGGTAGCGGAGCTGCATTTGAGTAATTTTAGTTGAAATTAACTTCGAATTTTTGGATTTTTGAACAGATTTTTCTCGAATTTTAAAAAATTTGTTGAAGCCTATTTCAATTTTTCAGGATTAGGTTAGGTTTTTTGGATAGAGGAGCTGCATTTGAGTAATTTTAGTTGAAATTAACTTCGAATTTTGGGATTTTTGTACAGATTTTTGTCAAATTTTAAAAAAATTTGGTGAAAGCAACTTCGATTTTTCAGGAATATGTTAGGTTTTGTTGAAAGAGGAGCTGCATTTGAGTAATACTAGTTGTAATTAACTTCGAATTTTTGGGTTTTTGTACAGATATTTGTCAAATTTTAAAAAATTTTGTTGACACCAACTTCGATTTTTCTGGATTATGTTAGGTTTTTTTGATAGAGGAGCTGCATTTGAGTAATTTTAGTTGAAAATAACTTCGATTTTTGGATTTTTGTACAGATTTTTGTCAAATTTTAAAAAATTTTGTTGAAACCAACTTCGATTTTTCTGGAATATGTTACGTTTTTTTGATAAAGGAGCTGCATTTGAGTAATTTTAGTTGAAATTAACTTCGAATTTTTGGATTTTTGTACAGATTTTTGTCAAATTTTAAAAAATTTTGTTGAATCCAACTTCGATTTTTCTGGAATATGTTAGGTTTTTTTGATAAAGGAGCTGCATTTGAGTAATTTTAGTTGAAATTAACTTCGAATTTTTGGATTTTTGTACAGATTTTTGTCAAATTTTAAAAAATTTTGTTGAAACCAACTTCGATTTTTCAGGTTTATGTTAGGTTTTTTTGATAGAGGAGCTGCATTTGAGTAATTTTAGTTGAAATTAACTTCGAATTTTTGGATGTTTGTACAGATTTTTGTCAAATTATAAAAAATTGTGTTGAACCCAACTTCGACTTTTCTGGATTATGTTAGGTTTTTTTGATAGAGGAGCTGCATTTGAGTAATTCTAATTGAAATTAACTTCGAATTTTTGGATTTTTGTACAGATTTTTGTCAAATTTTAAAAAATTTTGTTGTAACCAACTTCGATATTTCTGGATTATGTAAAGTTTTTTTGATAGAGGAGCTGCATTTGAGTAATTTTAGTTGAAATTAACATCGAATTTTTGGATTTTGGTACAGATTTTTGTAAAATTTTAAAAAATTTTGTTGAAACCAACTTCGATTTTTCTGGATTAGGTTAGGTTTTTTTGATAGAGGAGCTGCATTTGAGTAATTTTAGTTGAAATTAACTTCGAATTTTTGGATTTTTGTGCAGATTTTTGTTAAATTTTATAAAATTTTGTTGAACCCAACTTCGACTATTCTGGATTATGTTAGGTTTTTTTGATAGAGGAGCTGCATTTGAGTAATTCTAGTTGAAATTAACTTCGAATTTTTGGATTATTGTACAGATTTTTGTCAAATTTTAAAAAATTTTGTTGTAACCAACTTTGATTTTTCTGGATTATGTAAAGTTTTTTTGTTAGAGGAGCTGCATTTGAGTATTTTTAGTTGAAAATAACTTCGAATTTTTGGATTTATGTACAGATTTTTGTCAAATTTTAAAAAATTTTGTTTAAACCTACTTCGATTTTTCTGGATTATGTTAGGTTTTTTTGATAGAGGAGCTGCATTTGAGTAATTCTAGTTGAAATTAACTTCGAATTTTTGGATGTTTGTACAGATTTTTGTCAAATTATAAAAAATTGTGTTGAACCCAACTTCGACTTTTCTGGATTATGTTAGGTTTTTTTGATAGAGGAGCTGCATTTGAGTAATTCTAATTGAAATTAACTTCGAATTTTTGGATTTTTGTACAGATTTTTGTCAAATTTTAAAAAATTTTGTTGTAACCAACTTCGATATTTCTGGATTATGTAAAGTTTTTTTGATAGAGGAGCTGCATTTGAGTAATTTTAGATGAAGATAACTACGAATTTTTGGATTTTTGTACAGATTTTTGTCAAATTTTAAAAAATTTTGTTGAAACCAACATCTATTTTTCTGGAATATGTTAGGTTTTTTTGATAGAGGAGCTGCATTTGAGTAATTTTCGTTGAAAATAACTTCGAATTTTTGGATTTTTGTACAGATTTTTGTCAAATTTTAAAAAATTTTGTTGAAACCAACATCGATTTTTCTGGAATATGTTAGGTTTTTTTGATAATGGAGCTGCATTTGTGTAATTTTAGTTGAAAATAACTTCGAATTTTTGGATTTTTGTACAGATTTTTGTCAAATTTTAAAAAATTTTGTTTAAACCTACTTCGATTTTTCTGGATTATGTTAGGTTTTTTTGATAGAGGAGCTGCATTTGAGTAATTTTAGTTGAAATTAACATCGAATTTTTGGATTTTGGTACAGATTTTTGTAAAATTTTAAAAAATTTTGTTGAAACCAACTTCGATTTTTCTGGATTAGGTTAGGTTTTTTTGATAGAGGAGCTGCATTTGAGTAATTTTAGTTGAAATTAACTTCGAATTTTTGGATTTTTGTGCAGATTTTTGTTAAATTTTATAAAATTTTGTTGAACCCAACTTCGACTATTCTGGATTATGTTAGGTTTTTTTGATAGAGGAGCTGCATTTGAGTAATTCTAGTTGAAATTAACTTCGAATTTTTGGATTATTGTACAGATTTTTGTCAAATTTTAAAAAATTTTGTTGTAACCAACTTTGATTTTTCTGGATTATGTAAAGTTTTTTTGTTAGAGGAGCTGCATTTGAGTATTTTTAGTTGAAAATAACTTCGAATTTTTGGATTTATGTACAGATTTTTGTCAAATTTTAAAAAATTTTGTTTAAACCTACTTCGATTTTTCTGGATTATGTTAGGTTTTTTTGATAGAGGAGCTGCATTTGAGTAATTCTAGTTGAAATTAACTTCGACTTTTTGGATTTTTGTACAGATTTTTGTCAAATTTTATAAAATTTTGTTGAACCCAACTTCGATTTTTCTGGATTATGTAAAGATTTTTTGATAGAGGAGCTGCATTTGAGTAAATTTAGTTGAAAATAACTTCGAATTTTTGGATTTTTGTTCAGATTTTTGTCAAATTTTAAAAAATTTTGTTGAACCCAACTTCGATTTTTCTGGATTATGTTTGGTTTTTTTGATAGAGGAGCTGCATTTGAGTAAATTTAGTAGAAAATAACTTCGAATTTTTGGATGTTTGTACAGATTTTTGTCAAATTTTAAAAAATTTTGTTGAAACCAACTTCGATTTTTCTGGATTATGTTAGGTTTTTTTTTATAGAGGAGCTGCATTTGAATAATTTTAGTTGAAATTAACTTTGAATTTTTGGATTTTTGAACAGATTTTTCTCAAATTTTAAAAAATTTGTTGAAGCCTATTTCGATTTTTCTGGATTATGTTAGGTTTTTTGGATAGAGGATCTGCATTTGTGTAATTTTAGTTGTAATTAATTTCGAATTTTTGGATTTTTGAACAGATTTTTGTCAAATTTTAAAAAATTTTGTTGAAACCAACTTCGATTTCTCTGGATTATGTTAGGTTTTTTTTGATAGAGGAGCAGCATTCGAGTAATTTTAGTTGAAATTAACTTCGAATTTTTGGATTTTTGTACAGATTATTGTCAAATTTTAAACAGTTTTGTTGAAAACAACTTCGATTTTTCTGGATTATTTTAGGTTTTTTGGATAGAGGAGCTGCATTTGAGTAATTTTAGTTGAAATTAACTTTGAATTTTTGGATTTTTGATCAGATTTTTCTCAAATTTTAAAAAATTTGTTGAAGCCTATTTCGATTTTTCTGGATTATGTTAGGTTTTTTTGATAGAGGAGCTGCATTTGAGTAATTTTAGTTGAAAATAACTTCGAATTTTTGGATTTTTGTACAGATTTCTGTCAAATTTTAAAAAATTTTGTTGAAACCAACTTCGATTTTTCAGGAATATGTTAGGTTTTTTTGATAGAGGAGCTGCATTTGAGTAATTCTAGTTGAAATTAACTTCGAATTTTTGGATTTTTGTACAGGTTTTTGTCAAATTTTAAAAAATTTGGTTGAAACCAACTTCGATTTTTCTGGATATGGTAGGTTTTTTGGATAGAGGAGCTGCATTTGAGTAATTTTAGTTGTAATTAACTTCGAATTTTTGGATTTTTGTACAGATTTTTGTCAAATTTTAAAAAACTTTGTTGAAACCAACTTCGATTTCTCTGGATTATGTTAGGTTTTTTTGATAGAAGAGATGCATTTGAGTAATTTTAGTTGAAATTAACTTCGAATTTTTGGATGTTTGTAAAGATTTTTGTCAAATTATAAAAAATTTTGCTGAAACCAACTTCGATTTTTCTGGATTATGTTAGGTTTTTTGGGTAGAGGAGCTGCATTTGAGTAATTTTAGTTGAAATTAACTTCGGATTTTTGGATGTTTGTACAGATTTTTGTCAAATTATAAAAAATTTTGTTGAAACCAACTTCGATTTTTCTGGATATGGTAGGTTTTTTGGATAGAGGAGCTGCATTTGAGTAATTTTAGTTGTAATTAACTTCGAATTTTTGGATTTTTGTACAGATTTTTGTCAAATTTTAAAAAATTTTGTTGAAACCAACTTCGATTTCTCTGGATTATGTTAGGTTTTTTTGATAGAAGAGCTGCATTTGAATAATTTTAGTTGAAATTAACTTCGAATTTTTGGATATTTGTACAGATTTTTGTCAAATTTTAAAAAATTTTGTTGAAACCAACTTCGATTATTCTGGATTACGTTAGGATTCTTCGGTAGCGGAGCTGCTGTCACGTCTCGGGTGTAGGTCTTAGGGGAACAATGACATAGGGGGATTTTTGGGAGTCCAGGCGAGGATCTTGAATCCTGCACGCTGGGGAAGAGGGAATTTTAGGCGAGGATCTTGGATCCTGCACGCTGATTTAGAGGGAATTTTAGGCGAGGATCTTGAATCCTGCACGCTGGTTTGAAAGGAAAGTAGGCGAGGATCTTGAATCCTGCACGCTGGGTTGAAAGGAAAGTAGGCGAGGATCTTGAATCCTGCACGCTGGGTTGAAAAGAAAGTAGGCGAGGATCTTGAATCCTGCACGCTGGTTTGAGAGGCAAGTAAGCGAGGATCTTGAATCCTGCACGCTGGGTTGAAAAGAAAGTAGGCGAGGATCTTGAATCCTGCACGCTGGTTTGAGAGGAAAGTAGGCGAGGATCTTGAATCCTGCACGCTGGGGTAGAGGGAGGTTTAGGCGATAGATACACTGAGGAGACACCCGTTAGATCACTTGTAGTTTTTACTGAGGTGCGGTAATCGGATTTACCGTTGCATGAATATAAGAAAGCCGAATGTAACGTTTCTGCGAAATACGTCTAGATTTACGGCTATACGTAGGCTATGCAGAAGATCGTTTGTAAACACTGAGAACACTCGAGCTCGCGAACCGAGATCAGCTGTTGCAGCGGTCCGTTATGTTTGGGATCTTCGTAGCCGAAAGATTAACACAATGACTTGACGGGTGATTTAAATATCCGTTTATTCAGTTAAACATGAATGTTTACCATGTACTGCGTTAATGGTGCAGTAAGCGATGGTTGTTAGCGTATGACATTTATAAATGTATATATATACAGTTTAAGGTTTATGTATGGACGTGAAATACAATAAAAGATAGTAAAATAGTATGTAATAAGCAATAAGCGTTAACAAGCAAATAGTATGATCGCAATGAGCGTTAATAAGATGATTAATACGAAAAGCAAATAAGAATAGTAATATGGGATGTGGGTGATATACAATGTTATTAATAATAATGATAATAGCTTACAGTAGCTGCCGTAGATAATCGTTTCGTAGAACACTGATTGTAATGATGCAGTAAGCTAACACAGTAGAAATATCAAAAGCAACGTAACACTTCGCGGGAGTGGTTTCCGTAGAAGAGCGTGTCGAAAAGTTTCCGTAGAAGAGCGTGTCGAAAAGTTTCCGTAGAAGAGAGGACGAGGACCTCTTGGGTCCTCGTATTTATGTAAAATCAAAAGATTGTTAGGGGCGAAGGGCGGTTGCAGTATGCAACCTTGGCCTATATTGACACGTGCCGCGGTAGCATTTCCGGGGTTTTTGCAAGGACCAAAGGTCGGACTATATTTAGAATTGGAAGACAAGGGAATTTTGTCTTCCGGGGTTTTTATACACGTGGTTTGGAGATGCTCGCCTCCTTGGATGGATTTTAAGAGTTTTAATGGGAAAGGGGTGATCGTGGTTTTGATTTGGAGGGTCTTAGGGGAGGGGTGAGGCGTGGTCTCGATTTAGGAGGTTTTTGGGACGAGGGACTTGCTTAGATTTTGTAATAGGGGGAGTTTGTGCCTTGTAGGGCGAATAATTGAAGGAGGTTTCGTACCAATCGTCATGAGATGGGGACCGCTAAGGTACATCGTCAAGGCGGTCAGTGGTCGGGGACAAAGGGTTAAATGGTTGATTTTGAGGAGCTTTGGTGGAGTGATTTTGATAGTAAGCTTTTATCTCTAAGATAATATTGCGCGAAAATTTGGTGGGACATCACACTGCATTTGAGTAATTTTAGTTGAAATTAACTTCGAATTTTTGGATTTTTGAACAGATTTTTCTCAAATTTTAAAAAATTTGTTGAAGCCTATTTCGATTTTCCTGGATTATGTTAGCTTTTTTGGATAGAGGAGCTGCATTTGAGTAATACTAGTTGTAATTAACTTCGAATTTTTGGATTTTTGTACAGATTTTTGTCAAATTTTAAAAAATTTGTTGAAACCAACTTCGATTTTTCAGGATTATGTTAGGTTTTTTTTATAGAGGAGCTGCATTTGAGTAATTCTAGTTGAAATTAACTTCGAAATTTTGGATTTTTGTTCAGATTTTTGTCAAATTTTAAAAAATTTTGTTGAACCCAACTTCGATTATTCTGGATTACGTTAGGTTTTTTCGGTAGCGGAGCTGCATTTGAGTAATTTTAGTTGAAATTAACTTCGAATTTTTGGATTTTTGAACAGATTTTTCTCGAATTTTAAAAAATTTGTTGAAGCCTATTTCAATTTTTCAGGATTAGGTTAGGTTTTTTGGATAGAGGAGCTGCATTTGAGTAATTTTAGTTGAAATTAACTTCGAATTTTGGGATTTTTGTACAGATTTTTGTCAAATTTTAAAAAAATTTGGTGAAAGCAACTTCGATTTTTCAGGAATATGTTAGGTTTTTTTGAAAGAGGAGCTGCATTTGAGTAATACTAGTTGTAATTAACTTCGAATTTTTGGGTTTTTGTACAGATATTTGTCAAATTTTAAAAAATTTTGTTGAAACCAACTTCGATTTTTCTGGATTATGTTAGGTTTTTTTGATAGAGGAGCTGCATTTGAGTAATTTTAGTTGAAAATAACTTCGATTTTTGGATTTTTGTACAGATTTTTGTCAAATTTTAAAAAATTTTGTTGAAACCAACTTCGATTTTTCTGGAATATGTTACGTTTTTTTGATAAAGGAGCTGCATTTGAGTAATTTTAGATGAAATTAACTTCGAATTTTTGGATTTTTGTACAGATTTTTGTCAAATTTTAAAAAATTTTGTTGAAACCAACTTCGATTTTTCTGGTTTATGTTAGGTTTTTTTGATAGAGGAGCTGCATTTGAGTAATTTTAGTTGAAATTAACTTCGAATTTTTGGATTTTTGTGCAGATTTTTTTCAAATTATAAAAAATTTTGTTGAAACCAACTTCGATTTTTCTGGAATATGTTAGGTTTTTTTGATAGAGGAGCTGCATTTGAGTAATTTTAGATGAAATTAACTTCGAATTTTTGGATTTTTGTACAGATTTTTGTCAAATTTTAAAAAATTTTGTTGAAACCAACTTCGATTTTTCTGGTTTATGTTAGGTTTTTTTGATAGAGGAGCTGCATTTGAGTAATTTTAGTTGTAATTAACTTCGAATTTTTGGATTTTTGTGCAGATTTTTGTCAAATTTTATAAAATTTGTTGAACCCAACTTCGATTTTTCTGGATTATGTTAGGTTTTTTTGATAGAGGAGCTGCATTTGAGTAATTTTAGTTGAAATTAACTTCGAATTTTTGGATGTTTGTACAGATTTTTTTCAAATTATAAAAAATTTTGTTGAAACCAACTTCGATTTTTCTGGAATATGTTAGGTTTTTTTGATAGAGGAGCTGCATTTGAGTAATTTTAGATGAAATTAACTTCGAATTTTTGGATTTTTGTACAGATTTTTGTCAAATTTTAAAAAATTTTGTTGAAACCAACTTCGATTTTTCTGGTTTATGTTATGTTTTTTTGATAGAGGAGCTGCATTTGAGTAATTTTAGTTGTAATTAACTTCGAATTTTTGGATTTTTGTGCAGATTTTTGTCAAATTTTATAAAATTTGTTGAACCCAACTTCGATTTTTCTGGATTATGTTAGGTTTTTTTGATAGAGGAGCTGCATTTGAGTAATTCTAGTTGAAATTAACTTCGAATTTTTGGATTTTTGTACAGATTTTTGTCAAATTTTAAAAAATTTTGTTGAAACCAACTTCGATTTTTCTGGATTATGTAAAGTTTTTTTGATAGAGGAGCTTCATTTGAGTAATTTCAGTTGAAAATAACTTCGAATTTTTTGATTTTTGTACAGATTTTTGTCAAATTTTAAAAAATTTTGTTGAAACCAACTTCGATTTTTCTGGAATATGTTAGGTTTTTTTGATAGAGGAGCTGCATTTGAGTAATTTTAGTTGAAATTAACTTCGAATTTTTGGATTTTTGTACAGATTTTTGTCAAATTTTAAAAAATTTTGTTGAAACCAACTTCGATTACTCTGGATTACGTTAGGTTTTTTTGATAGAGGAGCTGCATTTGAGTAATTTTAGTTGAAATTAACTTCGAATTTTTGGATGTTTGTACAGATTTTTTTCAAATTATAAAAAATTTTGTTGAAACCAACTTCGATTTTTCTGGATTATGTTAGGTTTTTTCATAGAGGAGCTGCATTTGAGTAATTTTAGATGAAATTAACTTCGAATTTTTGGATTTCTGTACAGATTTTTGTCAAATTTTAAAAAATTTTGTTGAAACCAATTTCGATTTTTCTGGTTTATGTTAGGTTTTTTGATAGAGGAGCTGCATTTGAGTAATTTTAGTTGTAATTAACTTCGAATTTTTGGATTTTTGTGCAGATTTTTGTCAAATTTTATAAAATTTGTTGAACCCAACTTCGATTTTTCTGGATTATGTTAGGTTTTTTTGATAGAGGAGCTGCATTTGAGTAATTCTAGTTGAAATTAACTTCGAATTTTTGGATTTTTGTACAGATTTTTGTCAAATTTTAAAAAATTTTGTTGAAACCAACTTCGATTTTTCTGGATTATGTTAGGTTTTTTTGGTAGCGTCGCTGCATTTGAGTAATTTTAGTTGAAAATAACTTCGAATTTTTTGATTTTTGTACAGATTTTTGTCAAATTTTAAAAAATTTTGTTGAAACCAACTTCGATTTTTCTGGAATATGTTAGGTTTTTTTGATAGAGGAGCTGCATTTGAGTAATTTTAGATGAAATTAACTTCGAATTTTTGGATTTTTGTACAGATTTTTGTCAAATTTTAAAAAATTTTGTTGAAACCAACTTCGATTTTTCTGGTTTATGTTAGGTTTTTTTGATAGAGGAGCTGCATTTGAGTAATTTTAGATGAAATTAACTTCGAATTTTTGGATTTTTGTACAGATTTTTGTCAAATTTTAAAAAATTTTGTTGAAACCAACTTCGATTTTTCTGGTTTATGTTAGGTTTTTTTGATAGAGGAGCTGCATTTGAGTAATTTTAGTTGTAATTAACTTCGAATTTTTGGATTTTTGTGCAGATTTTTGTCAAATTTTATAAAATTTGTTGAACCCAACTTCGATTTTTCTGGATTATGTAAAGTTTTTTTGATAGAGGAGCTTCATTTGAGTAATTTTAGTTGAAAATAACTTCGAATTTTTGGATGTTTGTACAGATTTTTTTCAAATTATAAAAAATTTTGTTGAAACCAACTTCGATTTTTCTGGATTATGTTAGGTTTTTTTGGTAGCGTCGCTGCATTTGAGTAATTTTACTTGAAAATAACTTCGAATTTTTTTATTTTTGTACAGATTTTTGTCAAATTTTAAAAAATTTTGTTGAAACCAACTTCGATTTTTCTGGAATATGTTAGGTTTTTTTGATAGAGGAGCTGCATTTGAGTAATTTTAGTTGAAATTAACATCGAATTTTTGGATTTTTGTACAGATTTTTGTCAAATTTTAAAAAATTTTGTTGAAACCAACTTCGATTACTCTGGATTACGTTAGGTTTTTTTGATAGAGGAGCTGCATTTGAGTAATTTTAGTTGAAATTAACTTCGAATTTTTGGATTTTTGTACAGATTTTTGTCAAATTTTATAAAATTTGTTGAACCCAACTTCGATTTTTCTGGATTATGTTAGGTTTTTTTGATAGAGGAGCTGCATTTGAGTAATTCTAGTTGAAAATAATTTCGAATTTTTGGATTTTTGTACAGATTTTTGTCAAATTTTAAAAAATTTTGTTGAAATCAACTTCGATTACTCTGGATTACGTTAGGCTTTTTGGTAGCGGAGCTGCATTTGAGTTATTTTAGCTGAAATTAACTTCGAATTTCGGGATTTTTGTACAGAAGTTTGTCAAATTTTAAAAAATTTTGTTCAAATCAACTTCGATTTTTCTGGATTATGTAAAGTTTTTTTGATAGAGGAGCTGCAGTTGAGTAATTTTAGTTGTAATTAACTTCGAATTTTTGGATTTTTGTGCAGATATTTGTCAAATTTTATAAAATTTGTCGAACCCAACTTCGATTTTTCTGGATTATGTTAGGTTTTTTTGATAGAGGAGCTGCATTTGAGTAATTTTAGTTGAAATTGTCACGTCCCGGGTGAGGTCTTTTGGGGACAATGACATGTGGGGTAGAATGGACTCAGGCGCGAATCTAAAATCCAGCACTCTGAGATTTTGTGGGAACTTAGGCGCGAATATTAAATCCGTCACTCTGAGGGTTTTTGAGGAGTCAGGCGCGAATCTGTGATCCAGCACACTGAGTGTTTTAGAGGAGTCAGGCGCGAATATTAAATCCGTCACGCTGAGGTTTTTAGAGGAATCAGGCGCGAATCTGTAATCCAGCACACTGAGGGTTTTTAGAGGGGTCAGGCGCGAATATTAAATCCGTCACGCTGAGGTTTTTAGAGGAATCAGGCGCGAATCTGTAATCCAGCACACTGAGGGTTTTTGAGGAAAGCCAGGCGCGAATCTTACATCCTGCACTCTAAAGCTAAAGGATAGATCAGGCGCGAATCTGACATCCAGCACACTAATCGATCAGGGAAGGTTTAAAGGCGAATGGTATCCGGGGACACCCGTTAGCACTCTTGTTTTGATTTTAACGTTGCATTTATGTAGAGAAAATCACTTATAATATTTCCGTGAATAGCACGGCTCGTGCAATAGTATGTTTGTAAACACAACTGGGGCTTTAGCGTTCACTGATCGAGATCAGCTGTTGCTGCAGTTTGTTTTGGTTTGAGGATATTCGTAACCGGAGATTAGACGCAATAATTCAAAGCGTGATTTAAACAAGAACTTATGTTTATTCAAGGTACGATAATATGCCATGCATCGTTAATGCAAAAGCAGTTAATTGTTATAGAAATGCGTTTGACAGCGAGCATTAGCACATGACATTTATATAAATTGAGATTAGTACAATATAAAAGTATGAATATGAAATACAATATGCGATAATTAAAGGAAATGATTACAATAAGCACATATATAGAAAGTAGTAATAGTAATAATACAAAATATAAATGATCGCAATAAGCGTATAGAAAAGTAGTAGTAATTCAATTATATATATATATACGATAAACTTTAAGTAAATAGAATAATATGAAAATAATAAGCGTTAATACGCGAAAGCAATAGACGAAATGAAAGTTATAAATACAAGATAATAAGTGAACGCAATAAGCAATAATAATACGAAATTATAAATGGGAATGATATAATGAATAATAATAATAATAATTGATTGCTTACGGTAGAAGCCGTAGATAACTGATTTTAGTGGTTTCACTATATAATTTTCACTAAAATGAATACTTGTAATACTACTGAAAATTCTGGTAATAATAATGTTGAAAATATCGGTAATAATCATGAACATACTAAACTCCGGCCTCTCAGGACCTCGTATTTATATGTTTGTTGCGGGGTACGCTTGGTATCGGCCTTGACACATTTAAGAATTTAGTCGCAGTAGGACTTCCGGGGTTTTTATAAACTGAATGTCTATTAATAGACATTCTTCTGTCACGTACGCCGAATATGCGTCGCAATTAGATTTCTTGGGTTTTTATGAACGGTATTTGGAGATATTCAACCCATCGCATGGATTTTGGGTATTTTAACGGGAAAGGGGTTTGAATGGCTTGGATTTGGAGGGTCTTAGAGAAGGAGTGAGACGTGGTCTCGGTTTAAGAAGATTTTGGGGCGAGGGACTTGTTTAGATTTAGTTTTGAGGAGGGAATTCGTGCCTCGTTGGGCGAATAAGTGAAGGAGGTTTTGTACTGACCATCTCGAGATGGGGACCGCTAAGGTACATCATTGAGGTGATCAGCGATTGGGGAAAAGGGGTAATAATTGAATTTGAGGGACTTTGGTGGAGTGATTCTGAGATTTTTAATAGATTTTCTGAATAGTACCGCGCGAAAAATGTTGGGACGTTACAAAATTAACTTCGAATTTTTGGATGTTTGTACAGATTTTTTTCAAATTATAAAAAATTTTGTTGAAACCAACTTCGATTTTTCTGGATTATGTTAGGTTTTTTGATAGAGGAGCTGCATTTGAGTAATTTTAGTTGAAATTAACTTCGAATTTTTGGATTTTTGTACAGATTTTTGTCAAATTTTAAAAAATTTTGTTGAAACCAACTTCGATTTTTCTGGATTATGTTAGGTTTTTTTGATAGAGGAGCTGCATTTGAGTAATTTTAGTTGTAATTAACTTCGAATTTTTGGATTTTTGAGCAGATATTTGTCAAATTTTATAAAATTTGTCGAACCCAACTTCGATTTTTCTGGATTTTGTTAGGTTTTTTTGATAGAGGAGCTGCATTTGAGTAATTTTAGTTGAAATTAACTTCGAATTTTTGGTTGTTTGTACAGATTTTTTTCAAATTATAAAAAATTTTGTTGAAACCAACTTCGATTTTTCTGGATTATGTTAGGTTTTTTGATAGAGGAGCTGCATTTGAGTAATTTTAGTTGAAATTAACTTCGAATTTTTGGATTTTTGTACAGATTTTTGTCAAATTTTAAAAAATTTTGTTGCAACCAACTTCGATTTTTCTGGATTATGTTAGGTTTTTTTGATAGAGGAGCTGCATTTGAGTAATTTTAGTTGTAATTAACTTCGAATTTTTGGATTTTTGTGCAGATATTTGTCAAATTTTATAAAATTTGTCGAACCCAACTTCGATTTTTCTGGATTTTGTTAGGTTTTTTTGATAGAGGAGCTGCATTTGAGTAATTTTAGTTGTAATTAACTTCGAATTTTTGGATTTTTGTACAGATTATTGTCAAATTTTAAAATATTTTGTTGAAATCAACTTCGATTACTCTGGATTACGTTAGGTTTTTTTGATAGAGGAGCTGCATTTGAGTAATTTTAGTTGAAATTAACTTCGAATTTTTGGATTTTTGTACAGATTTTTGTCAAATTTTAAAAAATTTTGTTGAAACCAACTTCGATTTTTCTGGAATATGTTAGGTTTTTTTGATAGAGGAGCTGCAATTTGAGTAATTCTAGTTGAAATTAACTTCGAATTTTTGGATGTTTGTACAGATTTTTTTCAAATTATAAAAAATTTTGTTGAAACCAACTTCGATTTTTCTGGATTATGTTAGGTTTTTTTGGTAGCGTCGCTGCATTTGAGTAATTTTACTTGAAAATAACTTCGAATTTTTTTATTTTTGTACAGATTTTTGTCAAATTTTAAAAAATTTTGTTGAAACCAACTTCGATTTTTCTGGAATATGTTAGGTTTTTTTGATAGAGGAGCTGCATTTGAGTAATTTTAGTTGAAATTAACATCGAATTTTTGGATTTTTGTACAGATTTTTGTCAAATTTTAAAAAATTTTGTTGAAACCAACTTCGATTACTCTGGATTACGTTAGGTTTTTTTGATAGAGGAGCTGCATTTGAGTAATTTTAGTTGAAATTAACTTCGAATTTTTGGATTTTTGTACAGATTTTTGTCAAATTTTATAAAATTTGTTGAACCCAACTTCGATTTTTCTGGATTATGTTAGGTTTTTTTGATAGAGGAGCTGCATTTGAGTAATTCTAGTTGAAAATAATTTCGAATTTTTGGATTTTTGTACAGATTTTTGTCAAATTTTAAAAAATTTTGTTGAAATCAACTTCGATTACTCTGGATTACGTTAGGCTTTTTGGTAGCGGAGCTGCATTTGAGTTATTTTAGCTGAAATTAACTTCGAATTTCGGGATTTTTGTACAGAAGTTTGTCAAATTTTAAAAAATTTTGTTCAAATCAACTTCGATTTTTCTGGATTATGTAAAGTTTTTTTGATAGAGGAGCTGCAGTTGAGTAATTTTAGTTGTAATTAACTTCGAATTTTTGGATTTTTGTGCAGATATTTGTCAAATTTTATAAAATTTGTCGAACCCAACTTCGATTTTTCTGGATTATGTTAGGTTTTTTTGATAGAGGAGCTGCATTTGAGTAATTTTAGTTGAAATTGTCACGTCCCGGGTGAGGTCTTTTGGGGACAATGACATGTGGGGTAGAATGGACTCAGGCGCGAATCTAAAATCCAGCACTCTGAGATTTTGTGGGAACTTAGGCGCGAATATTAAATCCGTCACTCTGAGGGTTTTTGAGGAGTCAGGCGCGAATCTGTGATCCAGCACACTGAGTGTTTTAGAGGAGTCAGGCGCGAATATTAAATCCGTCACGCTGAGGTTTTTAGAGGAATCAGGCGCGAATCTGTAATCCAGCACACTGAGGGTTTTTAGAGGGGTCAGGCGCGAATATTAAATCCGTCACGCTGAGGTTTTTAGAGGAATCAGGCGCGAATCTGTAATCCAGCACACTGAGGGTTTTTGAGGAAAGCCAGGCGCGAATCTTACATCCTGCACTCTAAAGCTAAAGGATAGATCAGGCGCGAATCTGACATCCAGCACACTAATCGATCAGGGAAGGTTTAAAGGCGAATGGTATCCGGGGACACCCGTTAGCACTCTTGTTTTGATTTTAACGTTGCATTTATGTAGAGAAAATCACTTATAATATTTCCGTGAATAGCACGGCTCGTGCAATAGTATGTTTGTAAACACAACTGGGGCTTTAGCGTTCACTGATCGAGATCAGCTGTTGCTGCAGTTTGTTTTGGTTTGAGGATATTCGTAACCGGAGATTAGACGCAATAATTCAAAGCGTGATTTAAACAAGAACTTATGTTTATTCAAGGTACGATAATATGCCATGCATCGTTAATGCAAAAGCAGTTAATTGTTATAGAAATGCGTTTGACAGCGAGCATTAGCACATGACATTTATATAAATTGAGATTAGTACAATATAAAAGTATGAATATGAAATACAATATGCGATAATTAAAGGAAATGATTACAATAAGCACATATATAGAAAGTAGTAATAGTAATAATACAAAATATAAATGATCGCAATAAGCGTATAGAAAAGTAGTAGTAATTCAATTATATATATATATACGATAAACTTTAAGTAAATAGAATAATATGAAAATAATAAGCGTTAATACGCGAAAGCAATAGACGAAATGAAAGTTATAAATACAAGATAATAAGTGAACGCAATAAGCAATAATAATACGAAATTATAAATGGGAATGATATAATGAATAATAATAATAATAATTGATTGCTTACGGTAGAAGCCGTAGATAACTGATTTTAGTGGTTTCACTATATAATTTTCACTAAAATGAATACTTGTAATACTACTGAAAATTCTGGTAATAATAATGTTGAAAATATCGGTAATAATCATGAACATACTAAACTCCGGCCTCTCAGGACCTCGTATTTATATGTTTGTTGCGGGGTACGCTTGGTATCGGCCTTGACACATTTAAGAATTTAGTCGCAGTAGGACTTCCGGGGTTTTTATAAACTGAATGTCTATTAATAGACATTCTTCTGTCACGTACGCCGAATATGCGTCGCAATTAGATTTCTTGGGTTTTTATGAACGGTATTTGGAGATATTCAACCCATCGCATGGATTTTGGGTATTTTAACGGGAAAGGGGTTTGAATGGCTTGGATTTGGAGGGTCTTAGAGAAGGAGTGAGACGTGGTCTCGGTTTAAGAAGATTTTGGGGCGAGGGACTTGTTTAGATTTAGTTTTGAGGAGGGAATTCGTGCCTCGTTGGGCGAATAAGTGAAGGAGGTTTTGTACTGACCATCTCGAGATGGGGACCGCTAAGGTACATCATTGAGGTGATCAGCGATTGGGGAAAAGGGGTAATAATTGAATTTGAGGGACTTTGGTGGAGTGATTCTGAGATTTTTAATAGATTTTCTGAATAGTACCGCGCGAAAAATGTTGGGACGTTACAAAATTAACTTCGAATTTTTGGATGTTTGTACAGATTTTTTTCAAATTATAAAAAATTTTGTTGAAACCAACTTCGATTTTTCTGGATTATGTTAGGTTTTTTGATAGAGGAGCTGCATTTGAGTAATTTTAGTTGAAATTAACTTCGAATTTTTGGATTTTTGTACAGATTTTTGTCAAATTTTAAAAAATTTTGTTGAAACCAACTTCGATTTTTCTGGATTATGTTAGGTTTTTTTGATAGAGGAGCTGCATTTGAGTAATTTTAGTTGTAATTAACTTCGAATTTTTGGATTTTTGAGCAGATATTTGTCAAATTTTATAAAATTTGTCGAACCCAACTTCGATTTTTCTGGATTTTGTTAGGTTTTTTTGATAGAGGAGCTGCATTTGAGTAATTTTAGTTGAAATTAACTTCGAATTTTTGGTTGTTTGTACAGATTTTTTTCAAATTATAAAAAATTTTGTTGAAACCAACTTCGATTTTTCTGGATTATGTTAGGTTTTTTGATAGAGGAGCTGCATTTGAGTAATTTTAGTTGAAATTAACTTCGAATTTTTGGATTTTTGTACAGATTTTTGTCAAATTTTAAAAAATTTTGTTGCAACCAACTTCGATTTTTCTGGATTATGTTAGGTTTTTTTGATAGAGGAGCTGCATTTGAGTAATTTTAGTTGTAATTAACTTCGAATTTTTGGATTTTTGTGCAGATATTTGTCAAATTTTATAAAATTTGTCGAACCCAACTTCGATTTTTCTGGATTTTGTTAGGTTTTTTTGATAGAGGAGCTGCATTTGAGTAATTTTAGTTGTAATTAACTTCGAATTTTTGGATTTTTGTACAGATTATTGTCAAATTTTAAAATATTTTGTTGAAATCAACTTCGATTACTCTGGATTACGTTAGGTTTTTTTTATAGAGGAGCTGCATTTGAGTAATTTTAGTTGAAATTAACTTCGAATTTTTGGATTTTTGTACAGATTTTTGTCAAATTTTAAACAATTTTGTTGAAACCAACTTCGATTTTTCTGGAATATGTTAGGTTTTTTTGATAGAGGAGCTGCAATTTGAGTAATTCTAGTTGAAATTAACTTCGAATTTTTGGATTTTTGTACAGATTTTTGTCAAATTTTAAAAAATTTTGTTGAAACCAACTTCGATTTTTCTGGATTATGTTAGGTTTTTTTGATAGAGGAGCTGCATTTGAGTAATTTTAGTTGAAATTAACTTCGAATTTTTGGATGTTTGTACAGATTTTTTTCAAATTATAAAAAATTTTGTTGAAACCAACTTCGATTTTTCTGGATTATGTTAGGTTTTTTTGGTAGCGTCGCTGCATTTGAGTAATTTTACTTGAAAATAACTTCGAATTTTTTTATTTTTGTACAGATTTTTGTCAAATTTTAAAAAATTTTATTGAAATCAACTTCGATTTTTCTGGAATATGTTAGGTTTGTTTGATAGAGGAGCTGCATTTGAGTAATTTTAGTTGAAATTATCTTCGAATTTTTGGATTTTTGTACAGATTTTTGTCAAATTTTAAAAAATTTTGTTGAAACCAACTTCGATTTTTCTGGATTATGTTAGGTTTTTTTGATAGAGGAGCTGCATTTGAGTAATTTTAGTTGTAATTAACTTCGAATTTTTGGATTTTTGTGCAGATATTTGTCAAATTTTATAAAATTTGTCGAACCCAACTTCGATTTTTCTGGATTTTGTTAGGTTTTTTTGATAGAGGAGCTGCATTTGAGTAATTTTAGTTGAAATTAACTTCGAATTTTTGGTTGTTTGTACAGATTTTTTTCAAATTATAAAAAATTTTGTTGAAACCAACTTCGATTTTTCTGGATTATGTTAGGTTTTTTGATAGAGGAGCTGCATTTGAGTAATTTTAGTTGAAATTAACTTCGAATTTTTGGATTTTTGTACAGATTTTTGTCAAATTTTAAAAAATTTTGTTGCAACCAACTTCGATTTTTCTGGATTATGTTAGGTTTTTTTGATAGAGGAGCTGCATTTGAGTAATTTTAGTTGTAATTAACTTCGAATTTTTGGATTTTTGTGCAGATATTTGTCAAATTTTATAAAATTTGTCGAACCCAACTTCGATTTTTCTGGATTTTGTTAGGTTTTTTTGATAGAGGAGCTGCATTTGAGTAATTTTAGTTGTAATTAACTTCGAATTTTTGGATTTTTGTACAGATTATTGTCAAATTTTAAAATATTTTGTTGAAATCAACTTCGATTACTCTGGATTACGTTAGGTTTTTTTGATAGAGGAGCTGCATTTGAGTAATTTTAGTTGAAATTAACTTCGAATTTTTGGATTTTTGTACAGATTTTTGTCAAATTTTAAAAAATTTTGTTGAAACCAACTTCGATTTTTCTGGAATATGTTAGGTTTTTTTGATAGAGGAGCTGCAATTTGAGTAATTCTAGTTGAAATTAACTTCGAATTTTTGGATTTTTGTACAGATTTTTGTCAAATTTTAAAAAATTTTGTTGAAACCAACTTCGATTTTTCTGGATTATGTTAGGTTTTTTTGATAGAGGAGCTGCATTTGAGTAATTTTAGTTGAAATTAACTTCGAATTTTTGGATGTTTGTACAGATTTTTTTCAAATTATAAAAAATTTTGTTGAAACCAACTTCGATTTTTCTGGATTATGTTAGGTTTTTTTGGTAGCGTCGCTGCATTTGAGTAATTTTACTTGAAAATAACTTCGAATTTTTTTATTTTTGTACAGATTTTTGTCAAATTTTAAAAAATTTTATTGAAATCAACTTCGATTTTTCTGGAATATGTTAGGTTTGTTTGATAGAGGAGCTGCATTTGAGTAATTTTAGTTGAAATTATCTTCGAATTTTTGGATTTTTGTACAGATTTTTGTCAAATTTTAAAAAATTTTGTTGAAACCAACTTCGATTACTCTGGATTACGTTAGGCTTTTTGGTAGCGGAGCTGCATTTGAGTAATTTTAGTTGAAATTAACTTCGAATTTTGGGATTTTCGTACAGATTTTTGTCAGATTTTAAAAAATTTTGTTGTAATCAACTTCGATTTTTCTGGAATATGTTAGGTTTTTTGATAGAGGAGCTGCATTTGAGTAATTTTAGTTGAAATTATCTTCGAATTTTTGGATTTTTGTACAGATGTTTGTCAAATTTTAAAAAATTTTGTTGAAACCAACTTCGATTTTTCTGGAATATGTTAGGTTTTTTTGATAGAGGAGCTGCATTTGAGTAATTTTAGTTGAAATTATCTTCGAATTTTTGGATTTTTGTACAGATTTTTGACAAATTTTTAAAAATTTGTTGAAACCAACTTCGATTACTCTGGATTACGTTAGGTTTTTTTGATAGAGGAGCTGCATTTGAGTAATTTTAGTTGAAATTAACTTCGAATTTTTGGATTTTTGTACAGATTTTTGTCAAATTTTAAAAAATTTTGTTGAAACCAACTTCGATTACTCTGGATTACGTTAGGCTTTTTGGTAGCGGAGCTGCATTTGAGTAATTTTAGTCGTAATTAACTTCGAAATTTTGGATTTTTGTACAGATTTTTGTCAAATTTTATAAAATTTGTTGAACCCAACTTCGATTTTTCTGGATTATGTTAGGTTTTTTTGATAGAGGAGCTGCATTTGAGTAATTTTAGTTGAAATTATCTTCGAATTTTTGGATTTTTGTACAGATTTTTGTCAAATTTTAAAAAAATTTGTTGAAATCAACTTCGATTTTTCTGGAATATGTTAGGTTTTTTTTATAGAGGAGCTGCATTTGAGTAATTTTAGTTGAAATTATCTTCGAATTTTTGGATTTTTGTTCAGATTTTTGTCAAATTTTAAAAAATTTTGTTGAAACCAACTTCGATTACTCTGGATTACGTTAGGCTTTTTGGTAGCGGAGCTGCATTTGAGTAATTTTAGTTGAAAATAACTTCGAATTTTGGGATTTTTGTACAGATGTTTGTCAAATTTTAAAAAATTTTGTTCAAACCAACTTCGATTTTTCTGGATTATGTAAAGTTTTTTTGATAGAGGAGCTGCATTTGAGTAATTTTATTTGAAAATAACTTCGAATTTTTGGATTTTTGTACAGATTTTTGTCAAATTTTAAAAAATTTTGTTGAAACCAACTTCGATTTTTCTGGATTATGTAAAGTTTTTTTGATAGAGGAGCTGCATTTGAGTAATTTTAGTTGAAAATAACTTCGAATTTTTGGATGTTTGTACAGATTTTTTTCAAATTATAACAAATTTTGTTGAAACCAACTTCGATTACTCTGGATTACGTTAGGTTTCTTTGGTAGCGGAGCTGCATTTGAGTAATTTTAGTTGAAATTAACTTCGAATTTTTGGATTTTTGTTCAGATTTTGTCAAATTTTAAAAAATTTTATTGAAATCAACTTCGATTTTTCTGGAATATGTTAGGTTTTTTTGATAGAGGAGCTGCATTTGAGTAATTTTAGTTGAAATTATCTTCGAATTTTTGGATTTTTGTACAGATTTTTTTCAAATTATAACAAATTTTATTGAAACCAACTTCGATTACTCTGGATTACGTTAGGTTTCTTTGGTAGCGGAGCTGCATTTGAGTAATTTTAGTTGAAATTAACTTCGAATTTTTGGATTTTTGTTCAGATTTTTGTCAAATTTTAAAAAAATTTGTTGAAACCAACTTCGATTTTTCTGGATTATGTTAGGTTTTTTGGATAGAGGAGCTGCATTTGAGTAATTTTAGTTGTAATTAACTTCGAATTTTTGGATTTTTGTGCAGATTTTTGTCAAATTTTATAAAATTTGTTGAACCCAACTTCGATTTTTCTGGATTATGTTAGGTTTTTTGATAGAGGAGCTGCATTTGAGTAATTCTAGTTGAAATTAACTTCGAATTTTTGGATTTTTGTACAGATTTTTGTCAAATTTTAAAAAATTTTGTTGAAACCAACTTCGATTTTTCTGGAATATGTTAGGTTTTTTTGATAGGGGAGCTGCATTTGAGTAATTTTAGTTGTAATTAACTTCGAATTTTTGGATTTTTGTGCAGATTTTTGTCAAATTTTATAAAATTTGTTGAACCCAACTTCGATTTTTCTGGATTATGTTAGGTTTTATTGATAGAGGAGCTGCATTTGAGTAATTCTAGTTGAAATTAACTTCGAATTTTTGGATTTTTGTACAGATTTTTGTCAAATTTTAAAAAATTTTGTTGAAACCAACTTCGATTTTTCTGGATTATGTAAAGTTTTTTTGATAGAGGAGCTGCATTTGAGTAATTTTAGTTGAAAATAACCTCGAATTTTTGGATTTTTGTACAGATTTTTGTCAAATTTTAAAAAATTTTGTTGAAACCAACGTCGATTACTTTGGATTACGTTAGGTTTTTTTGATAGAGGAGCTGCATTTGAGTAATTTTAGTTGAAATTAACTTCGAATTTTAGGATTTTTGTACAGATTTTTGTCAAATTTTAAAAAATTTTGTTGAAATCAACTTCGATTTTTCTGGAATATGTTAGGTTTTTTGATAGAGGAGCTGCATTTGAGTAATTTTAGTTGAAATTAACTTCGAATTTTTGGATTTTTGTACACATTTTTGTCAAATTTTAAAAAATTTTGTAGAAACCAACTTCGATTTTTCTGGATTATGTTAGGTTTTTTTGATAGAGGGCTGCATTTGAGTAATTTTAGTTGAAATTAACTTCGAATTTTTGGATTTTTGTACAGATTTTTGTCAAATTTTAAAAAATTTTGTTGAAATCAACTTCGATTACTCTGGATTACGTTAGGTTTTTTTGATAGAGGAGCTGCATTTGAGTAATTTTAGTTGAAATTAACTTCGAATTTTTGGATTTTTGTACAGATATTTGTCAAATTTTAAAAAATTTTGTTGAAATCAACTTCGATTTTTCTGGAATATGTTAGGTTTTTTTGATAGAGGAGCTGCATTTGAGTAATTTTAGTTGAAATTATCTTCGAATTTTTGGATTTTTGTACAGAATTTTGTCAAATTTTAAAAAATTTTATTGAAACCAACTTCGATTACTCTAGATTACGTTAGGTTTTTTTGATAGAGGAGCTGCATTTGAGTAATTTTAGTTGAAATTATCATCGAATTTTTGGATTTTTGTACAGATATTTGTCAAATTTTAAAAAATTTTGTTGAAATCAACTTCGATTTTTCTGGAATATGTTAGGTTTTTTTGATAGAGGAGCTGCATTTGAGTAATTCTAGTTGAAATTAACTTCGAATTTTTGGATTTTTGTACAGAACTTTGTCAAATTTTAAAAAATTTTGTTGAAATCAACTTCGATTTTTCTGGAATATGTTAGGTTTTTTTGATAGAGGAGCTGCATTTGAGTAATTTTATTTGAAATTATCTTCGAATTTTTGGATTTTTGTACAGATTTTTGTCAAATTTTAAAAAATTTTGTTGAAACCAACTTCGATTACTCTGGATTACGTTAGGCTTTTTGGTAGCGGAGCTGCATTTGAGTAATTTTAGTTGAAATTAACTTCGAATTTTGGGATTTTTGTACAGATGTTTGTCAAATTTTAAAAAATTTTGTTCAAACCATCTTCGATTTTTCTGGATTATGTAAAGTTTTTTTGATAGAGGAGCTGCATTTGAGTAATTTTAGTTGAAAATAACTTCGAATTTTTGGATTTTTGTACAGATTTTTGTCAGATTTTAAAAAATTTTGTTGTAATCAACTTCGATTTTTCTGGAATATGTTAGGTTTTTTTGATGGAGGAGCTGCATTTGAGTAATTTTAGTTGAAATTATCTTCGAATTTTTGGATTTTTGTACAGATTTTTTTCAAATTATAACAAATTTTATTGAAACCAACTTCGATTACTCTGGATTACGTTAGGTTTCTTTGGTAGCGGAGCTGCATTTGAGTAATTTTAGTTGAAATTAACTTCGAATTTTTGGATTTTTGTTCAGATTTTTGTCAAATTTTAAAAAAATTTGTTGAAACCAACTTCGATTTTTCTGGATTATGTTAGGTTTTTTGGATAGAGGAGCTGCATTTGAGTAATTTTAGTTGTAATTAACTTCGAATTTTTGGATTTTTGTGCAGATTTTTGTCAAATTTTATAAAATTTGTTGAACCCAACTTCGATTTTTCTGGATTATGTTAGGTTTTTTGATAGAGGAGCTGCATTTGAGTAATTCTAGTTGAAATTAACTTCGAATTTTTGGATTTTTGTACAGATTTTTGTCAAATTTTAAAAAATTTTGTTGAAACCAACTTCGATTTTTCTGGAATATGTTAGGTTTTTTTGATAGAGGAGCTGCATTTGAGTAATTTTAGTTGTAATTAACTTCGAATTTTTGGATTTTTGTGCAGATTTTTGTCAAATTTTATAAAATTTGTTGAACCCAACTTCGATTTTTCTGGATTATGTTAGGTTTTTTTGATAGAGGAGCTGCATTTGAGTAATTCTAGTTGAAATTAACTTCGAATTTTTGGATTTTTGTACAGATTTTTGTCAAATTTTAAAAAATTTTGTTGAAACCAACTTCGATTTTTCTGGATTATGTAAAGTTTTTTTGATAGAGGAGCTGCATTTGAGTAATTTTAGTTGAAAATAACCTCGAATTTTTGGATTTTTGTACAGATTTTTGTCAAATTTTAAAAAATTTTGTTGAAACCAACGTCGATTACTTTGGATTACGTTAGGTTTTTTTGATAGAGGAGCTGCATTTGAGTAATTTTAGTTGAAATTAACTTCGAATTTTTGGATTTTTGTACAGATTTTTGTCAAATTTTAAAAAATTTTGTTGAAATCAACTTCGATTTTTCTGGAATATGTTAGGTTTTTTGATAGAGGAGCTGCATTTGAGTAATTTTAGTTGAAATTAACTTCGAATTTTTGGATTTTTGTACACATTTTTGTCAAATTTTAAAAAATTTTGTAGAAACCAACTTCGATTTTTCTGGATTATGTTAGGTTTTTTTGATAGAGGGCTGCATTTGAGTAATTTTAGTTGAAATTAACTTCGAATTTTTGGATTTTTGTACAGATTTTTGTCAAATTTTAAAAAATTTTGTTGAAATCAACTTCGATTTTTCTGGAATATGTTAGGTTTTTTTGATACAGGAGCTGCATTTGAGTAATTTTAGTTGAAATTATCTTCGAATTTTTGGATTTTTGTACAGATTTTTGTCAAATTTTAAAAAATTTTGTTGAAATCAACTTCGATTTTTCTGGAATATGTTAGGTTTTTTTGATAGAGGAGCTGCATTTGAGTAATTTTAGTTGAAATTAACTTCGAATTTTTGGATTTTTGTACAGATTTTTGTCAAATGTTAAAAAATTTTATTGAAACCAACTTCGATTACTCTGGATTACGTTAGGTTTTTTTGATAGAGGAGCTGCATTTGAGTAATTTTAGTTGAAATTATCATCGAATTTTTGGATTTTTGTACAGATATTTGTCAAATTTTAAAAAATTTTGTTGAAATCAACTTCGATTTTTCTGGAATATGTTAGGTTTTTTTGATAGAGGAGCTGCATTTGAGTAATTTTAGTTGAAATTATCTTCGAATTTTTGGATTTTTGTACAGATTTTTGACAAATTTTAAAAAATTTGTTGAAACCAATTTCGATTACTCTGGATTACGTTAGGTTTTTTTGATAGAGGAGCTGCATTTGAGTAATTTTAGTTGAAATTAACTTCGAATTTTTGGATTTTTGTACAGATTTTTGTCAAATTTTAAAAAATTTTGTTGAAATCAACTTCGATTTTTCTGGAATATGTTAGGTTTTTTTGATAGAGGAGCTGCATTTGAGTAATTCTAGTTGAAATTAACTTCGAATTTTTGGATTTTTGTACAGAACTTTGTCAAATTTTAAAAAATTTTGTTGAAATCAACTTCGATTTTTCTGGAATATGTTAGGTTTTTTTGATAGAGGAGCTGCATTTGAGTAATTTTAGTTGAAATTATCTTCGAATTTTTGGATTTTTGTACAGATTTTTGTCAAATTTTAAAAAATTTTGTTGAAACCAACTTCGATTACTCTGGATTACGTTAGGCTTTTTGGTAGCGGAGCTGCATTTGAGTTATTTTAGTTGAAATTATCTTCGAATTTTTGGATTTTTGTACAGATTTTTGTCAAATTTTAAAAAATTTTGTTGAAACCAACTTCGATTACTCTGGATTACGTTAGGCTTTTTGGTAGCGGAGCTGCATTTGAGTAACTTTAGTTGAAATTATCTTCGAATTTTTGGATTTTTGTACAGATGTTTGTCAAATTTTAAAAAATTTTGTTGAAACCAACTTCGATTTTTCTGGATTATGTAAAGTTTTTTTGATAGAGGAGCTGCATTTGAGTAATTTTAGTTGAAAATAACTTCGAATTTTTGGATTTTTGTACAAATTTTTGTTAAATTTTAAAAAATTTTGTTGAAACCAACTTCGATTTTTCTGGAATATGTTAGGTTTTTTTGATAGAGGAGCTGCATTTGAGTAATTCTAGTTGAAATTAACTTCGAATTTTTGGATGTTTGTACAGATTTTTTTCAAATTATAAAAAATTTTGTTGAAACCAACTTCAATTACTCTGGATTACGTTAGGTTTTTTTGGTAGCGGAGCTGCATTTGAGTAATTTTAGTTGAAATTAACTTCGAATTTTTGGACGTTTGTACAGATTTTTTTCAAATTATAAAAAATTTTGTTGAAACCAACTTCGATTTTTCTGGATTATGTTAGGTTTTTTGATAGAGGAGCTGCATTTGAGTAATTTTAGTTGAAATTAACTTCGAATTTTTGGATTTTTGTACAGATTTTTGTCAAATTTTAAAAAATTTTGTTGAAACCAACTTCGATTTTTCTGGATTATGTTAGGTTTTTTGGATAGAGCAGCTGCATTTGAGTAATTTTAGTTGAAATTAACTTCAAATTTTTGGATTTTTGTACAGATTTTTGTCAAATTTTAAACAATTTTGTTGAAACCAACTTCGATTTTTCTGGATTATGTTAGGTTTTTTTGATAGAGGAACTGCATTTGATTAATTTTAGTTGAAATTAACTTCGAATTTTTGGATTTTTGTACAGATTTTTGTCAAATTTTAAAAAATTTTGTTGAAACCAACTTCGATTTTTCTGGATTATGTTAGGTTTTTTTGATAGAGGAGCTGCATTTGAGTAATTTTAGTTGAAATTAACTTCGAATTTTTGGATGTTTGTACAGATTTTTTTCAAATTATAAAAAATTTTGTTGAAACCAACTTCAATTACTCTGGATTACGTTAGGTTTTTTTGGTAGCGGAGCTGCATTTGAGTAATTTTAGTTGAAATTAACTTCGAATTTTGGGATTTTTGTACAGATGTTTGTCAAATTTTAAAAAATTTTGTTGAAACCAGCTTCGATTTTTCTGGAATATGTTAGGTTTTTTTGATAGAGGAACTGCAGTTGAGTAATTCTAGTTGAAATTAACTTCGAATTTTTGGATTTTGTACAGATTTTTGTCAAATTTTAAAAAATTTTGTTGAAACCAACTTCGATTTTTCTGGATTATGTTAGGTTTTTTGGATAGAGGAGCTGCATTTGAGTAATTTTAGTTGTAATTAACTTCGAATTTTTGGATTTTTGTGCAGATTTTTGTCAAATTTTATAAAATTTGTTGAACCCAACTTCGATTTTTCTGGATTATGTTAGGTTTTTTTTATAGAGGAGCTGCATTTGAGTAATTTTAGTTGAAATTATCTTCGAATTTTTGGATTTTTGTTCAGATTTTTGTCAAATTTTAAAAAATTTTGTTGAAACCAACTTCGATTACTCTGGATTACGTTAGGCTTTTTGGTAGCGGAACTGCATTTGAGTAATTTTAGTTGAAAATAACTTCGAATTTTTGGATTTTTGTACAGATTTTTGTCAAATTTTAAAAAATTTTGTTGAAACCAACTTCGATTTTTCTGGATTATATGAAGTTTTTTTGTTAGAGGAGCTGCATTTGAGTAATTTTAGTTGAAAATAACTTCGAATTTTTGGATTTTTGTACAGATTTTTGTCAAATTTTAACAAATTTTGTTGAAACCAACTTCGATTTTTCTGGATTATGTAAAGTTTTTTTGATAGAGGAGCTGCATTTGAGTAATTTTATTTGAAAATAACTTCGAATTTTTGGATTTTTGTACAGATTTTTGTCAAATTTTAAAAAATTTTGTTGAAATCAACTTCGATTTTTCTGGAATATGTTAGGTTTTTTTGATAGAGGAGCTGCATTTGAGTAATTTTAGTTGAAATTAACTTCAAATTTTTGGATTTTTGTACAGATTTTTGTCAAATTTTAAAAAATTTTGTTGAAATCAACTTCGATTTTTCTGGAATATGTTAGGTTTTTTTGATAGAGGAGCTGCATTTGAGTAATTTTAGTTGAAATTAACTTCGAATTTTTGGATTTTTGTACAGATTTTTGTCAAATTTTAAAAAATTTTGTTGAAACCAACTTCGATTACTCTGGATTACGTTAGGCTTTTTGGTAGCGGAGCTGCATTTGAGTAATTTTAGTTGAAATTAACTTCGAATTTTGGGATTTTTGTACAGATGTTTGTCAAATTTTAAAAAATTTTGTTCAAACCAACTTCGATTTTTCTGGATTATGTAAAGTTTTTTTGATAGAGGAGCTGCATTTGAGTAATTTTAGTTGAAAATAACTTCGAATTTTTGGATTTTTGTACAGATTTTTGTCAAATTTTAAAAAATTTTGTTGTAATCAACTTCGATTTTTCTGGAATATGTTAGGTTTTTTTGATAGAGGAGCTGCATTTGAGTAATTTTAGTTGAAATTATCTTCGAATTTTTGGATTTTTGTACAGATGTTTGTCAAATTTTAAAAAATTTTGTTGAAACCAACTTCGATTTTTCTGGAATATGTTAGGTTTTTTTGATAGAGGAGCTGCATTTGAGTAATTTTAGTTGAAATTAACTTCGAATTTTTGGATTTTTGTACAGATTTTTGTCAAATTTTAAAAAATTTTATTGAAACCAACTTCGATTACTCTGGATTACGTTAGGTTTTTTTGATAGAGGAGCTGCATTTGAGTAATTTTAGTTGAAATTATCTTCGAATTTTTGGATTTTTGTACAGATTAATGTCAAATTTTAAAAAATTTTGTTGAAACCAACTTCGATTACTCTGGATTACGTTAGGTTTTTTTGATAGAGGAGCTGCATTTGAGTAATTTTAGTTGAAAATAACTTCGAATTTTTGGATTTTTGTACAGATTTTTGTCAAATTTTAAAAAATTTTGTTGTAATCAACTTCGATTTTTCTGGAATATGTTAGGTTTTTTTGATAGAGGAGCTGCATTTGAGTAATTTTAGTTGAAATTATCTTCGAATTTTTGGATTTTTGTACAGATGTTTGTCAAATTTTAAAAAATTTTGTTGAAACCAACTTCGATTTTTCTGGAATATGTTAGGTTTTTTTGATAGAGGAGCTGCATTTGAGTAATTTTAGTTGAAATTAACTGCGAATTTTTGGATTTTTGTACAGATTCTTGTCAAATTTTAAAAAATTTTGTTGAAACCAACTTCGATTACTCTGGATTACGTTAGGTTTTTTGGTAGCGGAGCTGCATTTGAGTAATTTTAGTTGAAATTAACTTCGAATTTTGGGATTTTTGTACAGATGTTTGTCAAATTTTAAAAAATTTTGTTCAAACCAACTTCGATTTTTCTGGATTATGTAAAGTTTTTTTGATAGAGGAGCTGCATTTGAGTAATTTTAGTTGAAAATAACTTCGAATTTTTGGATTTTTGTACAGATTTTTGTCAAATTTTAAAAAATTTTGTTGTAATCAACTTCGATTTTTCTGGAATATGTTAGGTTTTTTTGATAGAGGAGCTGCATTTGAGTAATTTTAGTTGAAATTATCTTCGAATTTTTGGATTTTTGTACAGATGTTTGTCAAATTTTAAAAAATTTTGTTGAAACCAACTTCGATTTTTCTGGAATATGTTAGGTTTTTTTGATAGAGGAGCTGCATTTGAGTAATTTTAGTTGAAATTAACTTCGAATTTTTGGATTTTTGTACAGATTTTTGTCAAATTTTAAAAAATTTTATTGAAACCAACTTCGATTACTCTGGATTACGTTAGGTTTTTTTGATAGAGGAGCTGCATTTGAGTAATTTTAGTTGAAATTATCTTCGAATTTTTGGATTTTTGTACAGATTTTTGTCAAATTTTAAAAAATTTTGTTGAAACCAACTTCGATTACTCTGGATTACGTTAGGTTTTTTTGATAGAGGAGCTGCATTTGAGTAATTTTAGTTGAAATTACCTTCGAATTTTTGGATTTTTGTACAGATTTTTGTCAAATTTTAAAAAATTTTGTTGAAATCAACTTCGATTTTTCTGGAATATGTTAGGTTTTTTTGATAGAGGAGCTGCATTTGAGTAATTTTAGTTGAAATTATCTTCGAATTTTTGGATTTTTGTACAGATTTTTGTCAAATTTTAAAAAATTTTGTTGAAATCAACTTCGATTTTTCTGGAATATGTTAGGTTTTTTTGATAGAGGCGCTGTATTTGAGTAATTTTAGTTGAAATTAACTTCGAATTTTTGGATTTTTGTACAGATTTTTGTCAAATTTTAAAAAATTTTATTGAAACCAACTTCGATTACTCTGGATTACGTTAGGTTTTTTTGATAGAGGAGCTGCATTTGAGTAATTTTAGTTGAAATTATCTTCGAATTTTTGGATTTTTGTACAGATTTTTGTCAAATTTTAAAAAATTTTATTGAAACCAACTTCGATTACTCTGGATTACGTTAGGTTTTTTTGATAGAGGAGCTGCATTTGAGTAATTTTAGTTGAAATTATCTTCGAATTTTTGGATTTTTGTACAGATTTTTGTCAAATTTTAAAAAATTTTGTTGAAACCAACTTCGATTACTCTGGATTACGTTAGGTTTTTTTGATAGAGGAGCTGCATTTGAGTAATTTTAGTTGAAATTACCTTCGAATTTTTGGATTTTTGTACAGATTTTTGTCAAATTTTAAAAAATTTTGTTGAAATCAACTTCGATTTTTCTGGAATATGTTAGGTTTTTTTGATAGAGGAGCTGCATTTGAGTAATTTTAGTTGAAATTATCTTCGAATTTTTGGATTTTTGTACAGATTTTTGACAAATTTTAAAAAATTTGTTGAAACCAACTTCGATTACTCTGGATTACGTTAGGTTTTTTTGATAGAGGAGCTGCATTTGAGTAATTTTAGTTGAAATTAACTTCGAATTTTTGGATTTTTGTACAGATTTTTGTCAAATTTTAAAAAATTTTGTTGAAATCAACTTCGATTTTTCTGGAATATGTTAGGTTTTTTTGATAGAGGCGCTGTATTTGAGTAATTTTAGTTGAAATTAACTTCGAATTTTTGGATTTTTGTACAGATTTTTGTCAAATTTTAAAAAATTTTATTGAAACCAACTTCGATTACTCTGGATTACGTTAGGTTTTTTTGATAGAGGAGCTGCATTTGAGTAATTTTAGTTGAAATTATCTTCGAATTTTTGGATTTTTGTACAGATTTTTGTCAAATTTTAAAAAATTTTATTGAAACCAACTTCGATTACTCTGGATTACGTTAGGTTTTTTTGATAGAGGAGCTGCATTTGAGTAATTTTAGTTGAAATTATCTTCGAATTTTTGGATTTTTGTACAGATTTTTGTCAAATTTTAAAAAATTTTGTTGAAACCAACTTCGATTACTCTGGATTACGTTAGGTTTTTTTGATAGAGGAGCTGCATTTGAGTAATTTTAGTTGAAATTACCTTCGAATTTTTGGATTTTTGTACAGATTTTTGTCAAATTTTAAAAAATTTTGTTGAAATCAACTTCGATTTTTCTGGAATATGTTAGGTTTTTTTGATAGAGGAGCTGCATTTGAGTAATTTTAGTTGAAATTATCTTCGAATTTTTGGATTTTTGTACAAATTTTTGACAAATTTTAAAAAATTTGTTGAAACCAACTTCGATTACTCTGGATTACGTTAGGTTTTTTTGATAGAGGAGCTGCATTTGAGTAATTTTAGTTGAAATTAACTTCGAATTTTTGGATTTTTGTACAGATTTTTGTCAAATTTTAAAAAATTTTGTTGAAATCAACTTCGATTTTTCTGGAATATGTTAGGTTTTTTTGATAGAGGAGCTGCATTTGAGTAATTTTAGTTGAAATTATCATCGAATTTTGGATTTTTGTACAGATATTTGTCAAATTTTAAAAAATTTTGTTGATATCAACTTCGATTTTTCTGGAATATGTTAGGTTTTTCTGATAGAAGAGCTGCATTTCAGTAATTTTAGTTGAAATTATCTTCGAATTTTTGGATTTTTGTACAGATTTTTGTCAAATTTTAAAAAATTTTGTTGAAACCAACTTCGATTACTCTGGATTACGTTAGGCTTTTTGGTAGCGGAGCTGCATTTGAGTAATTTTAGTTGAAATTAACTTCGAATTTTGGGATTTTTGTCAAATTTTAAAAAATTTTGTTGAAATCAACTTCGATTTTTCTGGAATATGTTAGGTTTTTTTGATAGAGGAGCTGCATTTGTGTAATTTTAGTTGAAATTAACTTCGAATTTTTGGATTTTTGTACAGATTTTTGTCAAATTTTAAAAAATTTTGTTGAAACCAACTTCGATTACTCTGGATTATATGAAGTTTTTTTGTTAGAGGAGCTGCATTTGAGTAATTTTAGTTGAAAATAACTTCGAATTTTTGGATTTTTGTACAGATTTTTGTCAAATTTTAAAAAATTTTGTTGAAACCAACTTCGATTTTTCTGGATTATATGAAGTTTTTTTGTTAGAGGAGCTGCATTTGAGTAATTTTAGTTGAAAATAACTTCGAATTTTTGGATTTTTGTACAGATTTTTGTCAAATTTTAACAAATTTTGTTGAAACCAACTTCGATTTTTCTGGATTATGTAAAGTTTTTTTGATAGAGGAGCTGCATTTGAGTAATTTTATTTGAAAATAACTTCGAATTTTTGGATTTTTGTACAGATTTTTGTCAAATTTTAAAAAATTTTGTTGAAATCAACTTCGATTTTTCTGGAATATGTTAGGTTTTTTTGATAGAGGAGCTGCATTTGAGTAATTTTAGTTGAAATTAACTTCAAATTTTTGGATTTTTGTACAGATTTTTGTCAAATTTTAAAAAATTTTGTTGAAATCAACTTCGATTTTTCTGGAATATGTTAGGTTTTTTTGATAGAGGAGCTGCATTTGAGTAATTTTAGTTGAAATTAACTTCGAATTTTTGGATTTTTGTACAGATTTTTGTCAAATTTTAAAAAATTTTGTTGAAACCAACTTCGATTACTCTGGATTACGTTAGGCTTTTTGGTAGCGGAGCTGCATTTGAGTAATTTTAGTTGAAATTAACTTCGAATTTTGGGATTTTTGTACAGATGTTTGTCAAATTTTAAAAAATTTTGTTCAAACCAACTTCGATTTTTCTGGATTATGTAAAGTTTTTTTGATAGAGGAGCTGCATTTGAGTAATTTTAGTTGAAAATAACTTCGAATTTTTGGATTTTTGTACAGATTTTTGTCAAATTTTAAAAAATTTTGTTGTAATCAACTTCGATTTTTCTGGAATATGTTAGGTTTTTTTGATAGAGGAGCTGCATTTGAGTAATTTTAGTTGAAATTATCTTCGAATTTTTGGATTTTTGTACAGATGTTTGTCAAATTTTAAAAAATTTTGTTGAAACCAACTTCGATTTTTCTGGAATATGTTAGGTTTTTTTGATAGAGGAGCTGCATTTGAGTAATTTTAGTTGAAATTAACTTCGAATTTTTGGATTTTTGTACAGATTTTTGTCAAATTTTAAAAAATTTTATTGAAACCAACTTCGATTACTCTGGATTACGTTAGGTTTTTTTGATAGAGGAGCTGCATTTGAGTAATTTTAGTTGAAATTATCTTCGAATTTTTGGATTTTTGTACAGATTTTTGTCAAATTTTAAAAAATTTTGTTGAAACCAACTTCGATTACTCTGGATTACGTTAGGTTTTTTTGATAGAGGAGCTGCATTTGAGTAATTTTAGTTGAAATTACCTTCGAATTTTTGGATTTTTGTACAGATTTTTGTCAAATTTTAAAAAATTTTGTTGAAATCAACTTCGATTTTTCTGGAATATGTTAGGTTTTTTTGATAGAGGAGCTGCATTTGAGTAATTTTAGTTGAAATTATCTTCGAATTTTTGGATTTTTGTACAGATTTTTGTCAAATTTTAAAAAATTTTGTTGAAATCAACTTCGATTTTTCTGGAATATGTTAGGTTTTTTTGATAGAGGCGCTGTATTTGAGTAATTTTAGTTGAAATTAACTTCGAATTTTTTGATTTTTGTACAGATTTTTGTCAAATTTTAAAAAATTTTATTGAAACCAACTTCGATTACTCTGGATTACGTTAGGTTTTTTTGATAGAGGAGCTGCATTTGAGTAATTTTAGTTGAAATTATCTTCGAATTTTTGGATTTTTGTACAGATTTTTGTCAAATTTTAAAAAATTTTATTGAAACCAACTTCGATTACTCTGGATTACGTTAGGTTTTTTTGATAGAGGAGCTGCATTTGAGTAATTTTAGTTGAAATTATCTTCGAATTTTTGGATTTTTGTACAGATTTTTGTCAAATTTTAAAAAATTTTGTTGAAACCAACTTCGATTACTCTGGATTACGTTAGGTTTTTTTGATAGAGGAGCTGCATTTGAGTAATTTTAGTTGAAATTACCTTCGAATTTTTGGATTTTTGTACAGATTTTTGTCAAATTTTAAAAAATTTTGTTGAAATCAACTTCGATTTTTCTGGAATATGTTAGGTTTTTTTGATAGAGGAGCTGCATTTGAGTAATTTTAGTTGAAATTATCTTCGAATTTTTGGATTTTTGTACAGATTTTTGACAAATTTTAAAAAATTTGTTGAAACCAACTTCGATTACTCTGGATTACGTTAGGTTTTTTTGATAGAGGAGCTGCATTTGAGTAATTTTAGTTGAAATTAACTTCGAATTTTTGGATTTTTGTACAGATTTTTGTCAAATTTTAAAAAATTTTGTTGAAATCAACTTCGATTTTTCTGGAATATGTTAGGTTTTTTTGATAGAGGAGCTGCATTTGAGTAATTTTAGTTGAAATTATCATCGAATTTTGGATTTTTGTACAGATATTTGTCAAATTTTAAAAAATTTTGTTGATATCAACTTCGATTTTTCTGGAATATGTTAGGTTTTTCTGATAGAAGAGCTGCATTTCAGTAATTTTAGTTGAAATTATCTTCGAATTTTTGGATTTTTGTACAGATTTTTGTCAAATTTTAAAAAATTTTGTTGAAACCAACTTCGATTACTCTGGATTACGTTAGGCTTTTTGGTAGCGGAGCTGCATTTGAGTAATTTTAGTTGAAATTAACTTCGAATTTTGGGATTTTTGTCAAATTTTAAAAAATTTTGTTGAAATCAACTTCGATTTTTCTGGAATATGTTAGGTTTTTTTGATAGAGGAGCTGCATTTGTGTAATTTTAGTTGAAATTAACTTCGAATTTTTGGATTTTTGTACAGATTTTTGTCAAATTTTAAAAAATTTTGTTGAAACCAACTTCGATTACTCTGGATTACGTTAGGCTTTTTGGTAGCGGAGCTGCATTTGAGTAATTTTAGTTGAAATTATCTTCGAATTTTTGGATTTTTGTACAGATGTTTGTCAAATTTTAAAAAATTTTGTTGAAACCAACTTCGATTTTTCTGGATTATGTAAAGTTTTTTTGATAGAGGAGCTGCATTTGAGTAATTTTAGTTGAAAATAACTTCGAATTTTTCGATTTTTGTACAAATTTTTGTCAAATTTTAAAAAATTTTGTTGAAACCAACTTCGATTTTTCTGGAATATGTTAGGTTTTATGATAGAGGAGCTGCATTTGAGTAATTCTAGTTGAAATTAACTTCGAATTTTTGGATTTTTGTACAGATTTTTGTCAAATTTTAAAAAATTTTGTTGAAACCAACTTCGATTTTTCTGGATTATGTTAGGTTTTTTTGGATAGAGGAGCTGCATTTGAGTAATTTTAGTTGTAATTAACTTCGAATTTTTGGATTTTTGTGCAGATTTTTGTCAAATTTTATAAAATTTGTTGAACCCAACTTCGATTTTTCTGGATTATGTTAGGTTTTTTTGATAGAGGAGCTGCATTTGAGTAATTTTAGTTGAAATTATCTTCGAATTTTGGGATTTTTGTACAGATTTTTGTCAAATTTTAAAAAATTTTGTTGAAACCAACTTCGATTTTTCTGGATTATGTAAAGTTTTTTTGATAGAGGAGCTGCATTTGAGTAATTTTAGTTGAAAATAACTTCGAATTTTTGGATGTTTGTACAGATTTTTTTCAAATTATAAAAAATTTTGATGAAACCAACTTCGATTACTCTGGATTACGTTAGGTTTCTTTGGTAGCGGAGCTGCATTTGAGTAATTTTAGTTGAAATTAACTTCGAATTTTTGGATTTTTGTACAGATTTTGTCAAATTTTAAAAAATTTTATTGAAATCAACTTCGATTTTTCTGGAATATGTTAGGTTTTTTTGATAGAGGAGCTGCATTTGAGTAATTTTAGTTGAAATTATCTTCGAATTTTTGGATTTTTGTATAGATTTTTGTCAAATTTTAAAAAATTTTGTTGAAACCAACTTCGATTACTCTGGATTACGTTAGGCTTTTTGGTAGCGGAGCTGCATTTGAGTAATTTTAGTTGAAATTCACTTCGAATTTTGGGATTTTTGTACAGATGTTTGTCAAATTTTAAAAAATTTTGTTCAAACCAACTTCGATTTTTCTGGATTATGTAAAGTTTTTTTGATAGAGGAGCTGCATTTGAGTAATTTTAGTTGAAAATAACTTCGAATTTTTGGATTTTTGTACAGATTTTTGTCAAATTTTAAAAAATTTTGTTGTAATCAACTTCGATTTTTCTGGAATATGTTAGGTTTTTTTGATAGAGGACCTGCATTTGAGTAATTTTAGTTGAAATTATCTTCGAATTTTTGGATTTTTGTACAGATTTTTGTCAAATTTTATAAAATTTTGTTGAACCCAACTTCGATTTTTCTGGATTATGTTAGGTTTTTTTGATAGAGGAGCTGCATTTGAGTAATTCTAGTTGAAATTAACTCCGAATTTTTGGATTTTTGTACAGATTTTTGTCAAATTTTAAAAAATTTTGTTGAAACCAACTTCGATTTTTCTGGATTATGTTAGGTTTTTTGGATAGAGGAGCTGCATTTGAGTAATTTTAGTTGAAATTATCTTCGAATTTTTGGATTTTTGTACAGATTTTTGTCAAATTTTTAAAAATTTTGTTGAAACCAACTTCGATTTTTCTGGATTATGTAAAGTTTTTTTGATAGAGGAGCTGCATTTGAGTAATTTTAGTTGAAAATAACTTCGAATTTTTGGTTTTTTGTACAGATTTTTGACAAATTTTTAAAAATTTTGTTTAAACCAACTTCGATTGCTCTGGATTACGTTAGGTTTTCTTGATAGAGGAGCTGCATTTGAGTAATTTTAGTTGAAATTAACTTCGAATTTTTGGATTTTTGTACAGATTTTTGTCAAATTTTAAAAAATTTTGTTGAAACCAACTTCGATTTTTCTGGATTATGTTAGGTTTTTTGGATAGAGGAGCTGCATTTGAGTAATTTTAGTTGAAATTATCTTCGAATTTTTGGATTTTTGTACAGATTTTTGTCAAATTTTATAAAATTTTGTTGAACCCAACTTCGATTTTTCTGGATTATGTTAGGTTTTTTTGATAGAGGAGCTGCATTTGAGGAATTCTAGTTGAAATTAACTCCGAATTTTTGGATTTTTGTACAGATTTTTGTCAAATTTTAAAAAATTTTGTTGAAACCAACTTCGATTTTTCTGGATTATGTAAAGTTTTTTTGATAGAGGAGCTGCATTTGAGTAATTTTAGTTGAAATTAACTTCGAATTTTTGGATTTTTGTACAGATTTTTGTCAAATTTTAAAAAATTTTGTTGAAACCAACTTCGATTTCTCTGGATTATGTAAAGTTTTTTTGATAGAGGAGCTGCATTTGAGTAATTTTAGATGAAAATAACTTCGAATTTTTGGATTTTTGTACAGATTTTTGTAAAATTTTAAAAAATTTTGTTGAAACCAACTTCGATTTTTCTGGATTATGTTAGGTTTTTTTGGTAGCGTCGCTGCATTTGAGTAATTTTAGTTGAAAATAACTTCGAATTTTTGGATTTTTGTACAGATTTTTGTCAAATTTTAAAAAATTTTGTTGAAACCATCTTCGATTACTCTGGATTACGTTAGGTTTTTTTGATAGAGGAGCTGCAATTGAGTAATTTTGGTTGAAATTAACTTCGAATTTTTGGATTTTTGTACAGATTTTTGACAAATTTTAAAAAATTTTGTTGAAACCAACTTCGATTACTCTGGATTACGTTAGGTTTTTTTGATAGAGGAGCTGCAATTGAGTAATTTTAGTTGAAATTAACTTCGAATTTTTGGATTTTTGTACAGATTTTTGTCAAATTTTAAAAAATTTTGTTGAAACCAACTTCGATTTTTCTGGAATATGTTAGGTTTTTTTGATAGAGGAGCTGCATTTGAGTAATTCTAGTTGAAATTAACTTCGAATTTTTGGATTTTTGTACAGATTTTTGTCAAATTTTAAAAAATTTTGTTGAAACCAACTTCGATTTTTCTGGATTATGTTAGGTTTTTTTGATAGAGGAGCTGCATTTGAGTAATTCTAGTTGAAATTAACTTCGAATTTTTGGATTTTTGTACAGATTTTTGTCAAATTTTAAAAAATTTTGTTGAAACCAACTTCGATTTTTCTGGATTATGTTAGGTTTTTTTGATAGAGGAGCTGCATTTGAGTAATTTTAGTTGAAATTATCTTCGAATTTTTGGATTTTTGTACAGATTTTTGTCAAATTTTATAAAATTTTGTTGAACCCAACTTCGATTTTTCTGGATTATGTTAGGTTTTTTTGATAGAGGAGCTGCATTTGAGTAATTCTAGTTGAAATTAACTTCGAATTTTTGGATTTTTGTACAGATTTTTGTCAAATTTTAAAATATTTTGTTGAAACCAACTTCGATTTTTCTGGATTATGTTAGGTTTTTTTGATAGAGGAGCTGCATTTGAGTAATTTTAGTTGAAATTAACTTCGAATTTTTGGATGTTAGTACAGATTTTTTTCAAATTATAAAAAATTTTGTTGCAACCAACTTCGATTTTTCTGAAATATGTTAGGTTTTTTTGATAGAGAAGCTGCATTTGAGTAATTTTAGTTGAAATTATCTTCGAATTTTTGAATTTTTGTACAGATTTTTGTCAAATTTTAAAAAATTTTGTTGAAATCAACTTCGATTTTTCTGGAATATGTTAGGTTTTTTTGATAGAGGAGCTGCATTTGAGTAATTCTAGTTGAAATTAACTTCGAATTTTTGGATTTTTGTACAGATTTTTGTCAAATTTTAAAAAATTTTGTTGAAACCAACTTCGATTACTCTGGATTACGTTAGGCTTTTTGGTAGCGGAGCTGCATTTGAGTAATTCTAGTTGAAATTAACTTCGAATTTTTGGATTTTTGTACAGATTTTTGTCAAATTTTAAAAAATTTTGTTGAAACCAACTTCGATTTTTCTGGATTATGTAAAATTTTTTTGATAGAGGAGCTGCATTTGAGTAATTTTTGTTGAAATTATCTTCGAATTTTTGGATTTTTGTACAGATTTTTGTCAAATTTTAAAAATTTTGTTGAAACCAACTTCGATTTTTCTGGATTATGTAAAGTTTTTTTGATAGAGGAGCTGCATTTGAGTAATTTTAGTTGAAAATAACTTCGAATTTTTGGATTTTTGTACAGATTTTTGTCAAATTTTAAAAAATTTTGTTGAAACCAACTTCGATTTTTCTGGATTATGTAAAATTTTTTTGATAGAGGAGCTGCATTTGAGTAATTTTTGTTGAAATTATCTTCGAATTTTTGGATTTTTGTACAGATTTTTGTCAAATTTTAAAAATTTTGTTGAAACCAACTTCGATTTTTCTGGATTATGTAAAGTTTTTTTGATAGAGGAGCTGCATTTGAGTAATTTTAGTTGAAAATAACTTCGAATTTTTGGATTTTTGTACAGATTTTTGTCAAATTTTAAAAATTTTGTTGAAACCAACTTCGATTTTTCTGGAATATGTTAGGTTTTTTTTATAGAGGAGCTGCATTTGAGTAATTTTAGTTGTAATTAACTTCGAATTTTTGGATTTTTGTGCAGATTTTTGTCAAATTTTATAAAATTTGTTGAACCCAACTTCGATATTTCTGGATTATGTTAGGTTTTTTTGATAGAGGAGCTGCATTTGAGTAATTTTAGTTGAAATTATCTTCGAATTTTTGGATTTTTGTACAGATTTTTGTCAAATTTTAAAAAATTTTGTTGAAACCAACTTCGATTACTCTGGATTACGTTAGGCTTTTTGGTAGCGGAGCTGCATTTGAGTAATTCTAGTTGAAATTAACTTCGAATTTTTGGATTTTTGTACAGATTTTTGTCAAATTTTAAAAAATTTTGTTGAAACCAACTTCGATTTTTCTGGATTATGTAAAATTTTTTTGATAGAGGAGCTGCATTTGAGTTATTTTTGTTGAAATTATCTTCGAATTTTTGGATTTTTGTACAGATTTTTGTCAAATTTTAAAAATTTTGTTGAAACCAACTTCGATTTTTCTGGATTATGTAAAGTTTTTTTGATAGAGGAGCTGCATTTGAGTAATTTTAGTTGAAAATAACTTCGAATTTTTGGATTTTTGTACAGATTTTTGTCAAATTTTAAAAAATTTTGTTGAAACCAACTTCGATTTTTCTGGATTATGTAAAATTTTTTTGATAGAGGAGCTGCATTTGAGTAATTTTTGTTGAAATTATCTTCGAATTTTTGGATTTTTGTACAGATTTTTGTCAAATTTTAAAAATTTTGTTGAAACCAACTTCGATTTTTCTGGATTATGTAATGTTATTTTGATAGAGGAGCTGCATTTGAGTAATTTTAGTTGAAATTATCTTCGAATTTTTGGATTTTTGTACAGATTTTTGTCAAATTTTAAAAAATTTTGTTGAAACCAACTTCGATTACTCTGGATTACGTTAGGCTTTTTGGTAGCGGAGCTGCATTTGAGTAATTTTAGTTGAAATTAACTTCGAATTTTGGGATTTTTGTACAGATGTTTGTCAAATTTTAAAAAATTTTGTTGAAACCAACTTCGATTTTTCTGGATTATGTTAGGTTTTTTGGTAGCGTCGCTGCATTTGAGTAATTTTAGTTGAAAATAACTTCGAATTTTTGGATTTTTGTACAGATTTTTGTCAAATTTTAAAAAATTTTGTTGAAACCAACTTCGATTACTCTGGATTACGTTAGGTTTTTTTGATAGAGGAGCTGCAATTGAGTAATTTTGGTTGAAATTAACTTCGAATTTTTGGATTTTTGTACAGATTTTTGTCAAATTTTAAAAAATTTTGTTGAAACCAACTTCGATTACTCTGGATTACGTTAGGTTTTTTTGATAGAGGAGCTGCAATTGAGTAATTTTAGTTGAAATTAACTTCGAATTTTTGGATTTTTGTACAGATTTTTGTCAAATTTTAAAAAATTTTGTTGAAACCAACTTCGATTTTTCTGGAATATGTTAGGTTTTTTTGATAGAGGAGCTGCATTTGAGTAATTCTAGTTGAAATTAACTTCGAATTTTTGGATTTTTGTACAGATTTTTGTCAAATTTTAAAAAATTTTGTTGAAACCAACTTCGATTTTTCTGGATTATGTTAGGTTTTTTTGATAGAGGAGCTGCATTTGAGTAATTTTAGTTGAAATTATCTTCGAATTTTTGGATTTTTGTACAGATTTTTGTCAAATTTTATAAAATTTGTTGAACCCAACTTCGATTTTTCTGGATTATGTAAAGTTTTTTTGATAGAGGAGCTGCAATTGAGTAATTTTGGTTGAAATTAACTTCGAATTTTTGGATTTTTGTACAGATTTTTGACAAATTTTAAAAAATTTTGTTGAAACCAACTTCGATTTTTCTGGATTATGTTAGGTTTTTTGGATAGAGGAGCTGCATTTGAGTAATTTTAGTTGTAATTAACTTCGAATTTTTGGATTTTTGTGCAGATTTTTGTCAAACTTTATAAAATTTGTTGAACCCAACTTCGATTTTTCTGGATTATGTTAGGTTTTTTTGATAGAGGAGCTGCATTTGAGTAATTCTAGTTGAAATTAACTTCGAATTTTTGGATTTTTGTACAGATTTTTGTCAAATTTTAAAAAATTTTGTTGAAACCAACTTCGATTTTTCTGGATTATGTAAAGTTTTTTTGATAGAGGAGCTGCATTTGAGTAATTTTAGTTGAAAATAACTTCGAATTTTTGGATTTTTGTACAGATTTTTAGCAAATTTTAAAAAATTTTGTTGTAATCAACTTCGATTTTTCTGGAATATGTTAGGTTTTTTTGATAGAGGAGCTGCATTTGAGTAATTTTAGTTGAAATTATCTTCGAATTTTTGGATTTTTGTACAGATTTTTGTCAAATTTTAAAAATTTTGTTGAAACCAACTTCGATTTTTCTGGATTATGTAAAGTTTTTTTGATAGAGGAGCTGCATTTGAGTAATTTTAGTTGAAAATAACTTCGAATTTTTGGATTTTTGTACAGATTTTTGTCAAATTTTAAAAAATTTTGTTGAAACCAACTTCGATTTTTCTGGATTATGTAAAATTTTTTTGATAGAGGAGCTGCATTTGAGTAATTTTTGTTGAAATTATCTTCGAATTTTTGGATTTTTGTACAGATTTTTGTCAAATTTTAAAAATTTTGTTGAAACCAACTTCGATTTTTCTGGATTATGTAAAGTTTTTTTGATAGAGGAGCTGCATTTGAGTAATTTTAGTTGAAAATAACTTCGAATTTTTGGATTTTTGTACAGATTTTTGTCAAATTTTAAAAATTTTGTTGAAACCAACTTCGATTTTTCTGGAATATGTTAGGTTTTTTTTATAGAGGAGCTGCATTTGAGTAATTTTAGTTGTAATTAACTTCGAATTTTTGGATTTTTGTGCAGATTTTTGTCAAATTTTATAAAATTTGTTGAACCCAACTTCGATTTTTCTGGATTATGTAAAGTTTTTTTGATAGAGGAGCTGCATTTGAGTAATTTTAGTTGAAAATAACTTCGAATTTTTGGATTTTTGTACAGATTTTTGTCAAATTTTAAAAAATTTTGTTGAAACCAACTTCGATTTTTCTGGATTATGTAAAATTTTTTTGATAGAGGAGCTGCATTTGAGTAATTTTTGTTGAAATTATCTTCGAATTTTTGGATTTTTGTACAGATTTTTGTCAAATTTTAAAAATTTTGTTGAAACCAACTTCGATTTTTCTGGATTATGTAAAGTTATTTTGATAGAGGAGCTGCATTTGAGTAATTTTAGTTGAAATTATCTTCGAATTTTTGGATTTTTGTACAGATTTTTGTCAAATTTTAAAAAATTTTGTTGAAACCAACTTCGATTACTCTGGATTACGTTAGGCTTTTTGGTAGCGGAGCTGCATTTGAGTAATTTTAGTTGAAATTAACTTCGAATTTTGGGATTTTTGTACAGATGTTTGTCAAATTTTAAAAAATTTTGTTGAAACCAACTTCGATTTTTCTGGATTATGTTAGGTTTTTTGGTAGCGTCGCTGCATTTGAGTAATTTTAGTTGAAAATAACTTCGAATTTTTGGATTTTTGTACAGATTTTTGTCAAATTTTAAAAAATTTTGTTGAAACCAACTTCGATTACTCTGGATTACGTTAGGTTTTTTTGATAGAGGAGCTGCAATTGAGTAATTTTGGTTGAAATTAACTTCGAATTTTTGGATTTTTGTACAGATTTTTGTCAAATTTTAAAAAATTTTGTTGAAACCAACTTCGATTACTCTGGATTACGTTAGGTTTTTTTGATAGAGGAGCTGCAATTGAGTAATTTTAGTTGAAATTAACTTCGAATTTTTGGATTTTTGTACAGATTTTTGTCAAATTTTAAAAAATTTTGTTGAAACCAACTTCGATTTTTCTGGAATATGTTAGGTTTTTTTGATAGAGGAGCTGCATTTGAGTAATTCTAGTTGAAATTAACTTCGAATTTTTGGATTTTTGTACAGATTTTTGTCAAATTTTAAAAAATTTTGTTGAAACCAACTTCGATTTTTCTGGATTATGTTAGGTTTTTTTGATAGAGGAGCTGCATTTGAGTAATTTTAGTTGAAATTATCTTCGAATTTTTGGATTTTTGTACAGATTTTTGTCAAATTATAAAAAATTTTGTTGAAACCAACTTCGATTACTCTGGATTACGTTAGGTTTTTTTTGATAGAGGAGCTGCATTTGAGTAATTTTAGTTGAAATTAACGTCGAATTTTTGGATTTTTGTCAAATTTTAAAAAATTTTGTTGAAACCAACTTCGATTTTTCTGGAATATGTTAGGTTTTTTTGATAGAGGAGCTGCATTTGAGTAATTCTAGTTGAAATTAACTTCGAATTTTTGGATTTTTGTTCAGATTTTTGTCAAATTTTAAAAAATTTTGTTGAAACCAACTTCGATTTTTCTGGATTATGTTAGGTTTTTTGGATAGAGGAGCTGCATTTGAGTAATTTTAGTTGTAATTAACTTCGAATTTTTGGATTTTTGTGCAGATTTTTGTCAAACTTTATAAAATTTGTTGAACCCAACTTCGATTTTTCTGGATTATGTTAGGTTTTTTTGATAGAGGAGCTGCATTTGAGTAATTCTAGTTGAAATTATCTTCGAATTTTTGGATTTTTGTACAGATTTTTGTCAAATTTTTAAAAATTTTGTTGAAACCAACTTCGATTTTTCTGGATTATGTAAAGTTTTTTTGATAGAGGAGCTGCATTTGAGTAATTTTAGTTGAAATTAATTTCGAATTTTTGGATTTTTGTACAGATTTTTGTCAAATTTTAAAAAATTTTATTGAAACCAACTTCGATTACTCTGGATTACGTTAGGTTTTTTTGATAGAGGAGCTGCATTTGAGTAATTTTAGTTGAAATTATCTTCGAATTTTTGGATTTTTGTACAGATTTTTGTCAAATTTTAAAAAATTTTGTTGAAACCAACTTCGATTACTCTGGATTACGTTAGGTTTTTTTGATAGAGGAGCTGCATTTGAGTAATTTTAGTTGAAATTACCTTCGAATTTTTGGATTTTTGTACAGATTTTTGTCAAATTTTAAAAAATTTTGTTGAAATCAACTTCGATTTTTCTGGAATATGTTAGGTTTTTTTGATAGAGGAGCTGCATTTGAGTAATTTTAGTTGAAATTATCTTCGAATTTTTGGATTTTTGTACAGATTTTTGTCAAATTTTAAAAAATTTTGTTGAAATCAACTTCGATTTTTCTGGAATATGTTAGGTTTTTTTGATAGAGGCGCTGCATTTGAGTAATTTTAGTTGAAATTAACTTCGAATTTTTGGATTTTTGTACAGATTTTTGTCAAATTTTAAAAAATTTTACTGAAACCAACTTCGATTACTCTGGATTACGTTAGGTTTTTTTGATAGAGGAGCTGCATTTGAGTAATTTTAGTTGAAATTATCTTCGAATTTTTGGATTTTTGTACAAATTTTTGTCAAATTTTAAAAAATTTTGTTGAAACCAACTTCGATTTTTCTGGAATATGTTAGGTTTTTTGATAGAGGAGCTGCATTTGAGTAATTCTAGTTGAAATTAACTTCGAATTTTTGGATTTTTGTACAGATTTTTGTCAAATTTTAAAAAATTTTGTTGAAACCAACTTCGATTTTTCTGGATTATGTTAGGTTTTTTTGGATAGTGGAGCTGCATTTGAGTAATTTTAGTTGTAATTAACTTCGAATTTTTGGATTTTTGTGCAGATTTTTGTCAAATTTTATAAAATTTGTTGAACCCAACTTCGATTTTTCTGGATTATGTTAGGTTTTTTTGATAGAGGAGCTGCATTTGAGTAATTTTAGTTGAAATTATCTTCGAATTTTTGGATTTTTGTACAGATTTTTGTCATATTTTAAAAAATTTTGTTGAAACCAACTTCGATTTTTCTGGATTATGTAAAGTTTTTTTGATAGAGGAGCTGCATTTGAGTAATTTTAGTTGAAAATAACTTCGAATTTTTGGTTTTTTGTACAGATTTTTGACAAATTTTTAAAAATTTTGTTGAAACCAACTTCGATTGCTCTGGATTACGTTAGGTTTTCTTGATAGAGGAGCTGCATTTGAGTAATTTTAGTTGAAATTAACTTCGAATTTTTGGATTTTTGTACAGATTTTTGTCAAATTTTAAAAAATTTTGTTGAAACCAACTTCGATTTTTCTGGATTATGTTAGGTTTTTTGGATAGAGGAGCTGCATTTGAGTAATTTTAGTTGAAATTATCTTCGAATTTTTGGATTTTTGTACAGATTTTTGTCAAATTTTATAAAATTTTGTTGAACCCAACTTCGATTTTTCTGGATTATGTTAGGTTTTTTTGATAGAGGAGCTGCATTTGAGGAATTCTAGTTGAAATTAACTCCGAATTTTTGGATTTTTGTACAGATTTTTGTCAAATTTTAAAAAATTTTGTTGAAACCAACTTCGATTTTTCTGGATTATGTAAAGTTTTTTTGATAGAGGAGCTGCATTTGAGTAATTTTAGTTGAAATTAACTTCGAATTTTTGGATTTTTGTACAGATTTTTGTCAAATTTTAAAAAATTTTGTTGAAACCAACTTCGATTTCTCTGGATTATGTAAAGTTTTTTTGATAGAGGAGCTGCATTTGAGTAATTTTAGTTGAAAATAACTTCGAATTTTTGGATTTTTGTACAGATTTTTGTAAAATTTTAAAAAATTTTGTTGAAACCAACTTCGATTTTTCTGGATTATGTTAGGTTTTTTTGGTAGCGTCGCTGCATTTGAGTAATTTTAGTTGAAAATAACTTCGAATTTTTGGATTTTTGTACAGATTTTTGTCAAATTTTAAAAAATTTTGTTGAAACCATCTTCGATTACTCTGGATTACGTTAGGTTTTTTTGATAGAGGAGCTGCAATTGAGTAATTTTGGTTGAAATTAACTTCGAATTTTTGGATTTTTGTACAGATTTTTGACAAATTTTAAAAAATTTTGTTGAAACCAACTTCGATTACTCTGGATTACGTTAGGTTTTTTTGATAGAGGAGCTGCAATTGAGTAATTTTAGTTGAAATTAACTTCGAATTTTTGGATTTTTGTACAGATTTTTGTCAAATTTTAAAAAATTTTGTTGAAACCAACTTCGATTTTTCTGGAATATGTTAGGTTTTTTTGATAGAGGAGCTGCATTTGAGTAATTCTAGTTGAAATTAACTTCGAATTTTTGGATTTTTGTACAGATTTTTGTCAAATTTTAAAAAATTTTGTTGAAACCAACTTCGATTTTTCTGGATTATGTTAGGTTTTTTTGATAGAGGAGCTGCATTTGAGTAATTCTAGTTGAAATTAACTTCGAATTTTTGGATTTTTGTACAGATTTTTGTCAAATTTTAAAAAATTTTGTTGAAACCAACTTCGATTTTTCTGGATTATGTTAGGTTTTTTTGATAGAGGAGCTGCATTTGAGTCATTTTAGTTGAAATTATCTTCGAATTTTTGGATTTTTGTACAGATTTTTGTCAAATTTTATAAAATTTTGTTGAACCCAACTTCGATTTTTCTGGATTATGTTAGGTTTTTTTGATAGAGGAGCTGCATTTGAGTAATTCTAGATGAAATTAACTTCGAATTTTTGGATTTTTGTACAGATTTTTGTCAAATTTTAAAATATTTTGTTGAAACCAACTTCGATTTTTCTGGATTATGTTAGGTTTTTTTGATAGAGGAGCTGCATTTGAGTAATTTTAGTTGAAATTAACTTCGAATTTTTGGATGTTAGTACAGATTTTTTTCAAATTATAAAAAATTTTGTTGCAACCAACTTCGATTTTTCTGAAATATGTTAGGTTTTTTTGATAGAGAAGCTGCATTTGAGTAATTCTAGTTGAAATTAACTTCGAATTTTTGGATTTTTGTACAGATTTTTGTCAAATTTTAAAAAATTTTGTTGAAACCAACTTCGATTTTTCTGGATTATGTTAGGTTTTTTTGATAGAGGAGCTGCATTTGAGTAATTTTAGTTGAAATTATCTTCGAATTTTTGGATTTTTGTACAGATTTTTGTCAAATTTTAAAAAATTTTGTTGAAACCAACTTCGATTACTCTGGATTACGTTAGGTTTTTTTTGATAGAGGAGCTGCATTTGAGTAATTTTAGTTGAAATTAACGTCGAATTTTTGGATTTTTGTCAAATTTTAAAAAATTTTGTTGATACCAACTTCGATTTTTCTGGAATATGTTAGGTTTTTTTGATAGAGGAGCTGCATTTGAGTAATTCTAGTTGAAATTAACTTCGAATTTTTGGATTTTTGTTCAGATTTTTGTCAAATTTTAAAAAATTTTGTTGAAACCAACTTCGATTTTTCTGGATTATGTTAGGTTTTTTGGATAGAGGAGCTGCATTTGAGTAATTTTAGTTGTAATTAACTTCGAATTTTTGGATTTTTGTGCAGATTTTTGTCAAACTTTATAAAATTTGTTGAACCCAACTTCGATTTTTCTGGATTATGTTAGGTTTTTTTGATAGAGGAGCTGCATTTGAGTAATTCTAGTTGAAATTATCTTCGAATTTTTGGATTTTTGTACAGATTTTTGTCAAATTTTTAAAAATTTTGTTGAAACCAACTTCGATTTTTCTGGATTATGTAAAGTTTTTTTGATAGAGGAGCTGCATTTGAGTAATTTTAGTTGAAATTAATTTCGAATTTTTGGATTTTTGTACAGATTTTTGTCAAATTTTAAAAAATTTTATTGAAACCAACTTCGATTACTCTGGATTACGTTAGGTTTTTTTGATAGAGGAGCTGCATTTGAGTAATTTTAGTTGAAATTATCTTCGAATTTTTGGATTTTTGTACAGATTTTTGTCAAATTTTAAAAAATTTTGTTGAAACCAACTTCGATTACTCTGGATTACGTTAGGTTTTTTTGATAGAGGAGCTGCATTTGAGTAATTTTAGTTGAAATTACCTTCGAATTTTTGGATTTTTGTACAGATTTTTGTCAAATTTTAAAAAATTTTGTTGAAATCAACTTCGATTTTTCTGGAATATGTTAGGTTTTTTTGATAGAGGAGCTGCATTTGAGTAATTTTAGTTGAAATTATCTTCGAATTTTTGGATTTTTGTACAGATTTTTGTCAAATTTTAAAAAATTTTGTTGAAATCAACTTCGATTTTTCTGGAATATGTTAGGTTTTTTTGATAGAGGCGCTGCATTTGAGTAATTTTAGTTGAAATTAACTTCGAATTTTTGGATTTTTGTACAGATTTTTGTCAAATTTTAAAAAATTTTACTGAAACCAACTTCGATTACTCTGGATTACGTTAGGTTTTTTTGATAGAGGAGCTGCATTTGAGTAATTTTAGTTGAAATTATCTTCGAATTTTTGGATTTTTGTACAAATTTTTGTCAAATTTTAAAAAATTTTGTTGAAACCAACTTCGATTTTTCTGGAATATGTTAGGTTTTTTGATAGAGGAGCTGCATTTGAGTAATTCTAGTTGAAATTAACTTCGAATTTTTGGATTTTTGTACAGATTTTTGTCAAATTTTAAAAAATTTTGTTGAAACCAACTTCGATTTTTCTGGATTATGTTAGGTTTTTTTGGATAGTGGAGCTGCATTTGAGTAATTTTAGTTGTAATTAACTTCGAATTTTTGGATTTTTGTGCAGATTTTTGTCAAATTTTATAAAATTTGTTGAACCCAACTTCGATTTTTCTGGATTATGTTAGGTTTTTTTGATAGAGGAGCTGCATTTGAGTAATTTTAGTTGAAATTATCTTCGAATTTTTGGATTTTTGTACAGATTTTTGTCATATTTTAAAAAATTTTGTTGAAACCAACTTCGATTTTTCTGGATTATGTAAAGTTTTTTTGATAGAGGAGCTGCATTTGAGTAATTTTAGTTGAAAATAACTTCGAATTTTTGGTTTTTTGTACAGATTTTTGACAAATTTTTAAAAATTTTGTTGAAACCAACTTCGATTGCTCTGGATTACGTTAGGTTTTCTTGATAGAGGAGCTGCATTTGAGTAATTTTAGTTGAAATTAACTTCGAATTTTTGGATTTTTGTACAGATTTTTGTCAAATTTTAAAAAATTTTGTTGAAACCAACTTCGATTTTTCTGGATTATGTTAGGTTTTTTGGATAGAGGAGCTGCATTTGAGTAATTTTAGTTGAAATTATCTTCGAATTTTTGGATTTTTGTACAGATTTTTGTCAAATTTTATAAAATTTTGTTGAACCCAACTTCGATTTTTCTGGATTATGTTAGGTTTTTTTGATAGAGGAGCTGCATTTGAGGAATTCTAGTTGAAATTAACTCCGAATTTTTGGATTTTTGTACAGATTTTTGTCAAATTTTAAAAAATTTTGTTGAAACCAACTTCGATTTTTCTGGATTATGTAAAGTTTTTTTGATAGAGGAGCTGCATTTGAGTAATTTTAGTTGAAATTAACTTCGAATTTTTGGATTTTTGTACAGATTTTTGTCAAATTTTAAAAAATTTTGTTGAAACCAACTTCGATTTCTCTGGATTATGTAAAGTTTTTTTGATAGAGGAGCTGCATTTGAGTAATTTTAGTTGAAAATAACTTCGAATTTTTGGATTTTTGTACAGATTTTTGTAAAATTTTAAAAAATTTTGTTGAAACCAACTTCGATTTTTCTGGATTATGTTAGGTTTTTTTGGTAGCGTCGCTGCATTTGAGTAATTTTAGTTGAAAATAACTTCGAATTTTTGGATTTTTGTACAGATTTTTGTCAAATTTTAAAAAATTTTGTTGAAACCATCTTCGATTACTCTGGATTACGTTAGGTTTTTTTGATAGAGGAGCTGCAATTGAGTAATTTTGGTTGAAATTAACTTCGAATTTTTGGATTTTTGTACAGATTTTTGACAAATTTTAAAAAATTTTGTTGAAACCAACTTCGATTACTCTGGATTACGTTAGGTTTTTTTGATAGAGGAGCTGCAATTGAGTAATTTTAGTTGAAATTAACTTCGAATTTTTGGATTTTTGTACAGATTTTTGTCAAATTTTAAAAAATTTTGTTGAAACCAACTTCGATTTTTCTGGAATATGTTAGGTTTTTTTGATAGAGGAGCTGCATTTGAGTAATTCTAGTTGAAATTAACTTCGAATTTTTGGATTTTTGTACAGATTTTTGTCAAATTTTAAAAAATTTTGTTGAAACCAACTTCGATTTTTCTGGATTATGTTAGGTTTTTTTGATAGAGGAGCTGCATTTGAGTAATTCTAGTTGAAATTAACTTCGAATTTTTGGATTTTTGTACAGATTTTTGTCAAATTTTAAAAAATTTTGTTGAAACCAACTTCGATTTTTCTGGATTATGTTAGGTTTTTTTGATAGAGGAGCTGCATTTGAGTCATTTTAGTTGAAATTATCTTCGAATTTTTGGATTTTTGTACAGATTTTTGTCAAATTTTATAAAATTTTGTTGAACCCAACTTCGATTTTTCTGGATTATGTTAGGTTTTTTTGATAGAGGAGCTGCATTTGAGTAATTCTAGATGAAATTAACTTCGAATTTTTGGATTTTTGTACAGATTTTTGTCAAATTTTAAAATATTTTGTTGAAACCAACTTCGATTTTTCTGGATTATGTTAGGTTTTTTTGATAGAGGAGCTGCATTTGAGTAATTTTAGTTGAAATTAACTTCGAATTTTTGGATGTTAGTACAGATTTTTTTCAAATTATAAAAAATTTTGTTGCAACCAACTTCGATTTTTCTGAAATATGTTAGGTTTTTTTGATAGAGAAGCTGCATTTGAGTAATTTTAGTTGAAATTATCTTCGAATTTTTGAATTTTTGTACAGATTTTTGTCAAATTTTAAAAAATTTTGTTGAAACCAACTTCGATTTTTCTGGAATATGTTAGGTTTTTTTGATAGAGGAGCTGCATTTGAGTAATTCTAGTTGAAATTAACTTCGAATTTTTGGATTTTTGTACAGATTTTTGTCAAATTTTAAAAAATTTTGTTGAAACCAACTTCGATTTTTCTGGATTATGTTAGGTTTTTTTGATAGAGGAGCTGCATTTGAGTAATTTTAGTTGAAATTATCTTCGAATTTTTGGATTTTTGTACAGATTTTTGTCAAATTTTAAAAAATTTTGTTGAAACCAACTTCGATTACTCTGGATTACGTTAGGTTTTTTTTGATAGAGGAGCTGCATTTGAGTAATTTTAGTTGAAATTAACGTCGAATTTTTGGATTTTTGTCAAATTTTAAAAAATTTTGTTGAAACCAACTTCGATTTTTCTGGAATATGTTAGGTTTTTTTGATAGAGGAGCTGCATTTGAGTAATTCTAGTTGAAATTAACTTCGAATTTTTGGATTTTTGTTCAGATTTTTGTCAAATTTTAAAAAATTTTGTTGAAACCAACTTCGATTTTTCTGGATTATGTTAGGTTTTTTGGATAGAGGAGCTGCATTTGAGTAATTTTAGTTGTAATTAACTTCGAATTTTTGGATTTTTGTGCAGATTTTTGTCAAATTTTAAAAAATTTTGTTGAAACCAACTTCGATTTTTCTGGATTATGTTAGGTTTTTTTGGATAGTGGAGCTGCATTTGAGTAATTTTAGTTGTAATTAACTTCGAATTTTTGGATTTTTGTGCAGATTTTTGTCAAATTTTATAAAATTTGTTGAACCCAACTTCGATTTTTCTGGATTATGTTAGGTTTTTTTGATAGAGGAGCTGCATTTGAGTAATTTTAGTTGAAATTATATTCGAATTTTTGGATTTTTGTACAGATTTTTGTCATATTTTAAAAAATTTTGTTGAAATCAACTTCGATTTTTCTGGAATATGTTAGGTTTTTTTATAGAGGAGCTGCATTTGAGTAATTTTAGTTGAAATTATCTTCGAATTTTTGGACTTTTGTACAGATTTTTGTCAAATTTTAAAAAATTTTGTTGAAAAAACTTCGATTACTCTGGATTACGTTAGGCTTTTTCTTAGCGGAGCTGCATTTGAGTAATTTTAGTTGAAAATAATTTCGAATTTTGGGATTTTTGTACAGATGTTTGTCAAATTTTAAAAAATTTTGTTCAAACCATCTTCGATTTTTCTGGATTATGTAAAGTTTTTTTGATAGAGGAGCTGCATTTGAGTAATTTTAGTTGAAAATAACTTCGAATTTTTGGATTTTTGTACAGATTTTTGTCAAATTTTAAAAAATTTTGTTGTAATCAACTTCGATTTTTCTGGAATATGTTAGGTTTTTTTGATAGAGGACCTGCATTTGAGTAATTTTAGTTGAAATTATCTTCGAATTTTTGGATTTTTGTACAGATTTTTGTCAAATTTTATAAAATTTTGTTGAACCCAACTTCGATTTTTCTGGATTATGTTAGGTTTTTTTGATAGAGGAGCTGCATTTGAGTAATTCTAGTTGAAATTAACTCCGAATTTTTGGATTTTTGTACAGATTTTTGTCAAATTTTAAAAAATTTTGTTGAAACCAACTTCGATTTTTCTGAATTATGTTAGGTTTTTTGGATAGAGGAGCTGCATTTGAGTAATTTTAGTTGAAATTATCTTCGAATTTTTGGATTTTTGTACAGATTTTTGTCAAATTTTTAAAAATTTTGTTGAAACCAACTTCGATTTTTCTGGATTATGTAAAGTTTTTTTGATAGAGGAGCTGCATTTGAGTAATTTTAGTTGAAAATAACTTCGAATTTTTGGTTTTTTGTACAGATTTTTGACAAATTTTTAAAAATTTTGTTGAAACCAACTTCGATTGCTCTGGATTACGTTAGGTTTTCTTGATAGAGGAGCTGCATTTGAGTAATTTTAGTTGAAATTAACTTCGAATTTTTGGATTTTTGTACAGATTTTTGTCAAATTTTAAAAAATTTTGTTGAAACCAACTTCGATTTTTCTGGATTATGTTAGGTTTTTTGGATAGAGGAGCTGCATTTGAGTAATTTTAGTTGAAATTATCTTCGAATTTTTGGATTTTTGTACAGATTTTTGTCAAATTTTATAAAATTTTGTTGAACCCAACTTCGATTTTTCTGGATTATGTTAGGTTTTTTTGATAGAGGAGCTGCATTTGAGTAATTCTAGTTGAAATTAACTTCGAATTTTTGGATTTTTGTACAGATTTTTGTCAAATTTTAAAAAATTTTGTTGAAACCAACTTCGATTTTTCTGGATTACGTTAGGTTTTTTTGATAGAGGAGCTGCAATTGAGTAATTTTAGTTGAAATTAACTTCGAATTTTTGGATTTTTGTACAGATTTTTGTCAAATTTTAAAAAATTTTGTTGAAACCAACTTCGATTTTTCTGGAATATGTTAGGTTTTTTTGATAGAGGAGCTGCATTTGAGTAATTCTAGTTGAAATTAACTTCGAATTTTTGGATTTTTGTACAGATTTTTGTCAAATTTTAAAAAATTTTGTTGAAACCAACTTCGATTTTTCTGGATTATGTTAGGTTTTTTTGATAGAGGAGCTGCATTTGAGTAATTTTAGTTGAAATTATCTTCGAATTTTTGGATTTTTGTACAGATTTTTGTCAAATTTTAAAAAATTTTGTTGAAACCAACTTCGATTACTCTGGATTACGTTAGGTTTTTTTTGATAGAGGAGCTGCATTTGAGTAATTTTAGTTGAAATTAACGTCGAATTTTTGGATTTTTGTCAAATTTTAAAAAATTTTGTTGAAACCAACTTCGATTTTTCTGGAATATGTTAGGTTTTTTTGATAGAGGAGCTGCATTTGAGTAATTCTAGTTGAAATTAACTTCGAATTTTTGGATTTTTGTTCAGATTTTTGTCAAATTTTAAAAAATTTTGTTGAAACCAACTTCGATTTTTCTGGATTATGTTAGGTTTTTTGGATAGAGGAGCTGCATTTGAGTAATTTTAGTTGTAATTAACTTCGAATTTTTGGATTTTTGTGCAGATTTTTGTCAAATTTTAAAAAATTTTGTTGAAACCAACTTCGATTTTTCTGGATTATGTTAGGTTTTTTTGGATAGTGGAGCTGCATTTGAGTAATTTTAGTTGTAATTAACTTCGAATTTTTGGATTTTTGTGCAGATTTTTGTCAAATTTTATAAAATTTGTTGAACCCAACTTCGATTTTTCTGGATTATGTTAGGTTTTTTTGATAGAGGAGCTGCATTTGAGTAATTTTAGTTGAAATTATCTTCGAATTTTTGGATTTTTGTACAGATTTTTGTCATATTTTAAAAAATTTTGTTGAAATCAACTTCGATTTTTCTGGAATATGTTAGGTTTTTTTATAGAGGAGCTGCATTTGAGTAATTTTAGTTGAAATTATCTTCGAATTTTTGGACTTTTGTACAGATTTTTGTCAAATTTTAAAAAATTTTGTTGAAAAAACTTCGATTACTCTGGATTACGTTAGGCTTTTTCTTAGCGGAGCTGCATTTGAGTAATTTTAGTTGAAAATAATTTCGAATTTTGGGATTTTTGTACAGATGTTTGTCAAATTTTAAAAAATTTTGTTCAAACCATCTTCGATTTTTCTGGATTATGTAAAGTTTTTTTGATAGAGGAGCTGCATTTGAGTAATTTTAGTTGAAAATAACTTCGAATTTTTGGATTTTTGTACAGATTTTTGTCAAATTTTAAAAAATTTTGTTGTAATCAACTTCGATTTTTCTGGAATATGTTAGGTTTTTTTGATAGAGGACCTGCATTTGAGTAATTTTAGTTGAAATTATCTTCGAATTTTTGGATTTTTGTACAGATTTTTGTCAAATTTTATAAAATTTTGTTGAACCCAACTTCGATTTTTCTGGATTATGTTAGGTTTTTTTGATAGAGGAGCTGCATTTGAGTAATTCTAGTTGAAATTAACTCCGAATTTTTGGATTTTTGTACAGATTTTTGTCAAATTTTAAAAAATTTTGTTGAAACCAACTTCGATTTTTCTGAATTATGTTAGGTTTTTTGGATAGAGGAGCTGCATTTGAGTAATTTTAGTTGAAATTATCTTCGAATTTTTGGATTTTTGTACAGATTTTTGTCAAATTTTTAAAAATTTTGTTGAAACCAACTTCGATTTTTCTGGATTATGTAAAGTTTTTTTGATAGAGGAGCTGCATTTGAGTAATTTTAGTTGAAAATAACTTCGAATTTTTGGTTTTTTGTACAGATTTTTGACAAATTTTTAAAAATTTTGTTGAAACCAACTTCGATTGCTCTGGATTACGTTAGGTTTTCTTGATAGAGGAGCTGCATTTGAGTAATTTTAGTTGAAATTAACTTCGAATTTTTGGATTTTTGTACAGATTTTTGTCAAATTTTAAAAAATTTTGTTGAAACCAACTTCGATTTTTCTGGATTATGTTAGGTTTTTTGGATAGAGGAGCTGCATTTGAGTAATTTTAGTTGAAATTATCTTCGAATTTTTGGATTTTTGTACAGATTTTTGTCAAATTTTATAAAATTTTGTTGAACCCAACTTCGATTTTTCTGGATTATGTTAGGTTTTTTTGATAGAGGAGCTGCATTTGAGTAATTCTAGTTGAAATTAACTTCGAATTTTTGGATTTTTGTACAGATTTTTGTCAAATTTTAAAAAATTTTGTTGAAACCAACTTCGATTTTTCTGGATTACGTTAGGTTTTTTTGATAGAGGAGCTGCAATTGAGTAATTTTAGTTGAAATTAACTTCGAATTTTTGGATTTTTGTACAGATTTTTGTCAAATTTTAAAAAATTTTGTTGAAACCAACTTCGATTTTTCTGGAATATGTTAGGTTTTTTTGATAGAGGAGCTGCATTTGAGTAATTCTAGTTGAAATTAACTTCGAATTTTTGGATTTTTGTACAGATTTTTGTCAAATTTTAAAAAATTTTGTTGAAACCAACTTCGATTTTTCTGGATTATGTTAGGTTTTTTTGATAGAGGAGCTGCATTTGAGTAATTTTAGTTGAAATTATCTTCGAATTTTTGGATTTTTGTACAGATTTTTGTCAAATTTTAAAAAATTTTGTTGAAACCAACTTCGATTACTCTGGATTACGTTAGGTTTTTTTTGATAGAGGAGCTGCATTTGAGTAATTTTAGTTGAAATTAACGTCGAATTTTTGGATTTTTGTCAAATTTTAAAAAATTTTGTTGAAACCAACTTCGATTTTTCTGGAATATGTTAGGTTTTTTTGATAGAGGAGCTGCATTTGAGTAATTCTAGTTGAAATTAACTTCGAATTTTTGGATTTTTGTTCAGATTTTTGTCAAATTTTAAAAAATTTTGTTGAAACCAACTTCGATTTTTCTGGATTATGTTAGGTTTTTTGGATAGAGGAGCTGCATTTGAGTAATTTTAGTTGTAATTAACTTCGAATTTTTGGATTTTTGTGCAGATTTTTGTCAAATTTTAAAAAATTTTGTTGAAACCAACTTCGATTTTTCTGGATTATGTTAGGTTTTTTTGGATAGTGGAGCTGCATTTGAGTAATTTTAGTTGTAATTAACTTCGAATTTTTGGATTTTTGTGCAGATTTTTGTCAAATTTTATAAAATTTGTTGAACCCAACTTCGATTTTTCTGGATTATGTTAGGTTTTTTTGATAGAGGAGCTGCATTTGAGTAATTTTAGTTGAAATTATCTTCGAATTTTTGGATTTTTGTACAGATTTTTGTCATATTTTAAAAAATTTTGTTGAAATCAACTTCGATTTTTCTGGAATATGTTAGGTTTTTTTATAGAGGAGCTGCATTTGAGTAATTTTAGTTGAAATTATCTTCGAATTTTTGGACTTTTGTACAGATTTTTGTCAAATTTTAAAAAATTTTGTTGAAAAAACTTCGATTACTCTGGATTACGTTAGGCTTTTTCTTAGCGGAGCTGCATTTGAGTAATTTTAGTTGAAAATAATTTCGAATTTTGGGATTTTTGTACAGATGTTTGTCAAATTTTAAAAAATTTTGTTCAAACCATCTTCGATTTTTCTGGATTATGTAAAGTTTTTTTGATAGAGGAGCTGCATTTGAGTAATTTTAGTTGAAAATAACTTCGAATTTTTGGATTTTTGTACAGATTTTTGTCAAATTTTAAAAAATTTTGTTGTAATCAACTTCGATTTTTCTGGAATATGTTAGGTTTTTTTGATAGAGGACCTGCATTTGAGTAATTTTAGTTGAAATTATCTTCGAATTTTTGGATTTTTGTACAGATTTTTGTCAAATTTTATAAAATTTTGTTGAACCCAACTTCGATTTTTCTGGATTATGTTAGGTTTTTTTGATAGAGGAGCTGCATTTGAGTAATTCTAGTTGAAATTAACTCCGAATTTTTGGATTTTTGTACAGATTTTTGTCAAATTTTAAAAAATTTTGTTGAAACCAACTTCGATTTTTCTGAATTATGTTAGGTTTTTTGGATAGAGGAGCTGCATTTGAGTAATTTTAGTTGAAATTATCTTCGAATTTTTGGATTTTTGTACAGATTTTTGTCAAATTTTTAAAAATTTTATTGAAACCAACTTCGATTTTTCTGGATTATGTAAAGTTTTTTTGATAGAGGAGCTGCATTTGAGTAATTTTAGTTGAAAATAACTTCGAATTTTTGGTTTTTTGTACAGATTTTTGACAAATTTTTAAAAATTTTGTTGAAACCAACTTCGATTGCTCTGGATTACGTTAGGTTTTCTTGATAGAGGAGCTGCATTTGAGTAATTTTAGTTGAAATTAACTTCGAATTTTTGGATTTTTGTACAGATTTTTGTCAAATTTTAAAAAATTTTGTTGAAACCAACTTCGATTTTTCTGGATTATGTTAGGTTTTTTGGATAGAGGAGCTGCATTTGAGTAATTTTAGTTGAAATTATCTTCGAATTTTTGGATTTTTGTACAGATTTTTGTCAAATTTTATAAAATTTTGTTGAACCCAACTTCGATTTTTCTGGATTATGTTAGGTTTTTTTGATAGAGGAGCTGCATTTGAGGAATTCTAGTTGAAATTAACTCCGAATTTTTGGATTTTTGTACAGATTTTTGTCAAATTTTAAAAAATTTTGTTGAAACCAACTTCGATTTTTCTGGATTATGTAAAGTTTTTTTGATAGAGGAGCTGCATTTGAGTAATTTTAGTTGAAATTAACTTCGAATTTTTGGATTTTTGTACAGATTTTTGTCAAATTTTAAAAAATTTTGTTGAAACCAACTTCGATTTCTCTGGATTATGTAAAGTTTTTTTGATAGAGGAGCTGCATTTGAGTAATTTTAGTTGAAAATAACTTCGAATTTTTGGATTTTTGTACAGATTTTTGTAAAATTTTAAAAAATTTTGTTGAAACCAACTTCGATTTTTCTGGATTATGTTAGGTTTTTTTGGTAGCGTCGCTGCATTTGAGTAATTTTAGTTGAAAATAACTTCGAATTTTTGGATTTTTGTACAGATTTTTGTCAAATTTTAAAAAATTTTGTTGAAACCATCTTCGATTACTCTGGATTACGTTAGGTTTTTTTGATAGAGGAGCTGCAATTGAGTAATTTTGGTTGAAATTAACTTCGAATTTTTGGATTTTTGTACAGATTTTTGACAAATTTTAAAAAATTTTGTTGAAACCAACTTCGATTACTCTGGATTACGTTAGGTTTTTTTGATAGAGGAGCTGCAATTGAGTAATTTTAGTTGAAATTAACTTCGAATTTTTGGATTTTTGTACAGATTTTTGTCAAATTTTAAAAAATTTTGTTGAAACCAACTTCGATTTTTCTGGAATATGTTAGGTTTTTTTGATAGAGGAGCTGCATTTGAGTAATTCTAGTTGAAATTAACTTCGAATTTTTGGATTTTTGTACAGATTTTTGTCAAATTTTAAAAAATTTTGTTGAAACCAACTTCGATTTTTCTGGATTATGTTAGGTTTTTTTGATAGAGGAGCTGCATTTGAGTAATTCTAGTTGAAATTAACTTCGAATTTTTGGATTTTTGTACAGATTTTTGTCAAATTTTAAAAAATTTTGTTGAAACCAACTTCGATTTTTCTGGATTATGTTAGGTTTTTTTGATAGAGGAGCTGCATTTGAGTAATTTTAGTTGAAATTATCTTCGAATTTTTGGATTTTTGTACAGATTTTTGTCAAATTTTATAAAATTTTGTTGAACCCAACTTCGATTTTTCTGGATTATGTTAGGTTTTTTTGATAGAGGAGCTGCATTTGAGTAATTCTAGATGAAATTAACTTCGAATTTTTGGATTTTTGTACAGATTTTTGTCAAATTTTAAAATATTTTGTTGAAACCAACTTCGATTTTTCTGGATTATGTTAGGTTTTTTTGATAGAGGAGCTGCATTTGAGTAATTTTAGTTGAAATTAACTTCGAATTTTTGGATGTTAGTACAGATTTTTTTCAAATTATAAAAAATTTTGTTGCAACCAACTTCGATTTTTCTGAAATATGTTAGGTTTTTTTGATAGAGAAGCTGCATTTGAGTAATTTTAGTTGAAATTATCTTCGAATTTTTGAATTTTTGTACAGATTTTTGTCAAATTTTAAAAAATTTTGTTGAAATCAACTTCGATTTTTCTGGAATATGTTAGGTTTTTTTGATAGAGGAGCTGCATTTGAGTAATTCTAGTTGAAATTAACTTCGAATTTTTGGATTTTTGTACAGATTTTTGTCAAATTTTAAAAAATTTTGTTGAAACCAACTTCGATTACTCTGGATTACGTTAGGCTTTTTGGTAGCGGAGCTGCATTTGAGTAATTCTAGTTGAAATTAACTTCGAATTTTTGGATTTTTGTACAGATTTTTGTCAAATTTTAAAAAATTTTGTTGAAACCAACTTCGATTACTCTGGATTACGTTAGGCTTTTTGGTAGCGGAGCTGCATTTGAGTAATTCTAGTTGAAATTAACTTCGAATTTTTGGATTTTTGTACAGATTTTTGTCAAATTTTAAAAAATTTTGTTGAAACCAACTTCGATTTTTCTGGATTATGTAAAATTTTTTTGATAGAGGAGCTGCATTTGAGTAATTTTTGTTGAAATTATCTTCGAATTTTTGGATTTTTGTACAGATTTTTGTCAAATTTTAAAAATTTTGTTGAAACCAACTTCGATTTTTCTGGATTATGTAAAGTTTTTTTGATAGAGGAGCTGCATTTGAGTAATTTTAGTTGAAAATAACTTCGAATTTTTGGATTTTTGTACAGATTTTTGTCAAATTTTAAAAATTTTGTTGAAACCAACTTCGATTTTTCTGGAATATGTTAGGTTTTTTTTATAGAGGAGCTGCATTTGAGTAATTTTAGTTGTAATTAACTTCGAATTTTTGGATTTTTGTGCAGATTTTTGTCAAATTTTAAAAAATTTTGTTGAAACCAACTTCGATTTTTCTGGATTATGTTAGGTTTTTTGGATAGAGGAGCTGCATTTGAGTAATTTTAGTTGTAATTAACTTCGAATTTTTGGATTTTTGTGCAGATTTTTGTCAAATTTTATAAAATTTGTTGAACCCAACTTCGATTTTTCTGGATTATGTTAGGTTTTTTTGATAGAGGAGCTGCATTTGAGTAATTTTAGTTGAAATTATCATCGAATTTTTGGATTTTTGTACAGATTTTTGTCAAATTTTAAAAAATTTTGTTGAAATCAACTTCGATTTTTCTGGAATATGTTAGGTTTTTTTTATAGAGGAGCTGCATTTGAGTAATTTTAGTTGAAATTATCTTCGAATTTTTGGATTTTTGTTCAGATTTTTGTCAAATTTTAAAAAATTTTGTTGAAACCAACTTCGATTACTCTGGATTACGTTAGGCTTTTTGGTAGCGGAGCTGCATTTGAGTAATTTTAGTTGAAAATAACTTCGAATTTTGGGATTTTTGTACAGATGTTTGTCAAATTTTAAAAAATTTTGTTCAAACCAACTTCGATTTTTCTGGATTATGTAAAGTTTTTTTGATAGAGGAGCTGCATTTGAGTAATTTTATTTGAAAATAACTTCGAATTTTTGGATTTTTGTACAGATTTTTGTCAAATTTTAAAAAATTTTGTTGAAACCAACTTCGATTTTTCTGGATTATGTAAAGTTTTTTTGATAGAGGAGCTGCATTTGAGTAATTTTAGTTGAAAATAACTTCGAATTTTTGGATGTTTGTACAGATTTTTTTCAAATTATAAAAAATTTTGTTCAAACCAACTTCGATTACTCTGGATTACGTTAGGTTTCTTTGGTAGCGGAGCTGCATTTGAGTAATTTTAGTTGAAATTATCTTCGAATTTTTGGATTTTTGTTTAGATTTTTGTCAAATTTTAAAAAATTTTGTTGAAACCAACTTCGATTACTCTGGATTACGTTAGGCTTTTTGGTAGCGGAGCTGCATTTGAGTAATTTTAGTTGAAAATAACTTCGAATTTTGGGATTTTTGTACAGATGTTTGTCAAATTTTAAAAAATTTTGTTCAAACCAACTTCGATTTTTCTGGATTATGTAAAGTTTTTTTGATAGAGGAGCTGCATTTGAGTAATTTTATTTGAAAATAACTTCGAATTTTTGGATTTTTGTACAGATTTTTGTCAAATTTTAACAAATTTTGTTGAAACCAACTTCGATTTTTCTGGATTATGTAAAGTTTTTTTGATAGAGGAGCTGCATTTGAGTAATTTTATTTGAAAATAACTTCGAATTTTTGGATTTTTGTACAGATTTTTGTCAAATTTTAAAAAATTTTGTTGAAATCAACTTCGATTTTTCTGGAATATGTTAGGTTTTTTTGATAGAGGAGCTGCATTTGAGTAATTTTAGTTGAAATTAACTTCGAATTTTTGGATTTTTGAACAGATTTTTGTAAAATTTTAAAAAATTTTGCTGAAACCAACTTCAATTACTCTGGATTACGTTAGGCTTTTTGGTAGCGGAGCTGCATTTGAGTAATTTTAGTTGAAATTAACTTCGAATTTTGGGATTTTTGTACAGATGTTTGTCAAATTTTAAAAAATTTTGTTCAAACCAACTTCGATTTTTCTGGATTATGTAAAGTTTTTTTGATAGAGGAGCTGCATTTGAGTAATTTTAGTTGAAAATAACTTCGAATTTTTGGATTTTTGTACAGATTTTTGTCAAATTTTAAAAAATTTTGTTGTAATCAACTTCGATTTTTCTGGAATATGTTAGGTTTTTTTGATAGAGGAGCTGCATTTGAGTAATTTTAGTTGAAATTATCTTCGAATTTTTGGATTTTTGTACAGATGTTTGTCAAATTTTAAAAAATTTTGTTGAAACCAACTTCGATTTTTCTGGAATATGTTAGGTTTTTTTGATAGAGGAGCTGCATTTGAGTAATTTTAGTTGAAATTAACTTCGAATTTTTGGATTTTTGTACAGATTTTTGTCAAATTTTAAAAAATTTTATTGAAACCAACTTCGATTACTCTGGATTACGTTAGGTTTTTTTGATAGAGGAGCTGCATTTGAGTAATTTTAGTTGAAATTATCTTCGAATTTTTGGATTTTTGTCCAGATTTTTGTCAAATTTTAAAAAATTTTGTTGAAACCAACTTCGATTACTCTGGATTACGTTAGGTTTTTTTGATAGAGGAGCTGCATTTGAGTAATTTTAGTTGAAATTACCTTCGAATTTTTGGATTTTTGTACAGATTTTTGTCAAATTTTAAAAAATTTTGTTGAAATCAACTTCGATTTTTCTGGAATATGTTAGGTTTTTTTGATAGAGGAGCTGCATTTGAGTAATTTTAGTTGAAATTATCTTCGAATTTTTGGATTTTTGTACAGATTTTTGTCAAATTTTAAAAAATTTTGTTGAAATCAACTTCGATTTTTCTGGAATATGTTAGGTTTTTTTGATAGAGGAGCTGCATTTGAGTAATTTTAGTTGAAATTAACTTCGAATTTTTGGATTTTTGTACAGATTTTTGTCAAATTTTAAAAAATTTTATTGAAACCAACTTCGATTACTCTGGATTACGTTAGGTTTTTTTGATAGAGGAGCTGCATTTGAGTAATTTTAGTTGAAATTATCTTCGAATTTTTGGACTTTTGTACAGATTTTTGTCAAATTTTAAAAAATTTTATTGAAACCAACTTCGATTACTCTGGATTACGTTAGGTTTTTTTGATAGAGGAGCTGCATTTGAGTAATTTTAGTTGAAATTATCTTCGAATTTTTGGATTTTTGTACAGATTTTTGTCAAATTTTAAAAAATTTTGTTGAAACCAACTTCGATTACTCTGGATTACGTTAGGTTTTCTTGATAGAGGAGCTGCATTTGAGTAATTTTAGTTGAAATTAACTTCGAATTTTTGGATTTTTGTACAGATTTTAGTCAAATTTTAAAAAATTTTGTTGAAATCAACTTCGATTTTTCTGGAATATGTTAGGTTTTTTTGATAGAGGAGCTGCATTTGAGTAATTTTAGTTGAAATTATCTTCGAATTTTTGGATTTTTGTACAGATTTTTGACAAATTTTAAAAAATTTGTTGAAACCAACTTCGATTACACTGGATTACGTTAGGTTTTTTTGATAGAGGAGCTGCATTTGAGTAATTTTAGTTGAAATTAACTTCGAATTTTTGGATTTTTGTACAGATTTTTGTCAAATTTTAAAAAATTTTGTTGAAATCAACTTCGATTTTTCTGGAATATGTTAGGTTTTTTTGATAGAGGAGCTGCATTTGAGTAATTTTAGTTGAAATTATCTTCGAATTTTTGGATTTTTGTACAGATTTTTGACAAATTTTAAAAAATTTGTTGAAACCAACTTCGATTACTCTGGATTACGTTAGGTTTTTTTGATAGAGGAGCTGCATTTGAGTAATTTTAGTTGAAATTAACTTCGAATTTTTGGATTTTTGTACAGATTTTTGTCAAATTTTAAAAAATTTTGTTGAAATCAACTTCGATTTTTCTGGAATATGTTAGGTTTTTTTGATAGAGGAACTGCATTTGATTAATTTTAGTTGAAATTAACTTCGAATTTTTGGATTTTTGTACAGATTTTTGTCAAATTTTAAAAAATTTTGTTGAAACCAACTTCGATTTTTCTGGATTATGTTAGGTTTTTTTGATAGAGGAGCTGCATTTGAGTAATTTTAGTTGAAATTATCTTCGAATTTTTGGATTTTTGTACAGATTTTTGTCAAATTTTAAAAAATTTTGTTGAAACCAACTTCGATTACTCTGGATTACGTTAGGTTTTTTTGATAGAGGAGCTGCAATTGAGTAATTTTGGTTGAAATTAACTTCGAATTTTTGGATTTTTGTACAGATTTTTGTCAAATTTTAAAAAATTTTGTTGAAACCAACTTCGATTACTCTGGATTACGTTAGGTTTTTTTGATAGAGGAGCTGCAATTGAGTAATTTTAGTTGAAATTAACTTCGAATTTTTGGATTTTTGTACAGATTTTTGTCAAATTTTAAAAATTTTGTTGAAACCAACTTCGATTTTTCTGGAATATGTTAGGTTTTTTTGATAGAGGAGCTGCATTTGAGTAATTTTAGTTGTAATTAACTTCGAATTTTTGGATTTTTGTGCAGATTTTTGTCAAATTTTATAAAATTTGTTGAACCCAACTTCGATTTTTCTGGATTATGTTAGGTTTTTTTGATAGAGGAGCTGCATTTGAGTAATTTTAGTTGAAATTATCTTCGAATTTTTGAATTTTTGTACAGATTTTTGTCAAATTTTAAAAAATTTTGTTGAAACCAACTTCGATTACTCTGAATTACGTTAGGCTTTTTGGTAGCGGAGCTGCATTTGAGTAATTTTAGTTGAAATTAACTTCGAATTTTGGGATTTTTGTACAGATGTTTGTCAAATTTTAAAAAATTTTGTTGAAACCAACTTCGATTTTTCTGGATTATGTTAGGTTTTTTGGTAGCGTCGCTGAATTTGAGTAATTTTAGTTGAAAATAACTTCGAATTTTTGGATTTTTGTACAGATTTTTGTCAAATTTTAAAAAATTTTGTTGAAACCAACTTCGATTACTCTGGATTACGTTAGGTTTTTTTGATAGAGGAGCTGCAATTGAGTAATTTTGGTTGAAATTAACTTCGAATTTTTGGATTTTTGTACAGATTTTTGTCAAATTTTAAAAAATTTTGTTGAAACCAACTTCGATTACTCTGGATTACGTTAGGTTTTTTTGATACAGGAGCTGCAATTGAGTAATTTTGGTTGAAATTAACTTCGAATTTTTGGATTTTTGTACAGATTTTTGTCAAATTTTAAAAAATTTTGTTGAAACCAACTTCGATTACTCTGGATTACGTTAGGTTTTTTTGATAGAGGAGCTGCAATTGAGTAATTTTAGTTGAAATTAACTTCGAATTTTTGGATTTTTGTACAGATTTTTGTCAAATTTTATAAAATTTTGTTGAAACCAACTTCGATTTTTCTGAATTATGTAAAGTTTTTTTGATAGAGGAGCTGCATCTGAGTAATTTTAGTTGTAATTAACTTCGAATTTTTGGATTTTTGTACAGATTTTTGTCAAATTTTATAAAATTTTGTTGAAACCAACTTCGATTTTTCTGGAATATGTTAGGTTTTTTTGTTAAAGGAGCTGCATTTGAATAATTTTAGTTGAAATTAACTACGAATTTTTGGATTCTTGTACAGATTTTTGTCAAATTTTAAAAAATTTTGTTGAAACCAAATTCGATTTCTCTGGATTACGTTAGGTTTTTTTGATAGAGGAGCTGCAATTGAGTAATTTTAGTTGAAATTAACTTCGAATTTTTGGATTTTTGTACAGATTTTTGTCAAATTTTAAAAATTTTGTTGAAACCAACTTCGATTTTTCTGGAATATGTTAGGTTTTTTTGATAGAGGAGCTGCATTTGAGTAATTTTAGTTGTAATTAACTTCGAATTTTTGGATTTTTGTGCAGATTTTTGTCAAATTTTATAAAATTTGTTGAACCCAACTTCGATTTTTCTGGATTATGTTAGGTTTTTTTGATAGAGGAGCTGCATTTGAGTAATTTTAGTTGAAATTATCTTCGAATTTTTGAATTTTTGTACAGATTTTTGTCAAATTTTAAAAAATTTTGTTGAAACCAACTTCGATTACTCTGAATTACGTTAGGCTTTTTGGTAGCGGAGCTGCATTTGAGTAATTTTAGTTGAAATTAACTTCGAATTTTGGGATTTTTGTACAGATGTTTGTCAAATTTTAAAAAATTTTGTTGAAACCAACTTCGATTTTTCTGGATTATGTTAGGTTTTTTGGTAGCGTCGCTGAATTTGAGTAATTTTAGTTGAAAATAACTTCGAATTTTTGGATTTTTGTACAGATTTTTGTCAAATTTTAAAAAATTTTGTTGAAACCAACTTCGATTACTCTGGATTACGTTAGGTTTTTTTGATAGAGGAGCTGCAATTGAGTAATTTTGGTTGAAATTAACTTCGAATTTTTGGATTTTTGTACAGATTTTTGTCAAATTTTAAAAAATTTTGTTGAAACCAACTTCGATTACTCTGGATTACGTTAGGTTTTTTTGATACAGGAGCTGCAATTGAGTAATTTTGGTTGAAATTAACTTCGAATTTTTGGATTTTTGTACAGATTTTTGTCAAATTTTAAAAAATTTTGTTGAAACCAACTTCGATTACTCTGGATTACGTTAGGTTTTTTTGATAGAGGAGCTGCAATTGAGTAATTTTAGTTGAAATTAACTTCGAATTTTTGGATTTTTGTACAGATTTTTGTCAAATTTTATAAAATTTTGTTGAAACCAACTTCGATTTTTCTGAATTATGTAAAGTTTTTTTGATAGAGGAGCTGCATCTGAGTAATTTTAGTTGTAATTAACTTCGAATTTTTGGATTTTTGTACAGATTTTTGTCAAATTTTATAAAATTTTGTTGAAACCGACTTCGATTTTTCTGGAATATGTTAGGTTTTTTTGTTAAAGGAGCTGCTGTGACGTCCCACTATTTTTCGCACGTTCCTATTTAATAATACACCTTAGCGGTCCCCATCTCGAGATGGTCAGTACGAAGCCTCCTTCACTTATTCGCCCAACGAGGCACGAATTCCCTCCTCAAAACTAAATCTAAACAAGTCCCTCGCCCCAAAATCTTCTTAAACCGAGACCACGTCTCACTCCTTCTCTAAGACCCTCCAAATCCAAGCCATTCAAACCCCTTTCCCGTTAAAATACCCAAAATCCAAGCGATGGGTTGAATATCTCCAAATACCGTTCATAAAAACCCAAGAAGCCTAACTGCGAAGAATACCTGGCGTACGTGCCGTAAATGTATTCTAATAATAGAATATTATACAGGGTGTAAACAGTATACGTAGCAATATTTTAGGGGGTGGTAGGGGAGGTCCAATGGAACATAAAAGTCCTATGATATAGTGTCCGATCTGTCTCCATTTTACAGTAATAATGCCCTAAAGTTTGCACCATGCGTTTGAAACGGATGGTAGCTCGCGCATATTGGTGAGACCAACACATTGAAACAGGGTGTTGACTTCTGATCTTTCATGTAATTCCCAAAGTGGTGTGTTTTTCGGAAGGAAAGACTCTTAAGAGTGATCCTCCAGCGACTCGACTCAAGGAGATGCCGCATCGTATCCCGTGGCGAAGACAACACCCCGCGATACTTAACCGCAAGTTTATGGCTTTCAATCCTCGAAGGAGTTTGAATACCTATTAAGAACCAAACTCTTCCAGCTCCGCATTGCTCATCAGATCTCTGCGAAAACGACGGCAATCGATACCTTTCGTCATCGTTTGGTTGTCATTTAAAGTGAATTACGAGTAAAAGATAAATCGAGGAAAATCATGTCAAACGTAAAATAATGAATACACATTTTTTTTTAAAACAGAATCGAAAATAATAATTATTTGAAGTGAGAGGACAAGAAGTACGTAAATTTCGTTTTCAAATATCGCATAAACAAAAAAGTAATGGAACAGGAAATAAACAAAACGTGATCGTAGTTCGTTATTGTGATAAGAATCCGTAGTTTAATAACGGCCAACACTGTTGCTGATAATGAATAAGTCTGTTTAAAACCCCCGAAGACAAAATTTAGGTACGGAAATTTAGAGAATTATCGCCGGAAATAAGTCATATCCTGCGTTAAATTTAATAACTAATAATCACCAATAAAGTAACTAAAACTCACCCTTTCGGAAATTCACCTGCAGCTTGAAAACCTGCGTCACTAGGTCACTGAACTGGTCCTGGTCAGCGACGGATGCGTCTAGTGCACAGCTGGTCCCAGGTATGCGACACCACCCAAAGTAAAAGGGTCGCAATGTCAAGTGCGATCGGGTTAATGTAGATACGGAATATTCACTTCACTGCACGGTTACTAACACTGATCACTTAATTTATTTTTCACGGAACGCGTTGTTCGTACCTTATGAAAATTGGTGAAAATGAATTTTCACTCCGCGTCCGGTGCCGCGGATATAGCCGCCCAAATGCTCGTACAGCAGTAATTGCGTCTCCGTTGTTCTAGGTTTATGCTCAGAACAACGCGTAATACTCTTCTCTGACGCGATTGCAAACTGACTGACAGGATCTTTTCCAAGCAACTTCCTCTACCCCAAGTAGTTTCTCTCATTCCATTATGAGTTAACTCCCACCAGGATAAGATGCTTTAGGTAAAAAGAAGCCAGCACCTTGAAGAGGAGGAACCTTCCCTCTTAGATTTCGGTGGAAGAGGAGGAATCGTCCCTCTGTGATGTCGGTGGTGGAGGAACCCTCTCCCTCTTGGTGACGTAGTGCGGGAAAAACCGGGCATCTGGCGAACAAACCTTCGCCAAGTTGACCGGTCGAAGAGTCTCGCCCAGGGTCGCGGCTTACGACCGTATTGTCCCGCGAGTCAGCAGTGAGTCGAGGTTACGGTATACCCCGCTGGCAAAACAATGAACGGATTTTCTCAGAGCGAGGACGGTCGAGCTGTCCAAAAAAGATGGCACGATGTCGATTGCCGCCTATTAGACATCTGGCAGGCAAATGTTTCCTAAAAGGCTTCGACGGTAAGCAATTGCCTGGCAATATCGAACTGTTAAAATTACCGCCTCGCTCTGAGCCCCTTTTCGTTCCGGTAAGACGGAACACCGAGTTCACGTCTGCTACGAGGCGGAACCAACTATGTCATAAATTACCGAAAACTGTAGGAAATCGTTCTCTACCGCCGACTCGTGGGACAATACGATCATAAACCGCGACCCTGGCGAAATGCTCTGGCCCATCAGGCTGATTAATTTTTGGGAACTAGCAATTAAAAAGTATTATTCAACATCAATACGGCTCGCGAAGAGACACAGGAAGAAGGAGACCATTTAGTTCGCTGACTTGCGCAAAGTCCCGCCTGCTTCGTCCTACCTTCAAATTAAAGACCGACCCCTTATCTCTCGAGTATAAACACGCGCTTCGCCAGGGTCGCGGTTTATGATCGTATTGTCCCACGAGTCGGCGGTAGAGAACGATTTCCTACAGTTTTCGGTAATTTATGACATAGTTGGTTCCGCCTCGTAGCAGACGTGAACTCGGGATATCGGAAAAGGGAAACAGGAAACAGGATTTTTTTCTTTATAGCAACTCGAAGACTTTCAGTTTCTCTTCTCTTCGGACCCTTTCGAACCGAAACACGTGGTGTCTGCTGCCTACCTCGAAGCAATGGGTACATTGGCAGTAAAAGAAGGGAGCGCGGGCTTTTGTGAAAGTGTAGGATGGTTCGTTCGTTGCACTTCTGCAAAACACGTGTGTCTGGAAAATGTAATGGCTTCTTTTTACATAAAACATCTTGTCCTGGTGGGACAATAAATTAGGTGATCAGTGTTAGTAACCGTGCAGTGAAGTGAATATTCCGTATCTACATTAACCCGATCGCACTTGACATTGCGACCCTTTTACTTTGGGTGGTGTCGCATACCTGGGACCAGCTGTGCCCTGGACGCATCCGTCGCTGACCAGGATCAGTTCAGTGACCTAGTGACGCAGGTTTTCAAGCTGCAGGTGAATTTCTGAAAGGGTGAGTTTTAGTTAGTTTATTGGTGATTTTTTGTTTTTAAATTTAACGCAGGCTATGACTTATTTCCGGCGATAATAACCCATTTTTTCCTGTGTCCGAACGCGAGGCGTAGGTATTGATGGTGAATAATACTTTTTTATTGCTATATTGGTGTTTCGAAAAATAATTAAGCGGTTCGTCAGGGTCACGGTTTATAACCGTATTGCCCCACGAGTCGGCGAACGACAACGGTACATGCGGGTCCGAAGTCATCGCATGTACTACCCATCGATACAGCAATATACCGATTAACTCAGGCCGAGGAATGTCTAAAATTTTTAAAGACCGCGCCACGTTCTTGATTGTCGACAGTATTAATGTTCATATCTTCCGGAAAGAAGCTAGCGTTCTTGCCGTGATTGATTGGTGGTGCCGCTTGCTTCGTCCTCCCTTCAAATTAAAGACGGATCCCTTATCTTGCGAGTATAAACACGTGCTCAAAATTCACAACAAAAGCACGCGCTGATGTATTCAATGCGAGAATGGGCGAGACGTAGGGAAGAGATTATGTTGTAACAACTCGGATCTGCATTCCTGCAGAATGCGAAGTTTCTGCTTCTCACAGCAATATCTCCTCCCCTAGGTCCACCTTCTCTCGCACGGAATACGTCAACTCGTGCTTCTGTTTTGGAATTCGAGCGTGTGTTTATACTCGAGAGATAAAGGATCCGTCTCCAATTTGAAGGGAAGACGGCGTAGGTGGAGTCATGTGCAGTGACTACCCATTTTCTTCCTGTGTCCCTGCACAAAACGTATTGCCCCTCCCCCTCTCCAACTGTCCCGACAAAGATAGACAAATTATTCACTAAACTAGAGATTTAAAGTTTATTCTATGGTAAATGGCCTTTCTAATTTCATACGGACTACAAGAGGTTCCCTGATTCGAAGTATTTTGTTCAGCGCTGCGTTTAGTTGTGAATCGGTATTTCCGTCAACCAGGAAATGCACTAATAACAGTATTTCATTCCCCCTTGTAAACCACCTCAGAAGTCCGCACATGTGCATTGCATGGCCAGGCCGACCTGTAATCCGCTTCGATTGAGGTAAGTCATAAGATCATAAAGGCCTGACCGTTTTAAGGGACTCTAAGGTCGGGTACGCGACTCTGGCCGCTCGCGCTGAACGGTCTATGGAGTCGCAAGACTACCAGCCCTTTACGTGCAATCCGGATGTCCGTGTTTTTCGCCTGACAGAAAAAGATACTTCCGCTAGCAGGTATCCGCCGCCGCACTGCCAATCAGGGTTCACACGAAGTCCTTCGTCAACCCTGATTGGTTCTGCAAATCACTGCCTCTACCACCCAGTTCCACGTTTGTGTTTTCTTTGGCCATGGAAAACGCAGAAAACTCAGTCAAGACATAACAGTCACCACACTCGGTCTCCGAAACCTAACAAGACGTTTCCATTTTGGTGACACCATCCGTGCGAAATCGCTGATCGTGCGACACGTGCTCGCGAACTATTTTTAAGTGAAAAAGTGTGGAAGTGATTTTATCAAGCATGCAGACCAATGCGGGGTATTCGTGCAACGAAATGTTTAACATGATTATCATGTATGGGGAGGCTGACTGCAGCGCATTACGTGCGAAGCAATTATACGCGGAACGGTATCCTCATCTGCGACAACCATCCCGGCAGTTTATCGTCAATTTATGTGAAACATTGCACACTACGGGTTCCTTTTTCCCTCGCATCGAAGGAAGAGGGCCAAGAAGGAATATCGACAGGGAAGTTGAAATCCTTGAACATATTCATAATAACTCTGCCCGCAGTACGAGGAGTATTGCTCGAGAAATGGGACTCTCCCATACGTATGTCCATCGCACATTGCGTGATGAAGGTTTGTAGGAGTTTAGTTGTATAAAGTGACATTTCTTTATAAATTTACCTATTCTTACTTTAAATTCACATTTCATTGTAGCTGTAAATTCTTCACTAAATGTATCGCCAAATTTTTATTAAGTGCACCCCCCGGTGAAAAAATCCATTTTTTTGCATATTTTCATTCCACAACATCTCAAGAATGATCAGGTAAAATTTTAGAACGAAATTCCTGACGGCAAAGATTTTACATGCAGTTCAGGGGGATTAACAGTGTGACGCCCTTAAAATAGGTGTATGTTTGTGCGTGTGCGTGTGTGCGTGAGCGGCGTGCGTTGTTTTAAACGAATAAACGCATGGAAAATGGGGCGCTCACTCAATAGGATTCTACTCGTACTTACATTGGCTTCCGTGCTACCCTCTATTGCAAATTTTCATACAGTCAATTTTTTTTAAGAAACATTTTTGTGTGAGAAAACCCCATGTTTCGGGGACTCTACCGTTTAACCATTTAGCCATCATCGCCCAGTTGTTTCTTAACACTCCCCGAAGATAACGCGATAACCACACATGTGTAATTAAGGAATATCTTTGGTTTTTTTAATTTGGATGATCCTGTCTAAAGCAGAGTTGAGTATAATCAATTACAAGTGTAATTACTTTCATTACAATTACAGAGTAATTCCGATTAAAAAGTAATAGCAATTAGATGTAATTGTCCTGCACACTTACAATTACAATTACAATTACAATTACAATTACAATTACAATTACAATTACAATTGTAAGTGTGCAGGACAATTACATCTAATTGCTATTACATTTTAATCGGAATTACTCTGTAATTGTAATGAAAGTAATTACACTTGTAATTGATTATACTCAACTCTGCTTTCGACAGGATCATCCAAATTAAAAAAACCAAAGATATTCCTTAATTACACATTACAATTGTAATTGTGGTCAACTAAATTAACGATTACAGAAAGTAATCTGTAATTGAATTACACAATTACATTTCAATCGTAATTTGTAATTACATTACATTTTGCCCAACTCTGATTTGTAGGAGAATAAAGTGCAAAAAGTTTTAGACTCATACATTGTATACCATTTTCTACAAAATATCATAAAAGTCACCTATGTTTTCGCGCGATTTAACCGGGGGATGCCTTTAATATCTGAGTCACTGACGTTATCCTGGCTATCGACTAATGATTAGATACTTTTTATTTTATCTTTTATTTTCGCATATTTCATTAATAACACCAACTACCACTAATTAAAGAATTATTATTCCAAAATCCCACAGGCTTATACCCTTATCACTCGCAACGGGTGCAAAATTTATTACCAGGGGATTTTGAGAGACGGCGGACTTTCTGCCGGTGGTTCCTCGATAGAGTGGGAGAAGATGACCAGTTTCCGACGATCGTACTCGCAGCAGATGAGTCAACGTTCACACGTTCTGGAATATTTAATTTCCACAATTCCCACGCATGGGAACCCATGAATCCCCATAATATTGTGACGGGGCACTTCCAGCACGAGCTGAGGCTAAACATATGGGCTGGGGTAGTAGGCGATCATCTCCTCGGACCGCATATTTTGCCGGCGCGTCTAAATAGCGCAAAATATGCCAGATTTCTTCGACGCGATTTGCCACTTCTGCTAGAAGATGTTTGCCTGGCCACCCGAAGAAATATGTGGCTTCTTCACGACGGCGCCCCAGTCCATATGGGAAGAGCTATTCCAGCTATACAACGAATATGGGGGAATCGTGTAATTGCACGGAATGGTGCGGTTGCGTGGCCGCCAAGAAGCCCAGATTTAAATCCAATGGATTTTTACGTATGGGGCCACATGAAATCGTTAGTATACACCGACACCGAATTTGAAACCTTAGAGGAATTGCGAGGTAGAGTATTTCATGCTGGTAACGTTATACGCGAGCAGCCTGGAATATTCGCCCGCGTTCGCGACAATTGGTTGCGTCGGTGTCAGGCGTGTCTGGATGCAAACGGCAACCATTTCGAGCATCTTTTGTAAATAAATGTAGGTAGCGAAATTTGTATTTCTTTACTACACATTCAGGTCAGAGTAGCCACGCATTGACAGTAGCTTGTTGCGTGATAGTTTAATCACACTAAAAGGAAAGAAACAGTTTTATCACTTTCTGGAAAAAAAACAACACGTTTTGCAGTCACGTCGTCAAAGGAGTTTAGTTCCATGTAAATCAATGCATTTTTCGTTAGCATCAAAACTGTCACGCAATAAATTGCCACCACTGCGCGCCTGACCTAAGAACACGTGTAGAGTTTTCGTTCACTTGTTTCTTATCTTCTAGCTGACGACCCTAACTGCCTCCGCTATTGCAAACAGATCCTCAATGGGACCGCTACTGTAAGGGGCCCAAAGTTACTTAGTTACTGGGTCATCTTGAACAGCTCACAACGGGCGGTCTTTGTGCTACGGCTCATCTGTGTGCGTGTAGCGACGATCTTTTCCACAAACATCTCCGATGTTTAAACCTTTATAACAGCTAAACTATACGAGATACAACAAAATGTATTCAGACCATTTTACTCTACTGGTGGTCTCCAATGTATGTGCAAAATTATGGAATCCTGCGACTATTAGTTTAGCATATAGACATGTTAACTTTGAGGCATTATTACTGTAAAATGGAGACCGATCGGACATTATGTCATAGGACTTTTATGTTTCATTGGACCTCCCCTACCACCCCCTAAAATATTGCTACGTATACTGTTTACACCCTGTAGAAAAACCCCGGAAGTCCTACTACGCATAATTCGGAAATTGTGTCAAGGTCCTTACCGCATACAACCCCGCAAGGACCCCGCGAAAATCTTATAAATACGAAGGACCGAGAGGCCAGGACTCTCTTTTCATCGACAAACTTCAATAGCGAAGCTCTTCTTCGACAGTAATTACTGTGAAAGTATCTCTTTTATAAAAATATACAAAATGTAAATTCAGTGCTCTACGGCAAATACTGTAAGCATTTATTATTATCTATTATTGTGCATATCGCCTCCATACCATATACCATTTATGTATTATTTCATTTATCTATGCTTATTGCAATAACATTTCCGTATTATTTCATTTATCTATGCTTATTGCAATAACATTTCCGTATTATTTCATTTATCTATGCTTATTGCAATAACATTTCCGTATTATTTCATTTATCTATGCTTATTGCAATCATACATATTTTGTATTACTAATACTATTACTTTTATACAGGGTGTAAACAGTATACGTAGCAATATTTTAGGGGGTGGTAGGGGAGGTCCAATGGAACATAAAAGTCCTATGACATAGTGTCCGATCTGTCTCCATTTTACAGTAATAATGCCCTAAAGTTTGCACCATGCGTTTGAAACGGATAGTAGCTCGCGCATATTGGTGAGACCAACACATTGAAACAGGGTGTTGACTTCTGATCTTTCATGTAATTCCCAAAGTGGTGTGTTTTTCGGAAGGAAAGACTCTTAAGAGTGATCCTCCAGCGACTCGACTCAAGGAGATGCCGCATCGTATCCCGTGGCGAAGACAACACCCCGCGATACTTAACCGCAAGTTTATGGCTTTCAATCCTCGAAGGAGTTTGAATACCTATTAAGAACCAAACTCTTCCAGCTCCGCATTGCTCATCAGATCTCTGCGAAAACGACGGCAATCGATACCTTTCGTCATCGTTTGGTTGTCATTTAAAGTGAATTACGAGTAAAAGATAAATCGAGGAAAATCATGTCAAACGTAAAATAATGAATACACATTTTTTTTTAAAACAGAATCGAAAATAATAATTATTTGAAGTGAGAGGACAAGAAGTACGTAAATTTCGTTTTCAAATATCGCATAAACAAAAAAGTAATGGAACAGGAAATAAACAAAACGTGATCGTAGTTCGTTATTGTGATAAGAATCCGTAGTTTAATAACGGCCAACACTGTTGCTGATAATGAATAAGTCTGTTTAAAACCCCCGAAGACAAAATTTAGGTACGGAAATTTAGAGAATTATCGCCGGAAATAAGTCATATCCTGCGTTAAATTTAATAACTAATAATCACCAATAAAGTAACTAAAACTCACCCTTTCGGAAATTCACCTGCAGCTTGAAAACCTGCGTCACTAGGTCACTGAACTGGTCCTGGTCAGCGACGGATGCGTCTAGTGCACAGCTGGTCCCAGGTATGCGACACCACCCAAAGTAAAAGGGTCGCAATGTCAAGTGCGATCGGGTTAATGTAGATACGGAATATTCACTTCACTGCACGGTTACTAACACTGATCACTTAATTTATTTTTCACGGAACGCGTTGTTCGTACCTTATGAAAATTGGTGAAAATGAATTTTCACTCCGCGTCCGGTGCCGCGGATATAGCCGCCCAAATGCTCGTACAGCAGTAATTGCGTCTCCGTTGTTCTAGGTTTATGCTCAGAACAACGCGTAATACTCTTCTCTGACGCGATTGCAAACTGACTGACAGGATCTTTTCCAAGCAACTTCCTCTACCCCAAGTAGTTTCTCTCATTCCATTATGAGTTAACTCCCACCAGGATAAGATGCTTTAGGTAAAAAGAAGCCAGCACCTTGAAGAGGAGGAACCTTCCCTCTTAGATTTCGGTGGAAGAGGAGGAATCGTCCCTCTGTGATGTCGGTGGTGGAGGAACCCTCTCCCTCTTGGTGACGTAGTGCGGGAAAAACCGGGCATCTGGCGAACAAACCTTCGCCAAGTTGACCGGTCGAAGAGTCTCGCCCAGGGTCGCGGCTTACGACCGTATTGTCCCGCGAGTCAGCAGTGAGTCGAGGTTACGGTATACCCCGCTGGCAAAACAATGAACGGATTTTCTCAGAGCGAGGACGGTCGAGCTGTCCAAAAAAGATGGCACGATGTCGATTGCCGCCTATTAGACATCTGGCAGGCAAATGTTTCCTAAAAGGCTTCGACGGTAAGCAATTGCCTGGCAATATCGAACTGTTAAAATTACCGCCTCGCTCTGAGCCCCTTTTCGTTCCGGTAAGACGGAACACCGAGTTCACGTCTGCTACGAGGCGGAACCAACTATGTCATAAATTACCGAAAACTGTAGGAAATCGTTCTCTACCGCCGACTCGTGGGACAATACGATCATAAACCGCGACCCTGGCGAAATGCTCTGGCCCATCAGGCTGATTAATTTTTGGGAACTAGCAATTAAAAAGTATTATTCAACATCAATACGGCTCGCGAAGAGACACAGGAAGAAGGAGACCATTTAGTTCGCTGACTTGCGCAAAGTCCCGCCTGCTTCGTCCTACCTTCAAATTAAAGACCGACCCCTTATCTCTCGAGTATAAACACGCGCTTCGCCAGGGTCGCGGTTTATGATCGTATTGTCCCACGAGTCGGCGGTAGAGAACGATTTCCTACAGTTTTCGGTAATTTATGACATAGTTGGTTCCGCCTCGTAGCAGACGTGAACTCGGGATATCGGAAAAGGGAAACAGGAAACAGGATTTTTTTCTTTATAGCAACTCGAAGACTTTCAGTTTCTCTTCTCTTCGGACCCTTTCGAACCGAAACACGTGGTGTCTGCTGCCTACCTCGAAGCAATGGGTACATTGGCAGTAAAAGAAGGGAGCGCGGGCTTTTGTGAAAGTGTAGGATGGTTCGTTCGTTGCACTTCTGCAAAGCACGTGTGTCTGGAAAATGTAATGGCTTCTTTTTACATAAAACATCTTGTCCTGGTGGGACAATAAATTAGGTGATCAGTGTTAGTAACCGTGCAGTGAAGTGAATATTCCGTATCTACATTAACCCGATCGCACTTGACATTGCGACCCTTTTACTTTGGGTGGTGTCGCATACCTGGGACCAGCTGTGCCCTGGACGCATCCGTCGCTGACCAGGATCAGTTCAGTGACCTAGTGACGCAGGTTTTCAAGCTGCAGGTGAATTTCTGAAAGGGTGAGTTTTAGTTAGTTTATTGGTGATTTTTTGTTTTTAAATTTAACGCAGGCTATGACTTATTTCCGGCGATAATAACCCATTTTTTCCTGTGTCCGAACGCGAGGCGTAGGTATTGATGGTGAATAATACTTTTTTATTGCTATATTGGTGTTTCGAAAAATAATTAAGCGGTTCGTCAGGGTCACGGTTTATAACCGTATTGCCCCACGAGTCGGCGAACGACAACGGTACATGCGGGTCCGAAGTCATCGCATGTACTACCCATCGATACAGCAATATACCGATTAACTCAGGCCGAGGAATGTCTAAAATTTTTAAAGACCGCGCCACGTTCTTGATTGTCGACAGTATTAATGTTCATATCTTCCGGAAAGAAGCTAGCGTTCTTGCCGTGATTGATTGGTGGTGCCGCTTGCTTCGTCCTCCCTTCAAATTAAAGACGGATCCCTTATCTTGCGAGTATAAACACGTGCTCAAAATTCACAACAAAAGCACGCGCTGATGTATTCAATGCGAGAATGGGCGAGACGTAGGGAAGAGATTATGTTGTAACAACTCGGATCTGCATTCCTGCAGAATGCGAAGTTTCTGCTTCTCACAGCAATATCTCCTCCCCTAGGTCCACCTTCTCTCGCACGGAATACGTCAACTCGTGCTTCTGTTTTGGAATTCGAGCGTGTGTTTATACTCGAGAGATAAAGGATCCGTCTCCAATTTGAAGGGAAGACGGCGTAGGTGGAGTCATGTGCAGTGACTACCCTTTTTCTTCCTGTGTCCCTGCACAAAACGTTTTGCCCCTCCCCCTCTCCAACTGTCCCGACAAAGATAGACAAATTATTCACTAAACTAGAGATTTAAAGTTTATTCTATGGTAAATGGCCTTTCTAATTTCATACGGACTACAAGAGGTTCCCTGATTCGAAGTATTTTGTTCAGCGCTGCGTTTAGTTGTGAATCGGTATTTCCGTCAACCAGGAAATGCACTAATAACAGTATTTCATTCCCCCTTGTAAACCACCTCAGAAGTCCGCACATGTGCATTGCATGGCCAGGCCGACCTGTAATCCGCTTCGATTGAGGTAAGTCATAAGATCATAAAGGCCTGACCGTTTTAAGGGACTCTAAGGTCGGGTACGCGACTCTGGCCGCTCGCGCTGAACGGTCTATGGAGTCGCAAGACTACCAGCCCTTTACGTGCAATCCGGATGTCCGTGTTTTTCGCCTGACAGAAAAAGATACTTCCGCTAGCAGGTATCCGCCGCCGCACTGCCAATCAGGGTTCACACGAAGTCCTTCGTCAACCCTGATTGGTTCTGCAAATCACTGCCTCTACCACCCAGTTCCACGTTTGTGTTTTCTTTGGCCATGGAAAACGCAGAAAACTCAGTCAAGACATAACAGTCACCACACTCGGTCTCCGAAACCTAACAAGACGTTTCCATTTTGGTGACACCATCCGTGCGAAATCGCTGATCGTGCGACACGTGCTCGCGAACTATTTTTAAGTGAAAAAGTGTGGAAGTGATTTTATCAAGCATGCAGACCAATGCGGGGTATTCGTGCAACGAAATGTTTAACATGATTATCATGTATGGGGAGGCTGACTGCAGCGCATTACGTGCGAAGCAATTATACGCGGAACGGTATCCTCATCTGCGACAACCATCCCGGCAGTTTATCGTCAATTTATGTGAAACATTGCACACTACGGGTTCCTTTTTCCCTCGCATCGAAGGAAGAGGGCCAAGAAGGAATATCGACAGGGAAGTTGAAATCCTTGAACATATTCATAATAACTCTGCCCGCAGTACGAGGAGTATTGCTCGAGAAATGGGACTCTCCCATACGTATGTCCATCGCACATTGCGTGATGAAGGTTTGTAGGAGTTTAGTTGTATAAAGTGACATTTCTTTATAAATTTACCTATTCTTACTTTAAATTCACATTTCATTGTAGCTGTAAATTCTTCACTAAATGTATCGCCAAATTTTTATTAAGTGCACCCCCCGGTGAAAAAATCCATTTTTTTGCATATTTTCATTCCACAACATCTCAAGAATGATCAGGTAAAATTTTAGAACGAAATTCCTGACGGCAAAGATTTTACATGCAGTTCAGGGGGATTAACAGTGTGACGCCCTTAAAATAGGTGTATGTTTGTGCGTGTGCGTGTGTGCGTGAGCGGCGTGCGTTGTTTTAAACGAATAAACGCATGGAAAATAGGGCGCTCACTCAATAGGATTCTACTCGTACTTACATTGGCTTCCGTGCTACCCTGTATTGCAAATTTTCATACAGTCAATTTTTTTTAAGAAACATTTTTGTGTGAGAAAACCCCATGTTTCGGGGACTCTACCGTTTAACCATTTAGCCATCATCGCCCAGTTGTTTCTTAACACTCCCCGAAGATAACGCGATAACCACACATGTGTAATTAAGGAATATCTTTGGTTTTTTTAATTTGGATGATCCTGTCTAAAGCAGAGTTGAGTATAATCAATTACAAGTGTAATTACTTTCATTACAATTACAGAGTAATTCCGATTAAAAAGTAATAGCAATTAGATGTAATTGTCCTGCACACTTACAATTACAATTACAATTACAATTACAATTACAATTACAATTACAATTGTAAGTGTGCAGGACAATTACATCTAATTCCTATTACATTTTAATCGGAATTACTCTGTAATTGTAATGAAAGTAATTACACTTGTAATTGATTATACTCAACTCTGCTTTCGACAGGATCATCCAAATTAAAAAAACCAAAGATATTCCTTAATTACACATTACAATTGTAATTGTGGTCAACTAAATTAACGATTACAGAAAGTAATCTGTAATTGAATTACACAATTACATTTCAATCGTAATTTGTAATTACATTACATTTTGCCCAACTCTGATTTGTAGGAGAATAAAGTGCAAAAAGTTTCAGACTCATACATTGTATACCATTTTCTACAAAATATCATAAAAGTCACCTATGTTTTCGCGCGATTTAACCGGGGGATGCCTTTAATATCTGAGTCACTGACGTTATCCTGGCTATCGACTAATGATTAGATACTTTTTATTTTATCTTTTATTTTCGCATATTTCATTAATAACACCAACTACCACTAATTAAAGAATTATTATTCCAAAATCCCACAGGCTTATACCCTTATCACTCGCAACGGGTGCAAAATTTATTACCAGGGGATTTTGAGAGACGGCGGACTTTCTGCCGGTGGTTCCTCGATAGAGTGGGAGAAGATGACCAGTTTCCGACGATCGTACTCGCAGCAGATGAGTCAACGTTCACACGTTCTGGAATATTTAATTTCCACAATTCCCACGCATGGGAACCCATGAATCCCCATAATATTGTGACGGGGCACTTCCAGCACGAGCTGAGGCTAAACATATGGGCTGGGGTAGTAGGCGATCATCTCCTCGGACCGCATATTTTGCCGGCGCGTCTAAATAGCGCAAAATATGCCAGATTTCTTCGACGCGATTTGCCACTTCTGCTAGAAGATGTTTGCCTGGCCACCCGAAGAAATATGTGGCTTCTTCACGACGGCGCCCCAGTCCATATGGGAAGAGCTATTCCAGCTATACAACGAATATGGGGGAATCGTGTAATTGCACGGAATGGTGCGGTTGCGTGGCCGCCAAGAAGCCCAGATTTAAATCCAATGGATTTTTACGTATGGGGCCACATGAAATCGTTAGTATACACCGACACCGAATTTGAAACCTTAGAGGAATTGCGAGGTAGAGTATTTCATGCTGGTAACGTTATACGCGAGCAGCCTGGAATATTCGCCCGCGTTCGCGACAATTGGTTGCGTCGGTGTCAGGCGTGTCTGGATGCAAACGGCAACCATTTCGAGCATCTTTTGTAAATAAATGTAGGTAGCGAAATTTGTATTTCTTTACTACACATTCAGGTCAGAGTAGCCACGCATTGACAGTAGCTTGTTGCGTGACAGTTTAATCACACTAAAAGGAAAGAAACAGTTTTATCACTTTCTGGAAAAAAAACAACACGTTTTGCAGTCACGTCGTCAAAGGAGTTTAGTTCCATGTAAATCAATGCATTTTTCGTTAGCATCAAAACTGTCACGCAATAAATTGCCACCACTGCGCGCCTGACCTAAGAACACGTGTAGAGTTTTCGTTCACTTGTTTCTTATCTTCTAGCTGACGACCCTAACTGCCTCCGCTATTGCAAACAGATCCTCAATGGGACCGCTACTGTAAGGGGCCCAAAGTTACTTAGTTACTGGGTCATCTTGAACAGCTCACAACGGGCGGTCTTTGTGCTACGGCTCATCTGTGTGCGTGTAGCGACGATCTTTTCCACAAACATCTCCGATGTTTAAACCTTTATAACAGCTAAACTATACGAGATACAACAAAATGTATTCAGACCATTTTACTCTACTGGTGGTCTCCAATGTATGTGCAAAATTATGGAATCCTGCGACTATTAGTTTAGCATATAGACATGTTAACTTTGAGGCATTATTACTGTAAAATGGAGACCGATCGGACATTATGTCATAGGACTTTTATGTTTCATTGGACCTCCCCTACCACCCCCTAAAATATTGCTACGTATACTGTTTACACCCTGTATAATCTTGTTAACGTTTATTTTGATTATATATATTTGTCTTATAACCACATATTATTCTATGATTTATATCGTACCTCATGTCCATACATACATATAAATGTTACAATCATATTATAAATATTATATGTGAATGCTAAAACCCCACGCATAATAACCGCCCTAACAAAGTTAATAAACCGCTTTGTTTTAAATCACGCTTCAACTTATTTGTGTTCAACCACTGGTACGAAACATCTAAAATCCAAATACACGAGTTAGTGAAACAGCTGATTCCGATTCGCGAGCTCGGGAGCAGTGACTGTGTTTACAAACATATCTTTGCATAGCCTGTGTATAGCTGCACGTCCAAACGTGCTTCTCAGAAATATTACGAGTAACTTTTTGTGCCTATGCAGCAGTAAATCCAATTAGGCAAAACCAAAATAAAGTGCTAACGGGTGTTACCCCAAATCATAACAATCTAACCATTCCCTGGTCGTTCAGTGCTACGAATCTGGTATTCGCGCCTAAAATCCTGCTCTCCGCAGTGCCACGAATCTGGCATTCGCGCCTGTATTCCTAAGAACGTTCGGTGCTACGAATCTGGTATTCGTGCCTGAATCCTACTCTCCGCAGTGCCACGAATCTGGCATTCGCGCCTGTATTCCTAAGAACGTTCGGTGCTACGAATCTGGTATTCGTGCCTGAATCCTACCTTCCGCAGTGTCATACCCTCAGACGTTCCGTGCACGAATCCTGCATTCGAGCCAGAATTTCTATCTTCCGCAGAGCCACGAATCTGGCATTCGCGCCTGCGTTCCCTCAAGTATTACCCCATCTATGCCACAGCCCTAAAGACCTCACCCGGGACGTGACATAATTTTTGGTGACAGCGCGGTGGGATTTACGTTTACCGTTGATAAGAAATAGATTCTGTGACGCGGTACCCACAAAGTCCCGCTATTTATCATGTGCATTAAACATCCTAGTCGGTGTGAATCATCCTACAGGAGCCGCAGATTACAAAGTTTGACGGCATATTTAAATGAGCTAACCTGCATTTCGGGTGGCGTAGCTACAACTATTGACGGCAGCGAGATTTGCTTAAAATGCTCTAAACAAGCACCCGCTGATACCGTAGAGATATATTGGACTCATTATTACTATACATATAGAACCCCAATCTACTGCCCTCGATGCAGAAACTCTCTAATTCCAGAACGCCCAATAAGAAACTGCATCGAGTGCTTTGAAAGTTATATGCTCTCGAATAAGAGCTATAGAAGGTTTGATAATTATCAACAATAAGTAAATAACGGCTGACGGACGCCGAAAATAATAAAATCTTAAAATAAACATGTCCTTGTACGGCGATACCGGGTACTCTCGCATAATGGCCCAAAACGCGGGTCCTTCCCCTAGCGCTGTAGATAAAACAACCGCCGAAAAAATGAATCTAATACGCGTTCAGGCGTAGTCTCCGATTCGGATGGCCCCGCGTGGGAAGGTTTCTCCAGCCAACTTCAAACCATCCACGGAATGCTGGAAAAGCTTCTTGTACCTCCGCCAATTACGAATAATTTTGCCACACCGGGTTCCTCCCGTTTCAATAGGCAACCGCTTCAACCGGTAATTAATCATAACAATGTTCCGGACCAGGATCCAACACCCCAGATCACATTAAAAGACGCCGTAAAAGCGGTCCCAAAGTTTAACGGTTACAACATGTCCGTTTTGCAATTCGCGAGAGCCTGCAATAGGGCTAAGGCTCTGATTCCCTCGCAAGCCGAACCCCAGCTAGCGAGGTTGTTGACAAATAAACTGCAAGACCATGCGTACTTGGCCGTTGAGGATCGGGTCTTTGACACCGTAAATGATTTAATAAAACAATTAAAACGTACCTTCTCCCCCGCGAAAACATCAGATCACTATCGAGGAGAACTTGCAAACGTTATCAAAGGAACCAACGAGCACATGTTGGAATATATTCAACGCGTCAAAGATCTCCGATCCGCCATTCTAGAAGAAGATAGTGAAAATTACCGCGACTTCGCCCGAAATCACCCTCAGGATCTGGATCGCCTAGCCCTAGATTCATTTGTCGATGGTCTTCCACCCTACATAAGGATGAGATTACTACGATGCAACTTCGGAACGCTCGACGAAGCGTTCGATCAGGCAGTTTTCGTGGACAAAGAAATAGAGAGGGACCGTCTCCGGTTTTCCGAACAAAAGGCTCCTAAATTAATATGTCAAATTTGTAATAAGATAGGACACGACGCACTGTCCTGTAGGAGTAACCAAAGAATTGCCTCCCAACCTTCCGAAAGATATCCCCAAAACCGAGCCACGGAATATGGTAACCAGGCCCCTAATCCTTTGCTCCCTTACTGGGACAAAACTCGACCTCCTCCCTCAAGACCTACAGAATTGCGTATCTGCGATTATTGCAAGAAGCCTGGACACGCGATCTCAGAATGCAGAAAACGCATCAAGCCCATCCATAAGGATCCTAGAAGTTTGTGGGAAATAGAGTCAAAAAATACCCCGTCGGGTACCGACGGATGCGAACCGTGGAGTAGGCCAACCAGGAGCGTACCCACTTATGATTCAGTCGAAAACACCAGCAATACCGTAAAAACCGGTATCATTCAAATGAAAACAGTTGGTCAGGCCCCGTCTGTGAGAATTCATTCACCAGAATTTCGGAAAACACCCGAGTTCATAATCAACAAAAATACTGAGGTAAATGTGCCAAAATTTCAGGACATCAATCCGACGCAAGTGCTATTAAATGGCACCTCTCTGGACCCAGTTTCCACCCTTGGAACAATAAGGGTACTGCCAAAAGAGACTAAGACGTCTAAATGCGTCACTCCTATCCCAGCCCTAACAAAAATCAAGCCCCTCTTACCCCAGGATCCGTCGATCCACCACATCGAGGCATCCGTGAAGGTGCACTCACTCAAACCCCTTTTGCATTACGCAAAATCAGCCCTTCCCATAACCTCCCATAAGTCTCTCGCGGTTACACTAAAACCAGATCGACAGAAAATCCAAACCGTCCTGAACTACTCAGCACCTTGCAAACCCAAAAGAGTTACAATTTACCTCGAAATGACTGGATATTACATAACGTCTATCCCAGAATTCTCTAGAACGGCTCGGCCTTTGACCACATTTCAGGAAAAGGACACTCCATTTGACTGGGGATCGTCCCAAAAAGTCGCTTCTAACCACTTAAAGTCGGCATTGCGAAAGGAACCAATCCTGCAATATCCGAACTTTGAGCTGGAAATCCGTACCTCTGAAAATACTATAGGAGGGATATTAAACCAGGCAGTTGTTAAAAAGAACCTGCCAATCGTTTACACCCCCTGTATCTTAAATAACGAGAAGATTTTACAAAGATCAATCTCCGAAAATCACCCGAATCCCGGGAAAAGCGATAAAGTCGCTGAAGATTCTCCAAGTAAACCTCCTGCAAGCGGAAAATGCTCCAAGCGACCGCGCGAAAAATCGGACGACGACTTAGAAGACAGGTCAAAACATAGGCCAAGCAACCCCAAGCGGCCTCGGTTCTCCAGTTCTCCGGTCCATGTGGCGACGAGTGGAAGCAACCCCGTCGACCCTGCAATTCCCACATCCAACGCTCACTTTAGAAGAAAATGTAAAAAGATTCAACTGCACAGAAAGATGCGCCGGAAAACATCATCTGCAGAAATTCCACTACAAATCTCCCCAGAAAACATACGTAAACCACTACCTAAAACAAAAGCAGACAACACTTATAAATTACCTATCCAGAATTTATTCATAAAATATTTAGTGTGCGCGTTTCTCAGCCTATTAACATTTATTAAGACCGCTGACGTATTCATTAAAATTTCCAGTTATCACTTCGGAGCTCTTAGAGCCATTCTCACCGACCAAGCAGCACATTTTACTCGAAATTTCGCGAAAGCAGTACCACGGGAATGTAAAATGCAACGATTCCGAACCAGAGACTTTCACCCACAGACTAACGGCTCTTTAGAAAGATTGCATCTCGTTGTGACCGAATGCTTAAAATTGTTAATCAGTAAATACAGTGACTGGTACGAATGGATTAACTTGTCCGCATCCTCGTATAATACTGGTGTCCACACTGGATACAAAAAGCATGAACTATTTTTCGCAAAACTTGCAATACCTAGCCAGACCCCGGTCATCGAAAAGAATGAAAACGAAACATATTTAGGTTGCCTTTCGAAACTGAGTAGGAGCTTGCGGCACAAAAGACATTATGATCGTCCCGCCCACGTGTGCGAGAGTCCCGGTTGACCCCAAGTCAACAAAATACTTTAATCATTTTTCTACAATAGATAGTTGCTACTGCAACATTTATTGCAATCATCATTCAAAAAGAGGAAAGGAAGGAAAATCACATCCCTCCTCGCTAAAATCATCTCATATGTCATCATCAGGGAGGCGTCTCCGCAGACTATCATCACCATAGATGACTCCCTCCCCACCAACATCAATCAACAGAAAGCAGCTCCAAGAAGCCACTACCCCTTCGCCCCGTATAGACCCCTCTTACAAAAACAAAACCACCCCAAACCCTATGTTAAGAAATGCTACGCATTTCTTCATATAAGGGGGGAGGTGTGACGTCCCACTATTTTTCGCACGTTCCTATTTAATAATACACCTTAGCGGTCCCCATCTCGAGATGGTCAGTACGAAGCCTCCTTCACTTATTCGCCCAACGAGGCACGAATTCCCTCCTCAAAACTAAATCTAAACAAGTCCCTCGCCCCAAAATCTTCTTAAACCGAGACCACGTCTCACTCCTTCTCTAAGACCCTCCAAATCCAAGCCATTCAAACCCCTTTCCCGTTAAAATACCCAAAATCCATGTGTTTGGGAATCCCGAATTAGTTCACCCTAGCGCCGCACCCAAGCCTGGCGCAGCACCTCCTGGGCAGCAGGCGCACGGCTGATCGACGATCGATCTTCGATCGATACTTACCGTCAGGCATTCAGCCAATCTCAGCTCACCACGTCCTCTCGTTCAGCCAATCTCAGCTCACCACGTCTTCCCAATCAGCCAATCAGATTTCCCCGGAGTCGACGCCGGTAACGGAAGTCTGATTGGAATCTCACTCTTGTTGTTCACATTGTGTAGAGTGGAGACGTGTTTTACAATTCTTGCTCTCTAACCTTGTGTACGCTTTAGTGCTTTGCTCATTAGCTTTTGTGCTCATAATTGCTCCTTCCTTGCTCACGTGTGTCCAATTCACGATCATTTAACATTGTACATCGAAAGATATCCTAAATCGGCGGGCTCACGTGCTCATCCAGTATAGCGTGTCGTGTATCGTGTAATTTTGGTGTAAGAGGGCTCAAAGCTCATCAAAGATCATTCTCACCGCTTTGTAGGTCACTCGCGGTGTTATTTTAATAAACTGACCATCAAGTTTTACCAACAGTGCTACGTTTCACCTTTCTCACCGTCCTAACCTCACTTTCCACCAGCGTGCTCACCACAACAAACAGTTTTCGAAACATTTGGTCCTTCGAGCCGGATTAGTGCGGTGAAAGGTGAAGTGAAGTGTTCTTGCTCACCAGTGCTCAAGCTCACCAGTGCTCAACAATGGAAAACCAGGAATCAACCAAACTCATCGTTGATCCTCCAAAGGAATCCACATCATCAACACTCACGGTTCCCAAGGAGGGCTCACTGGTTGAAAAAAAGGAGAAATCACGCTCAAGAAGCTCATCCCCTGTCACTCTCCCAACTCAGCTCATTTTAAAATTAAAATCACAGATGGGTCGTGTGAAAGTACTCAAGACAATGCGATCCAAGCTCCCCATTCACGCTCACTCAACCTCAGTCGAGGAGTTGGAGTTCACATTGGCGCAGGTCGAGGAGCTGCATCAAAAGTTCTGCACGGAACACGAGTACTTTGAGTCAGCGTGGCCTGCAAGATGCGTCGACCACGATTATTTTGAGTCTGAGGTCGCAGCTCAAGAGGCTGAAGTGGTCTGGGACATTAAGCTTCGCGTAAACCGTCTCCGAGAAGATGTGGAGATGCTCAACAGCTCAAGGCCATCGCTCAAAGGCTCATCATCCTCTCGGGCTGGGAAGTTGCCTGAATTGACACTTCCTACCTTTTCAGGCATCTACACTGAATGGCCCGGTTTCAGTGAGATGTTCAGCTCACTTATCATCAAGGACACCCAGCTCGCAGAGATAGACAAACTCCACTATCTGCGCTCAAGCCTCAGTGGAGAACCGTCTAGGCAGGTCAATGCTCATCCATTAACTGGCTCGTCGTTTCAAACATGTTGGGAGTACCTTGAGAGAAGGTACAGCAACAAGAGGGTGCTCATCGAAGAGCAGCTTGTCAAGCTGCTCAATCTCACTCCGGTGTCCACACGCAGTGCCGCCACGCTCAATAGCCTCGTGGCATCGATCCACGAGGTGCACAAGTCCATCACTGCCTTGGGAGCAGCGGAGGATATGTACAACTGCATCCTCGTCCATCAAGCCACCAACTGTCTCGACAAGACGACTCGAGAGGCTTGGGAAACGTCGGTGGGCTCATCCAACGACTACCCGAGGTACGAGCAGTTGGCTGCCTTCATCGAAGACAAGGCAACAGCCTTGGAAAGGTTAGAAGCCGCTGAACACCTCAAGACCTCCAAAGGCGCTCAACCCAGCTCAACATCGACCAGTCGCTCACTCCCACGCAAAGGCTCAGCTCACAGTGCATCACAGCAAAAAGTATCAGCTCAACGCTCACCGTACGCATACCCTTGTGATCATTGCAAGGAGGATCACTACATAGTGACCTGTGCCAAATTCAGATCTCTATCGGTGCCTGACAGACGCTCAATCATCACACGCAACAAGCTGTGCAGAAACTGCTGTGGCAGACACCGCACAGAAGACTGCAAATCCACACAGCGATGCAAAACCTGTGCTCAGCCTCATCATACTGTGTTGCACTTGCCGAAGGCACCGGCTAGTGCAACGCAATCCGCTCAAACCTCCTCCAAGGCAGAGGAAACACCAACCAACACAGCTCATTGAGAAGTAGGTGCAGTCGTCGCATCTCAACCGCTCACAACCGCTCACCAACTTCACACCAGCTCAACAGGTCTTCATGCTCAAGCTCACCCAGCAGCAGCTCACTGTTCACGCTCAACCATCACACTGTTGGCGACAGCCAACGCTCAGCTCATCTCACCAGTGACTTCATTTCCAGTCAGACTGCTCATTGATACAGGCTCAGAGCTAACCTTCATAAGGGAGGAGCTCATCACTCAACTCAAGCTGCAACGAATCCAATCCACGGTATCCATCTGTGGCATTGGGGGCAACAAAGCTACCCAAACTAGGGGAGTTGTGTCAATCACGCTCCGCTCAAACTACAGCCCTGCAACTGTATTCGTTCAAGCTCACGTACTCAGGACATTGACGTCACATTTGCCCTCGATAGAGGCACCAAAGCAAGAGTGGCCACAGCTCAGCGGTCTTAAATTGGCCGATCCTGACTTCCAAACATCCAGGCCCATCGACATCGTCATTGGTGCAGATGCATATGGACGAATCATCAAGCCCAATATCAAGAGGGGTGACCCGTCAATGCCAATTGCTCAGCTGTCAATCTTTGGGTGGCTCGTTCTTGGACCAGTTGAAATTCAGTCAACTCAACTCAATACCGTGCATCACTCTGCTGTAGTGCAGCACAATGATACTGCTCTTCAAGAACTATTGACCAAGTTCTGGATCCAGGAAGAACTCCCAGAGGACTCACCCGCTCAACTCACGCATGAAGAAAGGGAGTGTGAGGATCACTTTCGAGCGACACACACTCGCGATTCTACAGGCAGATACATTGTGCGCATTCCACTCAAGTCATCACCAAGTTTGCTGGGCAATTCATATCAGACAGCCCACGCCTGCTTGAAGCGCACGATCAACAAGCTCAATAAGGACAGCAAGTATCAAGAACTCTATCATGGATTCATGAGAGAATATGAGGAGCTTCATCACATGGTAAGAACACCATCCATCTCACCTAACACTCATTCGATTTTCTATCTTCCACACCACGGAGTGCTCAAGCCAGACAGCCAATCAACGAAGTTGAGGGTCGTCTTCAATGGATCAAGTCCAACTTCATCAGGGCATTCGATCAATGACCTCATGCACACCGGTGCAAACCTCCTGCTCAACATCACTGACGTGCTGTTGTGGATTCGTCAGCACAAGTACATCTTCGCCACGGACGTGACAAAGATGTATCGACAAGTCAAGGTGCATGAAGACGATCAAGATCTCCAAAGAGTGTTGTGGATTGATGAAGACTCAAAGGAAGTGCCCTACAAGCTCACCACGGTCACATATGGGACCAAGGCTGCTCCATTCCTCGCTGTCAGGGCGTTACTGCAATTGGCCGAAGATGAAGGCCACCGTTTCCCTCTGGCAGTTCCATCCATCACTCATGCCAGATACGTTGATGACATCTTTGGCGGAGCTGACACAGGTGAGACACTCATCACAATAGCTCAACAATTAACAGACCTGTGCAACGCGGGAGGTTTTCCACTTGCCAAGTGGCATTCCACCTACCCTCCGTCGGTTGAATCAATCGCTATCAACAAGCGAGCTCAAGACTCAATTATCTCACTAGACGACTGCAATACCAAGATTCTCGGTTTACAATGGAATGTTACTGATGATAACTTTTCATTCTCAGCAAGATCAAACTCAAATTCAAGATTCACAAAACGCCTCGTTCTTTCAGAAGTAGCACAAATATTTGATCCACTAGGCTTTCTATCACCTGTCATAATTCGAGCAAAAACTCTTTTGCAAGAGTTGTGGCTGCACAAGCTCAATTGGGACGATCCACTGCCGTTCCAAGTCACATCCAATTGGCTCACCATCAGAGAAGATCTTCAAGGCCTGGCCAGGCTCTCAACTCCAAGGTGGTTCAACACCTTCAGCAGCTCAATAGTGGAACTACACGGATTCTCTGATGCTTCTCAACTTGCCATGGCAGCGGTAATATACCTTACCGTTACATCACCGTCCACTGCTCACAAAGTGTCGACACTAGTGTGCTCCAAGACAAAGGTAGCACCACTCAAAAGGCTCACAATCCCAAGGCTCGAGCTTACTGCAGCGTTGATGCTTGCAAAGCTCATGAAATATGTTCAAGCAACTCTTCAACTCAACATTGCTACAATTCATCTGTGGACGGATTCTCAAGTGACACTAACATGGATCAAATCTCACGCATCACGTTGGAAGGATTATGTCAGGAACCGTGTCTCCCAAATTCAAGAGCTCACCCAAGAAGCACATTGGAGGCATGTTCCTGGAAGCTCAAATCCTGCTGACTGCGCATCACGAGGCTTAACAACAGCTCAGCTTGAACATCACCATCTATGGTGGACGGGACCATCATGGATCACACAACCCACTACATCATGGCCATCACAACCAGTACTCAAGGACGAATCCAGTGCACAGGAAGCTCGTTCAGGAATTTCACACCTGCTCAACGTTCATCAAGTGGATTATCACTGGGACCTCATCCACAAATACTCTTCCCTCAACAAACTGATTCGCATCACTTCAATTTGTTACAGATTTGTTTCTAAATTGAGAAAATCACCGCTTTCGTTGCCACTCATTGCATTATCACCGATCGACCTGGAGTGGGCCAGGATCTTCTGGATAAAGGCAACACAGGCAATCTACTTCTCCAGTGAGCTCAAGGTTCTCAGCTCAAATTCAACATTGCCATCATCCCACGTCTTCAACCGACTCACAGCCTTCATCGATGAACAAGGAGTCATTCGAGTTGGAGGCAGACTCAAACTCTCTCACCTGGGTTATGAAAGTAAGCATCCAGCAATTTTACCTCGTCACTCACGTCTGTCCGATCTGGTTATAGACCATGCCCATCGGCTAACGCTTCATGGAGGGACCCAGCTCACCCTCGCTCACATCAGATACAACTATTGGATCATCGGAGGGAGAGCACCAGTGAAATCTCACATCCTGCGGTGTGTTGTGTGTGCTCGACAAAGGGGGATCCGTGCCCATCAATTGATGGGCCAACTACCTCTTTCGAGAGTTGCACCCTCACGCCCATTCACGCACACTGGGATCGACTACGCGGGTCCAATTACGCTCAAGACGTGGAGAGGACGAGGTGCAAAGACACAGAAAGGCTGGATTTGTGTCTTTGTATGCTTCACAACCTCAGCTGTTCATCTAGAAGTCGTCACGGACTACTCGACAGACGGCTTCATCCCCACTTACAGAAGATTCACTTCTAGAAGGGGCATTCCACACACGCTCTACTCCGATTGTGGAACTAACTTCATCGGAGCTGACACCATTCTCAAAAGAATGTTCATTCAGGGCTCACAAGATCATCACCAACTCAGTCAGCTGTTTGTCAACGACCACACTGGCTGGTGTTTCAACCCTCCAGCAGCACCACACATGGGAGGCAAATGGGAGTCAGTCGTGAAATCGCTCAAACATCATCTTCGGCGAACTATAAGTGAGACTGTGCTCACCTACGAGGAATTCAGCACACTTCTTACTCAAGTAGAAGCCATGCTTAATTCACGACCGCTCGAGCCTCTCAGTGATGACCCTGATGACATCTCTACACTCACCCCAGCTCATTTTCTCATTGGTCAACCACTCTCATCCTTACCGGAACCATCAGTCGAACATTCATCAATATCACCGTCGGCGAGATGGCGACTCATTCAACAACAGACTCAACGCTTCTGGACTCAATGGTCTTCACATTATCTACAGCGTCAATTGTCCATCTCCAAGTGGCATCATCCATCAAACGAGATCAAGGTCGGATCTTTGGTGCTCATCACAGATGAGCGATTTCCACCGAGCAAATGGCCACTTGCTCGTGTCATCACACTTCATCCAGGAAAGGACGGACTCACCCGAGTTGTCACTCTCAGGACGGCCACGACATCATTAGTAAGGCCAATTGCAAAGTTGGCAGTTTTGAATGTTTCAGGTTGATAATCAACATCATCCTACAGCTGTTGATGGCGGGAGAATGTTTGGGAATCAATTAGTTCACCCTAGCGCCGCACCCAAGCCTGGCGCAGCACCTCCTGGGCAGCAGGCGCACGGCTGATCGACGATCGATCTTCGATCGATACTTACCGTCAGGCATTCAGCCAATCTCAGCTCACCACGTCCTCTCGTTCAGCCAATCTCAGCTCACCACGTCTTCCCAATCAGCCAATCAGATTTCCCCGGAGTCGACGCCGGTAACGGAAGTCTGATTGGAATCTCACTCTTGTTGTTCACATTGTGTAGAGTGGAGACGTGTTTTACAATTCTTGCTCTCTAACCTTGTGTACGCTTTAGTGCTTTGCTCATTAGCTTTTGTGCTCATAATTGCTCCTTCCTTGCTCACGTGTGTCCAATTCACGATCATTTAACATTGTACATCGAAAGATATCCTAAATCGGCGGGCTCACGTGCTCATCCAGTATAGCGTGTCGTGTATCGTGTAATTTTGGTGTAAGAGGGCTCAAAGCTCATCAAAGATCATTCTCACCGCTTTGTAGGTCACTCGCGGTGTTATTTTAATAAACTGACCATCAAGTTTTACCAACAGTGCTACGTTTCACCTTTCTCACCGTCCTAACCTCACTTTCCACCAGCGTGCTCACCACAACAAACAGTTTTCGAAACACCATGCGATGGGTTGAATATCTCCAAATACCGTTCATAAAAACCCAAGAAGCCTAACTGCGAAGAATACCTGGCGTACGTGCCGTAAATGTATTCTAATAATAGAATATTATAGAAAAACCCCGGAAGTCCTACTACGCATAATTCGGAAATTGTGTCAAGGTCCTTACCGCATACAACCCCGCAAGGACCCCGCGAAAATCTTATAAATACGAAGGACCGAGAGGCCAGGACTCTCTTTTCATCGACAAACTTCAATAGCGAAGCTCTTCTTCGACAGTAATTACTGTGAAAGTATCTCTTTTATAAAAATATACAAAGTGTAAATTCAGTGCTCTACGGCAAATACTGTAAGCATTTATTATTATCTATTATTGTGCATATCGCCTCCATACCATATACCATTTATGTATTATTTCATTTATCTATGCTTATTGCAATAACATTTCCGTATTATTTCATTTATCTATGCTTATTGCAATAACATTTCCGTATTATTTCATTTATCTATGCTTATTGCAATCATACATATTTTGTATTACCAATACTATTACTTTTATATAATCTTGTTAACGTTTATTTTGATTATATATATTTGTCTTATAACCACATATTATTCTATGATTTATATCGTACCTCATGTCCATACATACATATAAATGTTACAATCATATTATAAATATTATATGTGAATGCTAAAACCCCACGCATAATAACCGCCCTAACAAAGTTAATAAACCGCTTTGTTTTAAATCACGCTTCAACTTATTTGTGTTCAACCACTGGTACGAAACATCTAAAATCCAAATACACGAGTTAGTGAAACAGCTGATTCCGATTCGCGAGCTCGGGAGCAGTGACTGTGTTTACAAACATATCTTTGCATAGCCTGTGTATAGCTGCACGTCCAAACGTGCTTCTCAGAAATATTACGAGTAACTTTTTGTGCCTATGCAGCAGTAAATCCAATTAGGCAAAACCAAAATAAAGTGCTAACGGGTGTTACCCCAAATCATAACAATCTAACCATTCCCTGGTCGTTCAGTGCTACGAATCTGGTATTCGCGCCTAAAATCCTGCTCTCCGCAGTGCCACGAATCTGGCATTCGCGCCTGTATTCCTAAGAACGTTCGGTGCTACGAATCTGGTATTCGCGCCTAAAATCCTGCTCTCCGCAGTGCCACGAATCTGGCATTCGCGCCTGTATTCCTAAGAACGTTCGGTGCTACGAATCTGGTATTCGTGCCTGAATCCTACCTTCCGCAGTGTCACGAATCTGGCATTCGCGCCTGCATACCCTCAGACGTTCCGTGCACGAATCCTGCATTCGAGCCAGAATTTCTATCCTCCGCAGAGCCACGAATCTGGCATTCGCGCCTGCGTTCCCTCAAGCATTACCCCATCTATGCCACAGCTCTAAAGACCTCACCCGGGACGTGACACTGCATTTGAGTAATTTTAATTGAAATTAACTTCGAATTTTTGGATTCTTGTACAGATTTTTGTCAAATTTTAAAAAATTTTGTTGAAACCAACTTCGATTTCTCTGGATTATGTTAGGATTTTTTGTTAAAGGAGCTGCATTTGAGTAATTTTAGTTGAAATTAACTTCGAATTTTTGGATTTTTGTACAGATTTTTGTCAAATTTTAAAAAATTTTGTTGAAACCAACTTCGATTTTTCTGGATTATGTTAGGTTTTTTTGATAGAGGAGCTGCATTTGAATAATTTTAGTTGTAATTAACTTCGAATTTTTGGATTTTTGTACAGATTTTTGTCAAATTTTATAAAATTTTGTTGAAACCCACTTCGATTTTTCTGGAATATGTTAGGTTTTTTTGTTAAAGGAGCTGCATTTGAGTAATCTTAGTTGAAATTAACTTCGAATTTTTGGATTCTTGTACAGATTTTTGTCAAATTTTAAAAAAATTTTGTTGAAACCAAATTCGATTTCTCTGGATTATGTTAGGTTTTTTTGATAGAGGAGCTGCATTTGAGTAATTCTAGTTGAAATTAACTTCGAATTTTTGGATTTTTGTTCAGATTTTCGTCAAATTTTAAAAATTTTTATTGAAACCAACTTCGATTTTTCTGGATTATGTAAAGTTTTTTTGATAGAGGAGCTGCATTTGAGTAATTCTAGTTGAAATTAACTTCGAATTTTTGGATTTTTGTTCAGATTTTCGTCAAATTTTAAAAAATTTTGTTGAAACCAACTTCGATTTTTCTGGATTATGTTAGGTTTTTGGGATAGAGGAGCTGCATTTGAGTAATTTTAGTTGAAATTAACTTCGAATTTTTGGATTCTTGTACAGATTTTTGTCAAATTTTAAAAAATTTTGTTGAAACCAACTTCGATTTCTCTGGATTATGGTAGGTTTTTTTGATAGAGGAGCTGCATTTGAGTAATTCTAGTTGAAATTAACTTCGAATTTTTGGATTTTTGTTCAGATTTTCGTCAAATTTTAAAAAATTTTATTGAAACCAACTTCGATTTTTCTGGATTATGTAAAGTTTTTTTGATAGAGGAGCTGCATTTGAGTAATTCTAGTTGAAATTAACTTCGAATTTTTGGATTTTTGTTCAGATTTTCGTCAAATTTTAAAAAATTTTGTTGAAACCAACTTCGATTTTTCTGGATTATGTTAGGTTTTTGGGATAGAGGAGCTGCATTTGAGTAATTTTAGTTGTAATTAACTTCGAATTTTTGGATTTTTGTACAGATTTTTGTCAAATTTTATAAAATTTTGTTGAAACCACTTCGATTTTTCTGGAATATGTTAGGTTTTTTTGTTAAAGGAGCTGCATTTGAGTAATTTTAGTTGAAATTAACTTCGAATTTTTGGATTCTTGTACAGATTTTTGTCAAATTTTAAAAAATTTTGTTGAAACCAACTTCGATTTCTCTGGATTATGTTAGGTTTTTTTGATAGAGGAGCTGCATTTGAGTAATTCTAGTTGAAATTAACTTCGAATTTTTGGATTTTTGTTCAGATTTTCGTCAAATTTTAAAAAATTTTATTGAAACCAACTTCGATTTTTCTGGATTATGTAAGTTTTTTTGATAGAGGAGCTGCATTTGAGTAATTTTAGTTGAAAATAACTTCGAATTTTTGGATTTTTGTACAGATTTTTGTTAAATTTAAAAAATTTTGTTGAAACCAACTTCGATTTTTCTGGAATATGTTAGGTTTTTTGGATAGAGGAGCTGCATTTGAGTAATTTTAGTTGTAATTAACTTCGAATTTTTGGATTTTTGTACAGATTTTTGTCACATTTTATAAAATTTTGTTGAAACCAACTTCGATTTCTCTGGATTATGTTAGGTTTTTTTGTTAAAGGAGCTGCATTTGAGTAATTTTAGTTGAAATTAACTTCCAATTTTAGGATTCTTGTACAGATATTTGTCAAATTTTAAAAAATTTTGTTGAAACCAACTTCGATTTCTCTCGATTATGTTAGGTTCTTTTGATAGAGGAGCTGCATTTGAGTAATTTTAGTTGTAATTAACTTCGAATTTTTGGATTTTTGTACAGATTTTTGTCAAATTTTATAAAATTTTGTTGAAACCGACTTCGATTTTTCTGGAATATGTTAGGTTTTTTTGTTAAAGGAGCTGCATTTGAGTAATTTTAGTTGAAATTAACTTCGAATTTTTGGATTCTTGTACAGATTTTTGTCAAATTTTAAAAAATTTTGTTGAAACCAACTTCGATTTCTCTGGATTATGTTATGTTTTTTTGATAGAGGAGCTGCATTTGAGTAATTCTAGTTGAAATTAACTTCGAATTTTTGGATTTTTGTTCAGATTTTCGCCTAATTTTAAAAAATTTTGTTGAATCCAACTTCGATTTTTCTGGATTATGTAAAGTTTTTTTGATAGAGGAGCTGCATTTGAGTAATTTTAGTTGAAAATAACTTCGAATTTTTGGATTTTTGTACAGATTTTTGTCAAATTTTATAAAATTTTGATGAAACCGACTTCGATTTTTCTGGAATATGTTAGGTTTTTTTGTTAAAGGAGCTGCATTTGAGTAATTTTAGTTGAAATTAACTTCGAATTTTAGGATTCTTGTACAGATTTTTGTCAAATTTTAAAAAATTTTGTTGAAACCAACTTCGATTTCTCTGGATTATGTTAGGTTTTTTTGATAGAGGAGCTGCATTTGAGTAATTCTAGTTGAAATTAACTTCGAATTTTTGGATTTTTGTTCAGATTTTCTTCAAATTTTAAAAAATTTTGTTGAAACCAACTTCGATTTTTCTGGATTATGTTAGGTTTTTGGGATAGAGGAGCTGCATTTGAGTAATTTTAGTTGTAATTAACTTCGAATTTTTGGATTTTTGTACAGATTTTTGTCAAATTTTAAAAAATTTTGTTTAAACCTACTTCGATTTTTCTGGATTATGTTAGGTTTTTTTGATAGAGGAGCTGCATTTGAGTAATTTTAGTTGAAATTAACTTCGAATTTTTGGTTTTTTGTACAGATTTTTGTGAAATTTTAAAAAATTTTGTAGAAACCAACTTCGATTTTTCTGGATTATGTTAGGTTTTTTGGATAGAGAAGCTGCATTTGAGTATTTTTAGTTGAAAATAACTTCGAATTTTTGGATTTTTGTACAGTTTTTTGTCAAATTTTAAAAAATTTTGTTTAAACCTACTTCGATTTTTCTGGATTATGTTAGGTTTTTTTGATAGAGGAGCTGCATTTGAGTAATTTTAGTTGAAATTAACTTCGAATTTTGGGATTTTTGTACAGATTTTTGTCAAATTTTAAAAAATTTTGTTGAAACCAACTTCGATTTTTCTGGATTATGTTAGGTTTTTTTGATAGAGGAGCTGCATTTGAATAATTTTAGTTGTAATTAACTTCGAATTTTTGGATTTTTGTACAGATTTTTGTCAAATATTATAAAATTTTGTTAAAACCCACTTCGATTTTTCTGGAATATGTTAGGTTTTTTTGTTAAAGGAGCTGCATTTGAGTAATCTTAGTTGAAATTAACTTCGAATTTTTGGATTCTTGTACAGATTTTTGTCAAATTTTAAAAAAATTTTGTTGAAACCAAATTCGATTTCTCTGGATTATGTTAGGTTTTTTTGATAGAGGAGCTGCATTTGAGTAATTCTAGTTGAAATTAACTTCGAATTTTTGGATTTTTGTTCAGATTTTCGTCAAATTTTAAAAATTTTTATTGAAACCAACTTCGATTTTTCTGGATTATGTAAAGTTTTTTTGATAGAGGAGCTGCATTTGAGTAATTCTAGTTGAAATTAACTTCGAATTTTTGGATTTTTGTTCAGATTTTCGTCAAATTTTAAAAAATTTTGTTGAAACCAACTTCGATTTTTCTGGATTATGTTAGGTTTTTGGGATAGAGGAGCTGCATTTGAGTAATTTTAGTTGAAATTAACTTCGAATTTTTGGATTCTTGTACAGATTTTTGTCAAATTTTAAAAAATTTTGTTGAAACCAACTTCGATTTCTCTGGATTATGGTAGGTTTTTTTGATAGAGGAGCTGCATTTGAGTAATTCTAGTTGAAATTAACTTCGAATTTTTGGATTTTTGTTCAGATTTTCGTCAAATTTTAAAAAATTTTATTGAAACCAACTTCGATTTTTCTGGATTATGTAAAGTTTTTTTGATAGAGGAGCTGCATTTGAGTAATTCTAGTTGAAATTAACTTCGAATTTTTGGATTTTTGTTCAGATTTTCGTCAAATTTTAAAAAATTTTGTTGAAACCAACTTCGATTTTTCTGGATTATGTTAGGTTTTTGGGATAGAGGAGCTGCATTTGAGTAATTTTAGTTGTAATTAACTTCGAATTTTTGGATTTTTGTACAGATTTTTGTCAAATTTTATAAAATTTTGTTGAAACCACTTCGATTTTTCTGGAATATGTTAGGTTTTTTTGTTAAAGGAGCTGCATTTGAGTAATTTTAGTTGAAATTAACTTCGAATTTTTGGATTCTTGTACAGATTTTTGTCAAATTTTAAAAAATTTTGTTGAAACCAACTTCGATTTCTCTGGATTATGTTAGGTTTTTTTGATAGAGGAGCTGCATTTGAGTAATTCTAGTTGAAATTAACTTCGAATTTTTGGATTTTTGTTCAGATTTTCGTCAAATTTTAAAAAATTTTATTGAAACCAACTTCGATTTTTCTGGATTATGTAAGTTTTTTTGATAGAGGAGCTGCATTTGAGTAATTTTAGTTGAAAATAACTTCGAATTTTTGGATTTTTGTACAGATTTTTGTTAAATTTAAAAAATTTTGTTGAAACCAACTTCGATTTTTCTGGAATATGTTAGGTTTTTTGGATAGAGGAGCTGCATTTGAGTAATTTTAGTTGTAATTAACTTCGAATTTTTGGATTTTTGTACAGATTTTTGTCACATTTTATAAAATTTTGTTGAAACCAACTTCGATTTCTCTGGATTATGTTAGGTTTTTTGTTAAAGGAGCTGCATTTTAGTAATTTTAGTTGAAATTAACTTCCAATTTTAGGATTCTTGTACAGATATTTGTCAAATTTTAAAAAATTTTGTTGAAACCAACTTCGATTTCTCTCGATTATGTTAGGTTCTTTTGATAGAGGAGCTGCATTTGAGTAATTTTAGTTGTAATTAACTTCGAATTTTTGGATTTTTGTACAGATTTTTGTCAAATTTTATAAAATTTTGTAGAAACCAACTTCGATTTTTCAGGAATATGTTAGGTTTTTGGGATAGACGAGCTGCATTTGAGTAATTTTAGTTGTAATTAACTTCGAATTTTTGGATTTTTGTACAGATTTTTGTCAAATTTTATAAAATTTTGTTGAAACCGACTTCGATTTTTCTGGAATATGTTAGGTTTTTTTGTTAAAGGAGCTGCATTTGAGTAATTTTAGTTGAAATTAACTTCGAATTTTTGGATTCTTGTACAGATTTTTGTCAAATTTTAAAACATTTTGTTGAAACCAACTTCGATTTCTCTGGATTATGTTATGTTTTTTTGATAGAGGAGCTGCATTTGAGTAATTCTAGTTGAAATTAACTTCGAATTTTTGGATTTTTGTTCAGATTTTCGCCAAATTTTAAAAAATTTTGTTGAATCCAACTTCGATTTTTCTGGATTATGTTCAGTTTTTTTGATAGAGGAGCTGCATTTGAGTAATTTTAGTTGAAAATAACTTCGAATTTTTGGATTTTTGTACAGATTTTTGTCAAATTTTATAAAATTTTGATGAAACCGACTTCGATTTTTCTGGAATATGTTAGGTTTTTTTGTTAAAGGAGCTGCATTTGAGTAATTTTAGTTGAAATTATCTTCGAATTTTAGGATTCTTGTACAGATTTTTGTCAAATTTTAAAAAATTTTGTTGAAACCAACTTCGATTTCTCTGGATTATGTTAGGTTTTTTTGATAGAGGAGCTGCATTTGAGTAATTCTAGTTGAAATTAACTTCGAATTTTTGGATTTTTGTTCAGATTTTCGCCAAATTTTAAAAAATTTTGTTGAATCCAACTTCGATTTTTCTGGATTATGTTCAGTTTTTTTGATAGAGGAGCTGCATTTGAGTAATTTTAGTTGAAAATAACTTCGAATTTTTGGATTTTTGTACAGATTTTTGTCAAATTTTATAAAATTTTGATGAAACCGACTTCGATTTTTCTGGAATATGTTAGGTTTTTTTGTTAAAGGAGCTGCATTTGAGTAATTTTAGTTGAAATTATCTTCGAATTTTAGGATTCTTGTACAGATTTTTGTCAAATTTTAAAAAATTTTGTTGAAACCAACTTCGATTTCTCTGGATTATGTTAGGTTTTTTTGATAGAGGAGCTGCATTTGAGTAATTCTAGTTGAAATTAACTTCGAATTTTTGGATTTTTGTTCAGATTTTCTTCAAATTTTAAAAAATTTTGTTGAAACCAACTTCGATTTTTCTGGATTATGTTAGGTTTTTGGGATAGAGGAGCTGCATTTGAGTAATTTTAGTTGTAATTAACTTCGAATTTTTGGATTTTTGTACAGATTTTTGTCAAATTTTAAAAAATTTTGTTTAAACCTACTTCGATTTTTCTGGATTATGTTAGGTTTTTTTGATAGAGGAGCTGCATTTGAGTAATTTTAGTTGAAATTAACTTCGAATTTTTGGTTTTTTGTACAGATTTTTGTGAAATTTTAAAAAATTTTGTAGAAACCAACTTCGATTTTTCTGGATTATGTTAGGTTTTTTGGATAGAGAAGCTGCATTTGAGTATTTTTAGTTGAAAATAACTTCGAATTTTTGGATTTTTGTACAGTTTTTTGTCAAATTTTAAAAAATTTTGTTTAAACCTACTTCGATTTTTCTGGATTATGTTAGGTTTTTTTGATAGAGGAGCTGCATTTGAGTAATTTTAGTTGAAATTAACTTCGAATTTTGGGATTTTTGTACAGATGTTTGTCAAATTTTAAAAATTTTTTGTTGAAACCAACTTCGATTTTTCTGGATTATGTTTGGTTTTTTTGATAGAGGAGGTGCATTTGAGTAATTCTAGTTGAAATTAACTTCGAATTTTTGGATTTTTGTTCAGATTTTCGTCAAATTTTAAAAATTTTTATTGAAACCAACTTCGATTTTTCTGGATTATGTAAAGTTTTTTTGATAGAGGAGCTGCATTTGAGTAATTCTAGTTGAAATTAACTTCGAATTTTTGGATTTTTGTTCAGATTTTCGTCAAATTTTAAAAAATTTTGTTGATACCAACTTCGATTTTTCTGGATTATGTTAGGTTTTTGGGATAGAGGAGCTGCATTTGAGTAATTTTAGTTGAAATTAACTTCGAATTTTTGGATTCTTGTACAGATTTTTGTCAAATTTTAAAAAATTTTGTTGAAACCAACTTCGATTTCTCTGGATTATGGTAGGTTTTTTTGATAGAGGAGCTGCATTTGAGTAATTCTAGTTGAAATTAACTTCGAATTTTTGGATTTTTGTTCAGATTTTCGTCAAATTTTAAAAAATTTTATTGAAACCAACTTCGATTTTTCTGGATTATGTAAAGTTTTTTTGATAGAGGAGCTGCATTTGAGTAATTCTAGTTGAAATTAACTTCGAATTTTTGGATTTTTGTTCAGATTTTCGTCAAATTTTAAAAAATTTTGTTGAAACCAACTTCGATTTTTCTGGATTATGTTAGGTTTTTGGGATAGAGGAGCTGCATTTGAGTAATTTTAGTTGTAATTAACTTCGAATTTTTGGATTTTTGTACAGATTTTTGTCAAATTTTATAAAATTTTGTTGAAACCACTTCGATTTTTCTGGAATATGTTAGGTTTTTTTGTTAAAGGAGCTGCATTTGAGTAATTTTAGTTGAAATTAACTTCGAATTTTTGGATTCTTGTACAGATTTTTGTCAAATTTTAAAAAATTTTGTTGAAACCAACTTCGATTTCTCTGGATTATGTTAGGTTTTTTTGATAGAGGAGCTGCATTTGAGTAATTCTAGTTGAAATTAACTTCGAATTTTTGGATTTTTGTTCAGATTTTCGTCAAATTTTAAAAAATTTTATTGAAACCAACTTCGATTTTTCTGGATTATGTAAGTTTTTTTGATAGAGGAGCTGCATTTGAGTAATTTTAGTTGAAAATAACTTCGAATTTTTGGATTTTTGTACAGATTTTTGTTAAATTTAAAAAATTTTGTTGAAACCAACTTCGATTTTTCTGGAATATGTTAGGTTTTTTGGATAGAGGAGCTGCATTTGAGTAATTTTAGTTGTAATTAACTTCGAATTTTTGGATTTTTGTACAGATTTTTGTCACATTTTATAAAATTTTGTTGAAACCAACTTCGATTTCTCTGGATTATGTTAGGTTTTTTATTAAAGGAGCTGCATTTGAGTAATTTTAGTTGAAATTAACTTCCAATTTTAGGATTCTTGTACAGATATTTGTCAAATTTTAAAAAATTTTGTTGAAACCAACTTCGATTTCTCTCGATTATGTTAGGTTCTTTTGATAGAGGAGCTGCATTTGAGTAATTTTAGTTGTAATTAACTTCGAATTTTTGGATTTTTGTACAGATTTTTGTCAAATTTTATAAAATTTTGTAGAAACCAACTTCGATTTTTCAGGAATATGTTAGGTTTTTGGGATAGACGAGCTGCATTTGAGTAATTTTAGTTGTAATTAACTTCGAATTTTTGGATTTTTGTACAGATTTTTGTCAAATTTTATAAAATTTTGTTGAAACCGACTTCGATTTTTCTGGAATATGTTAGGTTTTTTTGTTAAAGGAGCTGCATTTGAGTAATTTTAGTTGAAATTAACTTCGAATTTTTGGATTCTTGTACAGATTTTTGTCAAATTTTAAAACATTTTGTTGAAACCAACTTCGATTTCTCTGGATTATGTTATGTTTTTTTGATAGAGGAGCTGCATTTGAGTAATTCTAGTTGAAATTAACTTCGAATTTTTGGATTTTTGTTCAGATTTTCGCCAAATTTTAAAAAATTTTGTTGAATCCAACTTCGATTTTTCTGGATTATGTTCAGTTTTTTTGATAGAGGAGCTGCATTTGAGTAATTTTAGTTGAAAATAACTTCGAACTTTTGGATTTTTGTACAGATTTTTGTCAAATTTTATAAAATTTTGATGAAACCGACTTCGATTTTTCTGGAATATGTTAGGTTTTTTTGTTAAAGGAGCTGCATTTGAGTAATTTTAGTTGAAATTATCTTCGAATTTTAGGATTCTTGTACAGATTTTTGTCAAATTTTAAAAAATTTTGTTGAAACCAACTTCGATTTCTCTGGATTATGTTAGGTTTTTTTGATAGAGGAGCTGCATTTGAGTAATTCTAGTTGAAATTAACTTCGAATTTTTGGATTTTTGTTCAGATTTTCGCCAAATTTTAAAAAATTTTGTTGAATCCAACTTCGATTTTTCTGGATTATGTTCAGTTTTTTTGATAGAGGAGCTGCATTTGAGTAATTTTAGTTGAAAATAACTTCGAATTTTTGGATTTTTGTACAGATTTTTGTCAAATTTTATAAAATTTTGATGAAACCGACTTCGATTTTTCTGGAATATGTTAGGTTTTTTTGTTAAAGGAGCTGCATTTGAGTAATTTTAGTTGAAATTATCTTCGAATTTTAGGATTCTTGTACAGATTTTTGTCAAATTTTAAAAAATTTTGTTGAAACCAACTTCGATTTCTCTGGATTATGTTAGGTTTTTTTGATAGAGGAGCTGCATTTGAGTAATTCTAGTTGAAATTAACTTCGAATTTTTGGATTTTTGTTCAGATTTTCTTCAAATTTTAAAAAATTTTGTTGAAACCAACTTCGATTTTTCTGGATTATGTTAGGTTTTTGGGATAGAGGAGCTGCATTTGAGTAATTTTAGTTGTAATTAACTTCGAATTTTTGGATTTTTGTACAGATTTTTGTCAAATTTTAAAAAATTTTGTTTAAACCTACTTCGATTTTTCTGGATTATGTTAGGTTTTTTTGATAGAGGAGCTGCATTTGAGTAATTTTAGTTGAAATTAACTTCGAATTTTTGGTTTTTTGTACAGATTTTTGTGAAATTTTAAAAAATTTTGTAGAAACCAACTTCGATTTTTCTGGATTATGTTAGGTTTTTTGGATAGAGAAGCTGCATTTGAGTATTTTTAGTTGAAAATAACTTCGAATTTTTGGATTTTTGTACAGTTTTTTGTCAAATTTTAAAAAATTTTGTTTAAACCTACTTCGATTTTTCTGGATTATGTTAGGTTTTTTTGATAGAGGAGCTGCATTTGAGTAATTTTAGTTGAAATTAACTTCGAATTTTGGGATTTTTGTACAGATGTTTGTCAAATTTTAAAAAATTTTTGTTGAAACCAACTTCGATTTTTCTGGATTATGTTAGGTTTTTTTGATAGAGGAGCTGCATTTGAGTAATTTTAGTTGAAAATAACTTCGAATTTTTGGATTTTTGTACAGATTTTGTCAAATTTTAAAAAATTTTGTTGAAACCAACTTCGATTTTTCTGGAATATGTTAGGTTTTTTTGATAAAGGAGCTGCATTTGAGTAATTTTAGTTGAAAATAACTTCGAATTTGGGGATTTTTGTACAGATTTTTGTCAAATTTTAAAAAATTTTGTTGAACCCAACTTCGATTTTTCTGGAATATGTTAGGTTTTTTTGATAAAGGAGCTGCATTTGAGTAATTTTAGTTGAAATTAACTTCGAATTTTGGGATTTTTGTACAGATGTTTGCCAAATTTTAAAAAATTTTGTTGAACCCAACTTCGATTTTTCTGGATTATGTTAGGTTTTTTTGATAGAGGAGCTGCATTTGAGTAATTTTAGTTGAAATTCACTTCGAATTTTTGGATTTTTGTACAGATTTTTGTGAAATTTTAAAAAATTTTGTTGAAACCAACTTCGATTTTTCTGGATTATGTTAGGTTTTTTGGATAGAGGAGCTGCATTTGAGTAATTTTAGTTGAAATTAACTTCGAATTTTTGGATTTTTGTGCAGATTTTTGTGAAATTTTAAAAAATTTTGTTGAAACCAACTTCGATTTTTCTGGATTATGTTAGGTTTTTTGGATAGAGGAGCTGCATTTGAGTAATTTTAGTTGTAATCAACTTCGAATTTTTGGATTTTTATGCAGATTTTTGTAAAATTTTATAAAATTTTGTTGAACCCAACTTCGATTTTTCTGGATTATGTTAGGTTTTTTTGATAGAGGAGCTGCATTTGAGTATTTTTAGTTGAAAGTAACTTCGAATTTTTCGATTTTTGTACAGATTTTTGTCAAATTTTAAAAAATTTTGTTGAAACCAACTTCGATTTTTCTGGATTATGTAAAGTTTTTTTGATAGAGGAGCTGCATTTGAGTAATTTTAGTTGAAATTAACTTCGAATTTTTGGATTTTTGTACAGATTTTTGTCAAATTTTAAAAAATTTTGTTGAAACCAACTTCGATTTTTCTGGATTATGTTAGGTTTTTTGGATCGAGGAGCTGCATTTGAGTAATTTTAGTTGTAATTAACTTCGAATTTTTGGATTTTTGTGCAGATTTTTGTTAAATTTTATAAAATTTTGTTGAAACCAACTTCGATTTTTCTGGATTATGTTAGGTTTTTTTGATAGAGGAGCTGCATTTGACTAATTCTAGTTGAAATTAATTTCGAATTTTTGGATTTTTGTACAGATTTTTGTCAAATTTTAAAAAATTTTGTTGAAACTGTTACGTCCTGAAGGGACTTTTGTAAATCGCCCCGAGCGGTTAGGGTGATTTACAGGGGTTCGCTGCTCTATTAAGGTGCTAATGCACGCCTTGACTATACTTACCAAGGATCGGGAAGGTAGTTAGGGGGCGAATTAAAGAGTACAAGGGATATAAGGGAAAACAATAGTGCCAAAATATATTGTTACATAAAAGATACGGAGTTATCCTACCTTGAGACGGCGCTCCGTCTCAGCTGTCGCTCGCTGTATCGCACGGCACGCTTGCCGTCTAGCCTTTCTATCGCTGTCCGAGTCGCTGACCCGGGGGTAGGTCGTGGTCGCCAGCTGTGCTCTCGGATGGCACTCAGAAGTCGGTGGCCTGGAGCCCGTCGCGCCGCACTGACTCTAAACCTCGGATTCTACGCGGTCCTACGTCGATCACGATTAACGCGCAAGGGCTCTCCCGGCTAGGCCGTTCTCGGTACGTCGGATGGAGTTACCCTTTTACGAATTACTATCGGCCGTTCGGATTTCGCGGAATCTACGCGGAGACGAGGTCGCGGTATCTAGACGGCTCTCCAGTCCGTCGTGACTACTCAGTTCGAGCTTCCGAATCAGAGTCCTCCTCGATCAATCCCCAAACTGCCCCGTCGGCAGTTGTCGCTCGCCACACGCGTCGGAAATTTCCGGGTCCGGGCCGGCGGCGGTCACGTTGTCCCTCTCGCTGTCGCTACGCGGCTCAGCGTAACGTGACTGCCACGCGCGAGGCGATTCCGCTGAATCGCCGTCTACGGAAAAATACGCAAGGACAGCGAGCACGGGATGGACCAGAAGGGCCCATGTAACACCTCCCCACTTAGATACGAAACGGCCTCGCGAGGCTGTTTCGTTCATGCGTGTGAAGCTGTCCTGCGCATTTTTCCGTGTTACGACTTAAAACTAACGCTACGGTTTTAAATTTAAAAGGGCGTAAGGTGCTTTGATTGAACAATTCATATTTAAGAGAAGAGAAAAAAAAAACCATATATTGTTACAGAAAAAAAAATCTTAATAATAATAATAATAATAAAAATGGGGATGAAGCTAATAATAATAATAAGAGCGAAAAGGAAGGGGAAAAGCTAATAATAATAGTAATAATAATAATAATAAAAAAAAAGGCAGGGGGTGGAAGCGAATCATATATATAAAAAAGCAAAATGGGGAGATGTTAAGTAATAATAAGGGGTGGGGGAGGAGGTGGGGCGGCGCTGAGGCTGTTTGTCCGGTGGTTCCGGCCGGTATCGGCGATACTCTGCTATTATTATATTCTTATTCTGCGCCGGCCGGGAGAATCCATGGTACGTCCCTTGGTCGCGGTGGCTCGAGGGGTCGCGGTGCTTCCAGCACTGAGAGCGCAGGTAGATGTTGTGGGTTTGTTTCTAACATGGCGCGGATGCACCCCGTGCAATCCGCGTTAGATGCAGATCGTAGATGCCGCGCCCTGCAGCACACGCACCTTGTCAAATCCATTGCTTTTCTTTCTTCGACAAGCCAGTGTATTGGTGTTTTCCTGTAGGCGCTGAAATCTGGGGGGGGGGGCCGTAGCCACGCACATGCGTCGCAGAGCGTTCTGAACTTGATTTCCCCGTGCGTCCAGACGTTTCCATTGGTGCCGTCGAAGCTTTCCCGTGGTCGCACACACATCCGCCTCCAGAAAGGTGCGTGTAAACACCGGGGCAGAACTGCCTCGGCCAGATTAGTCCGTCTAGTAGACTGTCACTCGCTTCGCTTAAGTGCTACCTTATATGCTATTATCCCTACCATCTAATTTTCGCAGCAGAGCGCATCGCGGGGGTCGGTCCTTAGCCTAACGCGCGGGGGTTTTTGCTGCTATCAGCAAACTAAGGCCTAGAATACTTCAAAGTACGGCTCGGAACCCGCGAAACTTTTCGCTCGTTCTACGTGGGCTCTCTCTCTTGTCCTCGTGGATGGTATAACGGGTAGGTCGGAAGGAAAAGATGTGATAGCAAGAGGACGGGGTCTGGAAATTATTTGAGGAGGAGGACGGGGTGGTATCATTTCTATATTAACCTTTGTCTCTTTCCTTAAGGGCTCGCGATGTTGAATCCGGCGTGCCCTCAAAAAACGGTATCCAATCCAGACAATAATGATGATTATGAGGGTTCCTCCCAATCCTGGCAGTCCATAGGTGACGTATGTAGATAGATTTTCAGTTCGGTGGTGGGTGGCGATCTCCCTAGCCTGTCTTTCTATATCGTCCAATGCGATTGCGGTTGCCTTTGCATGAGCGTCTTGAAGGGTCCCTTGTGGTTCCTTTTCTTGATGGTCAGCTAATATTTTCACGTGATGTTCCGTGAGAGTAGGTAAGATTTCGGAAATATTTATGCCTATGGATGGTTTGTATATCGTTGTCAATGCTTCGGTGTCGACTCCGGACGCCCATATCTGATCGGTCCCGATCTTGGCCTGACAATCCCCCCTCAGTTGCAATATTCCAGCACCCTGGAGCATTTCATATCCAGCCGCGTGCTTATTGCATTGTACCTGCAGTGCCAGGGTGTCCTTGATAGAATATAACCAGGTGTTGGGTGCGGCCATCTTCTTGAGGAAGGTTCGGCTTCCGGGAAGGGCTTGAATATTACAGCTAGGCCACTTGATGTTTTGTGGTTTTAATAAGGCATCCGTCTCGCAACATGGTGCTTTTTCCAGATCTTGAAGTGGCACACTGAGTTCGCACATGTACATTCGATGGTGTTTCCTGCATCCTGTGATGTAGTTCTCGTCTGGCATGAAGTACTGTGAGTTGATTAGGCTGATTGCCATATACGGTGTTCTTGGTTTAATAAATATTGGGGTAGAGACGTTGGTTGATATAGTTTGGAATGAAGGGCAGGGTTGAATGTAATAAAGATCGAAAGGAATTTGGTCTAATAGAGGGATGTCGAGTGACAAAATGATTCGACCCTGTAAATAAGCTACGTTTAATTTGGTCACCCCTTGTAGCTGTTCGGAGTTTAATTCTTCCGTAGTCAGCGGGAATTCATATGGCGTGGTTTCGCGGATTCGTTCGCAGGTCTGCGCTAGCTGACTTGGGGAAAGAACGGCCGGATGTAGGATACCAAGTTTCGCAAATGTGAGCGCGTCGGTTATTACTATCAGTGCAGTCACGTATTCGTCCACGTGCCTGGTCATTAGGAACGTCCACGACGAAAAAGCTAATTCCAATTCTACCTTTGTTTCGCGCTCGTCTAATTGACGGGTACCAGAAGCTATTTCCTTAATTCTGTTGCCCATGTTTTGCGCGGCGCCCGTTACAGATTTTAACGTATCGTGTATGTTCTGGAATTCTGATTTTATAATGTGTGTTTGATTTCCTAATAGTTCCGCGAGATGATTTTGATCTTTATACAGTTTATCTATTTCCTTATTATAATACTGCGCGTCGTCGTTGTCCAGAGTTCCAAAAAGGGCCTTACTCAGAGATCCAATGAATCCCAATTGTACAGATCGTTTGTTACGTTGGAGCTGTGGTTTTCCCAGTATGTTCAGTAGCAATTCTTCGTATCGTAGGCCATCGCGGAGTTTTCGTTGCAGGGCCGCGTTAAGGTCTTCGGCCGGGCAAGACGTCCAATTATAAGTTGCGCATAATGCTTTCATCCTGTTTATTTGGGGTTGAGTTTGTGGTCGCGATGTTAATACTTCCGCGACTTCGATACCCGTGACCAATCTCCATTGGGTGTGGAAAACTCGGAGAGGTCGGATCTGTTCGTAGTACAGCCCCGGGTTGGAGTTTAGCGGCGCTATTCGGTAATCTCCGTCAATATTATTAGTAGTGGCACCTGACCATAGGAACGTGAACAAGAACAGGCCATATCCGTCCATGGTGATCGTTAGTATTAGTAGGAAGATTTTCCGAAAGTGCCCTTTGTATGTGGGGATTCTATCGTTTAAGTAAAGGATTGCTGCAAATATGAAAAAAAGGTGAGATAAAAAAAGGGGGGAAAGGAAGGAATTCGGTTAATGGAATGTGGGACCGTGGTTATGAGAATCTGCTAAATAAGCTCTCTTGCCGGTCCGTTGTAAGCTTAAACCATTCGAATACGCTCCATTGGCGTCAAGGTGGTCTATCTTTAATATAAGCATGTTTCAGTTTATCGAAATGTTTGATGATTTGTCGGCCCTCGTCCGAAGACAAAATTGCATTGTTCTGGTCAGTGATTGCTTTTATTTTGTAAGGGCCTATGTAATGCGGGTCGAATTTATGGAGCCGAGGTTCCTTTAGTACATAAACAAGGTCGTCTTTCGCGAATATAATTTGGTTACTTTTTCGGTCATAGATATTTTTCGAACGCGATTTGCTCGTGTCCAAGTTTGATCGCGTTGTCCTCCGAATTTCGTCTAAGCGCTCTACCAAATTTTGAACGTATGTCGGATACGTTAGTAACTCGTCGCGGGGCATAGGCGTAAATGGGTCTCTAGCTAATTGTCCGAAAACTACTTCGTATGGAGTAAATTTTGTCGCTTCGTGTACCGAGGTATTATATGAGTACATGGCGAATGGGAGGAGCAAATCCCAGTCTTCATATCTTTCTAGGTAATGTTTTAAATATTCGGTCAAGACAATGTGGCTTCTTTCTAGAGAACCGTTGGTCTGAGGTCGGTAGCCCGACGTAGTTACATGTTGAATTTTGAAGGTTTGAGCTATTCCCTGTATTATATTGTTAATGAAGCTCGTGCCGCGGTCCGTGAGTATCGCGCGTGGCGCACCGAAGATCGCAATAAAGTAGCGCGATAACGCGTCTGCCACGGTAACGGCTCGTATGTCGGGTAATGGCACGGCCATACAGAATTTAGATAGTTGACATTGCATTGTAAGTACGTGACGGTTTCCGCTAGGAGTAGGGGGAAGCGGTCCTACGGTGTCCAAGGCTACTTTATCAAAGGGCCGTGCAGGCGTATCTGTGATTAGCATCGGTTCTCGCGTTTTGATGCGTACCAGCTTTTGTTCTTGGCAGCTCTGGCAACTTCGCACGAAGTCCTCTACATCTCGGCGTAAATGGGGCCAGTCAAATAGACTGCGAATGCGTCGGTATGTTTTTGTTACACCCTTATGCCCTCCTATCAAACTTTCGTGATAGTGGCGGATGATATTTTCCCGTTCGGTTTCTGGAGGTAATTGGATTTCTCCCGTACAAATTGTAATTGACATGGGCGTATGTTTAAAAATAATTTTGAGATAGTTTTGGAGTGTTTCGGCGTTGAATCGGTGTAGGGTTTCGCCATGCGCCGCTATCCGAAACGAGCGGATGCGATCGCATTCCGCGGCGCTCCTAAGCGCTGCTAGTGCTGACGGCAACTCGCTTTCTCGCATTTCGTGATAAAAACTGTTCGTTCCTACGACGCTAAAAATTTTTCCCTCTTCATTCCGGGTGACTATTACGCGGTTCTTGATTAATTCTTCGGATAGTAATTTCGTTTCGTCGAGTAGTCCTATAGCTTTCAGGGTTTTACAGATTGGACTAGTTAATATTCTATCCGATGGTATAAAATGAGCATAATTGTCTCGAGAGGAGGTAAGTGTGGTTTTTACGATTTTCACTTCACATTGCATTGTTTGTAGTTCATTCTCCGAGGTGTCCGTTTTAGGGAGATTTGGTGGGACGGTGAATGGCCCGATGTTCCCTTCGTAGAATTCTGTTGAGTCGGGCATTTCGATCACATCGGGCTTTGGACTCATGTTGGAAATTTTTAAAGAGGGCAGTTGGTCCTTGAAGTCCTCCATTGCTTCGCCCTCCGGGCAAATCATGGTTGATTGCGGGATGTCCAAGGGTTCTTCATGTAGGGGTATACCCCATGATACTCGTTTCTTCGGGCCCGATTTTGGTTTTGTCCCTTTCGGACTGACCTTTTCGTGGGGATTTGATGTTTCTCCCTTCTCTTCTAGGAGGGACTCCTCGTTGAGACTCTTCAAGATGGTGATTTCCGCCTGGGAGAATGGGCCCTTGTTTGAATCGTTACTTCCAAACGTGGAGTCCATTTCGTCTCCCTCGTAACGGGGTGGTTCGTCAAGACTCCTCAAGAAAGTGAGTTGGTCCTGTGTTAGCCCTGTATACTTGCCTTCTGTTATCGTGGTAGAGCCTTCGTCTCCTGTCTCTAGGAATTCAGGCATTCCCGTCCTTGCTTCACTTGTATCCAGGGCAGTTGAGTTCGCCCTACTCTCCAGATCGTCGGTGTTATCCTCCTTTGCTGATGGCAGCTCCTGGCCAACTTCCTGTTCTTCTAATGTGGAATCATCTCCGAAGTCGAATGACGGTGGTTCTTCATAATTTGGTCTTGGCCTACCTTGGTGACGCGCTCCTGCACGCGTAGCTATACCCTCATTATCACTTGTTGGTGGTGTTTCCTTTGCGGTAGTCGGAAAAGCGTGCGAGACTGGATTTCGGGATAGCGCGTCTGCATTTGCATTTACACGGCCGGGTTTATAAATGATTTCATAATTGTAGTCAGCGAGCGTGATCTTCCACCGAGCGAGTCGCGACACCGGATCTTTTACCGAAAATAACCATTGTAGTGGCCGGTGATCAGTTACCAAGAAAAATTATCGCCCATAGATGTATGTGCGGAATTGTTTTACAGCGTAGATTATCGCGAGGCATTCCTTTTCCGTGGTTGAGTAATTTTCTTGAGCGGGGTTGAGTACCTGCGAGGCGTACGCTATTGGCGGGTCCTCGCCTATTTTACCTTGGCTTAAAATCGCGCCGACGGCTATGTCGGAAGCGTCGGTTGTTATGATAAATGGTTCGTCGAAATTTGGGTAACGTAAGACCGGTTCTTTACAGAGTACTTCGCGTAGATCCTCGAAACTTTCCTGCTGTTTTTCAGTCCAAAAGAATGGAATTCTCGGGCTAGTCAAATTTGTAAGAGGTTTAGCGCGTTTTGCCATATCTGGAATAAAACGGCGATAATAATTTACAAGGCCTAAGAATTGCTTCAAATTTTTTCGAGTTTTTGGCGCGGGGAACTCGGCGACGGCCCTGATCTTTTCTGGATTAGGTCGTACTCCGTCGGCTGCTATTATATGACCCAAGTATATGACCTTGTCCTTTAAGAACTTGGCCTTCTCTGTCTGTAGGGTCAAGTTATGCTCACGTAAGCGTTCGAAGAATCTCTCAAGTCGGTGTTTGTGCTCCGCGAGTGTACGCGAATATACAACCACATCGTCTAGATAAACGAACAATTCCTTACCGATAAGCCCTCTCAAAACGTGATTCATTAAACGCTGGAAAGTAGCCGGGGCGTTCTTTAATCCGAAAGGCATGCGGAGATATTCGTAGTGTCCGTCGGGGGTGGTAAACGCTGTTTTTGCACGGTCCTCAGGAGCCATAGGGATTTGATGGAAGCCGTTTGCTAAGTCGAAAACTGAGAAATATTGGGCCCCACCTAATCTATCGAGGATGTCGGAGATTCGCGGTAAGGGAAAACGGTCATCAATCGTTTTTGCGTTCAAAATTCTAAAATCCGCTACCACCCTATAGCGCTTGTTTCCAGCCTCGTCGTCCTTTTTCGGGACTACGTGTAGGGGCGAGTTATGCGGTGACGACGAAGGAACGATTATTCCTAGCTCTTCCAGATTATGCATTTGTTTAGCGATTTCCTCGTCCATTAACGGCGAATGCGGGTATTGACGAGTGAACACGGGCGTTGAATCGGTTAACGGGATGGTGTGCTCTATAGACGTTGTTTCGCCTAGCGGGTCTCCGGATACAAAAAACCTGTCCGAATATCTTATAACCAGGTCTTCGATTGTCCGTCGCGGTTCCGGGTCTAATTCCTCCAATTTTAGCGTTCCGACTATGTGTTGTAATCGCTCCTCGGGAGGTTTTTGCTCAACGCGGTAATTTCCCAAGTCCTGCTCTTCGTTAGCGTCGAACTCTTCTTCGAAAAAGGGGAAGGGGCAATCCTGACCATGGTCTTCGGGGCAGCAGAGGTTTATTTGGTCGCCGTTTGACTCTAATGCTAACGGTTCGCTTAAACGTGTTAAAAGGTCCTCCTGACTCTGTTTGCATGCCGTCAACGTATCTTCTAATTCTTCCGAATTGTCGAAAACTACGGGGCGGATTGGGTGTTTCGCTGTTACCATCGTGCGTAGGTGGTACGAGACGATGGCTTCCTCCTGAAGCAGATACGGGCTCCCGACTAGACCGGCAATCCCTTCGGGTAAATTAGGCATGCTCAATACATGGAATAACGCCCAGCTGTCGTTTACCTTTAATGCAGTCGTTCCTAATGTCAAGACCTTCCCGTTCAATCCGTTAATCTCAAGGGGTGTCGTGCTTATTACCAGGGCCCTTGAGCTTGCAGACCCGATTTCTAGCAGGTTCAATGCAGAACCCGTGTCTACTATGAATACTCCCTCACCGTTCTCCAATTGTTCGGCCTTGACCCGGATGCGGGGGGACTCCGCGCGTATGAGTCCCGTTGTTGGCTCTGATTTCGCGGCGACCTTGGCGGAGGCGATCTTTGGGCCTGCGAAGAGGACCCGCCCGCCTCGTTCCGGTTGAACGGGCGGGCGCGCTGGGAGTTTAAATGATTGCGACTTTCTGGGTATGACTCGTATTCTGCCGTTCTTGGCGACTCTTGGGATTCATTTCTTCTAGGTTCCGGCGATTCGCGAGATCGATATCTTTCGGATTCGCGTGGATTATACCTTTCAGTTTCGCGACGTTCGTATCTTCGAGTTTCATATCCTCCCGACTCCCGGGGTTCAAACCTTCCTCGTTCACGGGACTGATATCTGCGAGATTCACGAGGTTGGTACGATCTAGCCCCGCGTGATCGCGGCTGCATATTGTTCCAAAATCTCCCGCGTGGGGGTCTTTCTCCGGGATCGTACAGCCTACATTCATAATCCAACGGGTGTTCGCCTTGCCTCGTCAGCAAGGCCTTCGGACGGTACTCCGGCGTCGGGTCGCGATAATACGGCTCCCGATAATATTCGTCTCGATAGCGGAGGGAGCTATAAGCGGAGTACGGTGAAGGGGGTTCATGATACGAGTCCTCCTCGCGCGGTTGTCTCCATTCGGTCCATCTACGCTGGGGGTCGTACGGTGACGGAGGACGCGCGCCACTAGTGTACCCATACATCTCATCGCGTGGCAAGCCGGTCAATTCTTGTTCTCGTCTTTGGGCGTGTAACGCTAAGTCGAATGCATCATCCAACGATTCGGGATTTGACAAAGCTACTTTAGTCGAAATTCTTTGGGGTAATGCCGTGATAAACGAGGTTCGAGCCAATCGCTCCACGTCCCTAATGGTCCTTTCGACATTTTCTCCGATTAACTCCCTCGCTCTCACGGTCACCTGTCGGTACAAGCGGCCCACGCGATGAATAAAGTCTATTAGGCGCTCCCGGGGAAACATGCTTATACGTTCCAGCTCTAGTCTGAGCTCCTCATAACCGCGGCATGGGGAATATCGGACCCTCAGAAGGGAGAGCAGGTCGGACACGCTTTGACAACCTTTCCCCTCGACATAGTATCTGATAGGATCCTTTAATTTGTATACGAGCTCGGTCAGAAATCGTTCTTCCTGACCAGGTGGAACACGCTGTGTTGCACGCTGTATCGAGGCAGCGAAGTCCTCCAATGTTACGAAATCAGGATCGAAACGGGGAATACCGTCAAGTGCCCGATATACTCTCTCTTCATCTTCTCGGGAACGCCACACGTCTATTACAGACATTTCTGGGTCGTTCGTTCGAGAACCGAAAGATGGTCGACCGTTCAGGGCTGGCGGTAAGGGGGGAGGGAGCTCAGGGGGAACATTGTCTGTGGTATGAGAATTGGAAGAACGTGATGGGGGTGGTGATCTCAAAGTTCCACCCGTCATTGCAATGTAGTGGGAAGTGTAGTCAAGTTACGAGCAGATAAGATTGCGGCGGATCACAATAGGAGGCGACGTCGCGCTCTCTTCTTTGATTTTAATAGGAAATGGAAAAAAAATATCCCACTTCTGACACCAGTTTGTTACGTCCTGAAGGGACTTTTGTAAATCGCCCCGAGCGGTTAGGGTGATTTACAGGGGTTCGCTGCTCTATTAAGGTGCTAAAGCACGCCTTGACTATACTTACCAAGGATCGGGAAGGTAGTTAGGGGGCGAATTAAAGAGTACAAGGGATATAAGGGAAAACAATAGTGCCAAAATATATTGTTACATAAAAGATACGGAGTTATCCTACCTTGAGACGGCGCTCCGTCTCAGCTGTCGCTCGCTGTATCGCACGGCACGCTTGCCGTCTAGCGTTTCTATCGCTGTCCGAGTCGCTGACCCGGGGGTAGGTCGTGGTCGCCAGCTGTGCTCTCGGATGGCACTCAGAAGTCGGTGGCCTGGAGCCTGTCGCGCCGCACTGACTCTAAACCTCGGATTCTACGCGGTCCTACGTCGATCACGATTAACGCGCAAGGGCTCTCCCGGCTAGGCCGTTCTCGGTACGTCGGATGGAGTTACCCTTTTACGAATTACTATCGGCCGTTCGGATTTCGCGGAATCTACGCGGAGACGAGGTCGCGGTATCTAGACGGCTCTCCAGTCCGTCGTGACTACTCAGTTCGAGCTTCCGAATCAGAGTCCTCCTCGATCAATCCCGGTTCTGGGCCGTGCCCCGATCAAAACTCGCGAATGGGGGAAACTGCCCCGTCGGCAGTTGTCGCTCGCCACACGCGTCGGAAATTTCCGGGCCCGGGCCGGCGGCGGTCACGTTGTCCCTCTCGCTGTCGCTACGCGGCTCAGCGTAACGTGACTGCCACGCGCGAGGCGATTCCGCTGAATCGCCGTCTACGGAAAAATACGCAAGGACAGCGAGCACGGGATGGACCAGAAGGGCCCATGTAACAAAACCAACTTCGATTTTTCTGGATTATGTAAAGTTTTTTTGTTAGAGGAGCTGCATTTGAGTAATTTTAGTTGAAAATAACTTCGAATTTTTGGATTTTTGTAAAGATTTTTGTCAAATTTTAGTTGAAATTAACTTCGAATTTTTGGATTTTTGTACAGATTTTTGTCAAATTTTAAAAAATTTTGTTGAAACCAACTTCGATTTTTCTGGAATATGTTAGGTTTTTTTGATAAAGGAGCTGCATTTGAGTAATTTTAGTTGAAATTAACTTCGAATTTTTGGATTTTTGTGCAGATTTTTGTCAAATTTTAAAAAATTTTGTTGAAACCAACTTCGATTTTTCTGGAATATGTTAGGTTTTTTTGATAAAGGAGCTGCATTTGAGTAATTTTAGTTGAAATTAACTTCGAATTTTTGGATTTTTGTGCAGATTTTTGTTAAATTTTATAAAATTTTATTGAACCCAACTTCGATTTTTCTGGATTATGTTAGGTTTTTTTTGATAGAGGAGCTGCATTTGAGTAATTCTAGTTGAAATTAACTTCGAATTTTTGGATTTTTGTACAGATTTTTGTCAAATTTTAAAAAATTTTGTTGGAACCAACTTCGATTTTTCTGGATTATGTTAGGTTTTTTTGATAGAGGAGCTGCATTTGAGTAATTTTAGTTGAAATTAACTTCGAATTTTGGGATTTTTGTACAGATGTTTGTCAAATTTTAAAAAAATTTTGTTGAAACCAACTTCGATTTTTCTGGATTATGTTAGGTTTTTTTGATAGAGGAGCTGCATTTGAGTAATTTTAGTTGAAAATAACTTCGAATTTTTGGATTTTTGTACAGATTTTTGTCAAATTTTAAAAAATTTTGTTTAAACCTACTTCGATTTTTCTGGATTATGTTAGGTTTTTTTGATAGAGGAGCTGCATTTGAGTAATTCTAGTTGAAATTAACTTCGAATTTTTGGATTTTTGTGCAGATTTTTGTCAAATTTTATAAAATTTGTCGAACCCAACTTCGATTTTTCTGAATTATGTTAGGTTTTTTTGATAGAGGAGCTGCATTTGAGTAATTTTAGTTGAAATTAACTTCGAATTTTTGGATTTTTGTACAGATTTTTGTCAAATTTTAAAAAGTTTTGTTGAAATCAACTTCGATTTTTCTGGAATATGTTAGGTTTTTTTGATAGAGGAGCTGCATTTGAGTAATTTTAGTTGAAATTATCTTCGAATTTTTGGATTTTTCTACAGATTTTTGTCAAATTTTAAAAAATTTTGTTGAAACCAACTTCGATTTTTCTGGATTATGTAAAGTTTTTTTGATAGAGGAGCTGCATTTGAGTAATTTTAGTTGAAAATAACTTCGAATTTTTGGATGTTTGTACATATTTTTTTCAAATTATAAAAAATTTTGTTGAAACCAACTTCGATTTTTCTGGATTATGTTAGGTTTTTTTGGTAGCGTCGCTGCATTTGAGTAATTTTAGTTGAAAATAACTTCGAATTTTTTTATTCTTGTACAGATTTTTGTCAAATTTTAAAAAATTTTGTTGAAACCAACTTCGATTTTTCTGGAATATGTTAGGTTTTTTTTGATAGAGGAGCTGCATTTGAGTAATTTTAGTTGAAATTAACTTCGAATTTTTGGATTTTTGTACAGATTTTTGTCAAATTTTAAAAAATTTTGTTCAAACCAACTTCGATTACTCTGGATTATGTAAAGTTTTTTTGTTAGAGGAGCTGCATTTGAGTAATTTTAGTTGAAATTAACTTCGAATTTTGGTATTTTTGTACAGATGTTTGTCAAATTTTAAAAAATTTTGATGAACCCAACTTCGATTTTTCTGGATTATGTTAGGTTTTTTCGATAGAGGAGCTGCATTTGAGTAATTTTAGTTGAAATTAACTTCGAATTTTTGGATTTTTGTACAGATTTTTGTGAAATTTTAAAAAATTTGGTTGAAACCAACTTCGATTTTTCTGGATTATGTTAGGTTTTTTGGATAGAGGAGCTGCATTTGAGTAATTTTAGTTGTAATCAACTTCGAATTTTTGGATTTTTATGCAGATTTTTGTACAATTTTATAAAATTTTGTTGTACCCAACTTCGATTTTTCTGGATTATGTTAGGTTTTTTTGATAGAGGAGCTGCATTTGAGTAATTTTAGTTGAAATTAACTTCGAATTTTTGGATTTTTGTGCAGATTTTGGTCAAATTTTAAAAAATTTTGTTGAAACCAACTTCGATTTTTCTGGATTATGTAAAGTTTTTTTGATAGAGGAGCTGCATTTGAGTAATTTTAGTTGAAATTAACTTCGAATTTTTGGATTTTTGTACAGATTTTTGTCAAATTTTAAAAAATTTTGTTCAAACCAACTTCGATTACTCTGGATTACGTTAGGTTTTTTTGATAGAGGAGCTGCATTTGAGTAATTTTAGTTGAAATTATCTTCGAATTTTTGGATGCTTGTACAGATTTTTTTCAAATTATAAAAAATTTTGTTGAAACCAACTTCGATTTTTCTGGATTATGTTAGGTTTTTTGGATAGAGGAGCTGCATTTGAGCAATTTTAGTTGAAATTATCTTCGAATTTTTGGATTTTTGTACAGATTTTTGTCAAATTTTATAAAATTTTGTTGAACCCAACTTCGATTTTTCTGGATTATGTTAGGTTTTTTTGATAGAGGAGCTGCATTTGAGTAATTCTAGTTGAAATTAACTTCGAATTTTTGGATTCTTGTACAGATTTTTTGTCAAATTTTAAAAAATTTTGTTGAAACCAACTTCGATTTTTCTGGATTATGTTAGGTTTTTTTGATAAAGGAGCTGCATTTGAGTAATTTTAGTTGAAATTATCTTCGAATTTTTGGATTTTTGTACAGATTTTTGTCAAATTTTAAAAAATTTTGTTGAAACCAACTTCGATTTTTCTGGATTATGTAAAGTTTTTTTGATAGAGGAGCTGCAATTGAGTAATTTTAGTTGAAAATAACTTCGAATTTTTGGATGTTGGTACATATTTTTTTCAAATTATAAAAAATTTTGTTGAAACCAACTTCGATTTTTCTGGATTATGTTAGGTTTTTTTGGTAGCGTCGCTGCATTTGAGTAATTTTAGTTGAAAATAACTTCGAATTTTTTTATTTTTGTACAGATTTTTGTCAAATTTTAAAAAATTTTGTTGAAACCAACTTCGATTTTTCTGGATTATGTAAAGTTTTTTTGATAGAGGAGCTGCAATTGAGTAATTTTAGTTGAAAATAACTTCGAATTTTTGGATGTTGGTACATATTTTTTTCAAATTATAAAAAATTTTGTTGAAACCAACTTCGATTTTTCTGGATTATGTTAGGTTTTTTTGGTAGCGTCGCTGCATTTGAGTAATTTTAGTTGAAAATAACTTCGAATTTTTTTATTTTTGTACAGATTTTTGTCAAATTTTAAAAAATTTTGTTGAAACCAACTTCGATTTTTCTGGATTATGCTAGGTTTTTTTGATAGAGGAGCTGCATTTGAGTAATTCTAGTTGAAATTAACTTCGAATTTTTGGATTTTTGTATAGATTTTTGTCAAATTTTAAAAAATTTTGTTGAAACAAACTTCGATTTTTCTGGATTATGTAAAGTTTTTTTGATAGAGGAGCTGCATTTGAGTAATTTTAGTTGAAAATAACTTCGAATTTTTGGATTTTTGTACAGATTTTTGTCAAATTTTAAAAAATTTTGTTGAAACCAACTTCGATTACTCTGGATTACGTTAGGCTTTTTGGTAGCGGAGCTGCATTTGAGTAATTTTAGTTGAAATTAACTTCGAATTTTTGGATTTATGTACAGATTTTTGTCAAATTTTAAAAAATTTTGTTGAAACCAACTTCGATTTTTCTGGAATATGTTAGGTTTTTTTGATAGAGGAGCTGCATTTGAGTAATTTTAGTTGAAATTAACTTCGAATTTTTGGATTTTTGTGCAGATTTTGGTCAAATTTTAAAAAATTTTGTTGAAACCAACTTCGATTTTTCTGGATTATGTAAAGTTTTTTTGATAGACGAGCTGCATTTGAGTAATTTTAGTTGAAATTAACTTCGAATTTTTGGATTTTTGTACAGATTTTTGTCAAATTTTAAAAAATTTTGTTCAAACCAACTTCGATTACTCTGGATTACGTTAGGTTTTTTTGATAGAGGAGCTGCATTTGAGTAATTTTAGTTGAAATTAACTTCGAATTTTTGGATGTTTGTACAGATTTTTTTCAAATTATAAAAAATTTTGTTGAAATCAACTTCGATTTTTCTGGATTATGTTAGGTTTTTTTGATAGCGTCGCTGCATTTAAGTAATTTTAGTTGAAATTAATTTCGAAATTTTGGATTTTTGTACAGATTTTTGTCAAATTTTATAAAATTTGTTGAACCCAACTTCGATTTTTCTGGATTATGCTAGGTTTTTTTGATAGAGGAGCTGCATTTGAGTAATTCTAGTGGAAATTAACTTCGAATTTTTGGATTTTTGTATAGATTTTTGTCAAATTTTAAAAAATTTTGTTGAAACCAACTTCGATTTTTCTGGATTATGTAAAGTTTTTTTGATAGAGGAGCTGCATTTGAGTAATTTTAGTTGAAAATAACTTCGAATTTTTGGATTTTTGTACAGATTTTTGTCAAATTTTAAAAAATTTTGTTGAAACCAACTTCGATTACTCTGGATTACGTTAGGCTTTTTGGTAGCGGAGCTGCATTTGAGTAATTTTAGTTGAAATTAATTTCGAATTTTTGGATTTTTGTACAGATTTTTGTCAAATTTTAAAAAATTTTTTTGAAACCAACTTCGATTTTTCTGGAATATGTTAGGTTTTTTTGATAGAGGAGCTGCATTTGAGTAATTTTAGTTGAAATTAACTTCGAATTTTTGGATTTTTGTGCATATTTTGGTCAAATTTTAAAAAATTTTGTTGAAACCAACTTCGATTTTTCTGGATTATGTAAAGTTTTTTTGATAGAGGAGCTGCATTTGAGTAATTTTAGTTGAAATTAACTTCGAATTTTTGGATTTTTGTACAGATTTTTGTCAAATTTTAAAAAATTTTGTTCAAACCAACTTCGATTACTCTGGATTACGTTAGGTTTTTTTGATAGAGGAGCTGCATTTGAGTAATTTTAGTTGAAATTAACTTCGAATTTTTGGATTTTTGTACAGATTTTTGTCAAATTTTAAAAAATTTTGTTCAAACCAACTTCGATTACTCTGGATTACGTTAGGTTTTTTTGATAGAGGAGCTGCATTTGAGTAATTTTAGTTGAAATTAACTTCGAATTTTTTTATTTTTGTACACATTTTTGTCAAATCTTAAAAAATTTTGTTTAAACCAACTTCGATTTTTCTGGATTATGTAAAGTTTTTTTGATAGAGGAGCTGCATTTGAGTAATTTTAGTTGAAATTAACTTCGAATTTTTGGATTTTTGTACAGATTTTTGTCAAATTTTAAAAAATTTTGTTCAAACCAACTTCGATTACTCTGGATTACGTTAGGTTTTTTTGATAGAGGAGCTGCATTTGAGTAATTTTAGTTGAAATTAACTTCGAATTTTTGGATGTTTGTACAGATTTTTGTCAAATTTTAAAAAATTTTGTTCAAACCAACTTCGATTACTCTGGATTACGTTAGGTTTTTTTGATAGAGGAGCTGCACTTGAGTAATTTTAGTTGAAATTAACTTCGAATTTTTGGATTTTTGTGCAGATTTTTGTCAAATTTTATAAAATTTGTTGAACCCAACTTCGATTTTTCTGGATTATGTTAGGTTTTTTTGATACAGGAGCTGCATTTGAGTAATTCTAGTTGAAAATAACTTCGAATTTTTGGATGTTTGTACATATTTTTTTCAAATTTTAAAAAATTTTGTTGAAACCAACTTCGATTTTTCTGGATTATGTAAAGTTTTTTTGATAGAGGAGCTGCATTTGAGTAATTTTAGTTGAAAATAACTTCGAATTTTTGGATTTTTGTACAGATTTTTGTCAAATTTTAAAAAATTTTGTTGAAACCAACTTCGATTTTTCTGGATTATGTTAGGTTTTTTGGATAGAGGAGCTGCATTTGAGTAATTTTAGTTGAAATTATCTTCGAATTTTTGGATTTTTGTACAGATTTTTGTCAAATATTATTAAATTTTGTTGAACCCAACATCGATTTTTCTGGATTATGTTAGGTTTTTTTGATAGAGGAGCTGCATTTGAGTAATTCTAGTTGAAATTAACATCGAATTTTTGGATTTTTGTACAGATTTTTGTCAAATTTTAAAATATTTTGTTGAAACCAACTTCGATTTTTCTGAATTATGTTAGGTTTTTTTGATAGAGGAGCTGCATTTGAGTAATTTTAGTTGAAAATAACTTCGAATTTTTGGATTTTTGTACAGATTTTTGTCAAATTTTAAAAAATTTTGTTGAAACCAACTTCGATTACTCTGGATTACGTTAGGCTTTTTGGTAGCGGAGCTGCATTTGAGTAATTTTAGTTGAAATTAACTTCGAATTTTTGGATTTTTGTACAGATTTTTGTCAAATTTTAAAAAATTTTGTTGAAACCAACTTCGATTTTTCTGGAATATGTTAGGTTTTTTTGATAGAGGAGCTGCATTTGAGTAATTTTAGTTGAAATTAACTTCGAATTTTTGGATTTTTGTACAGATTTTTGTCAAATTTTAAAAAAATTTGTTGAAACCAACTTCGATTTTTCTGGATTATGTTAGGTTTTTTGGATAGAGGATCTGCATTTGAGTAATTTTAGTTGAAATTATCTTCGAATTTTTGGATTTTTGTACAGATTTTTGTCAAATTTTAAAAAATTTTGTTGAAACCAACTTCGATTTTTCTGGATTATGTTAGGTTTTTTGGATAGAGGAGCTGCATTTGAGTAATTTTAGTTGAAATTATCTTCGAATTTTTGGATTTTTGTACAGATTTTTGTCAAATTTTATAAAATTTTGTTGAACCCAACTTCGATTTTTCTGGATTATGTTAGGTTTTTTTGATAGAGGAGCTGCATTTGAGTAATTCTAGTTGAAATTAACTTCGAATTTTTGGATTTTTGTACAGATTTTTGTCAAATTTTAAAAAGTTTTGTTGAAATCAACTTCGATTTTTCTGGAATATGTTAGGTTTTTTTGATAGAGGAGCTGCATTTGAGTAATTTTAGTTGAAATTAATTTCGAAATTTTGGATTTTTGTACAGATTTTTGTCAAATTTTAAAAAATTTTGTTGAAACCAACTTCGATTTTTCTGGAATATGTTAGGTTTTTTTGATAGAGGAGCTGCATTTGAGTAATTTTAGTTGAAATTAACTTCGAATTTTTGGATTTTTGTACAGATTTTTGTCAAATTTTAAAATATTTTGTTGAAACCATCTTCGATTTTTCTGGAATATGTTAGGTTTTTTTGATAGAGGAGCTGCATTTGAGTAATTTTAGTTGAAATTAACTTCGAATTTTTGGATTTTTGTACAGATTTTTGTCAAATTTTAAAAAGTTTTGTTGAAATCAACTTCGATTTTTCTGGAATGTGTTAGGTTTTTTTGATAGAGGAGCTGCATTTGAGTAATTTTAGTTGAAATTAATTTCGAATTTTTGGATTTTTGTGCAGATTTTTGTCAAATTTTATAAAATTTGTTGAACCCAACTTCGATTTTTCTGGATTATGTTAGGTTTTTTTGATACAGGAGCTGCATTTGAGTAATTCTAGTTGAAATTAACTTCGAATTTTTGGATTTTTGTACAGATATTTGTCAAATTTTAAAAAATTTTGTTGAAACCAACTTCGATTTTTCTGGATTATGTAAATTTTTTTTGATAGAGGAGCTGCATTTGAGTAATTTTAGTTGAAAATAACTTCGAATTTTTGGATGTTTGTACAGATTTTTGTCAAATTTTAAAAAGTTTTGTTGAAATCAACTTCGATTTTTCTGGATTATGTTAGGTTTTTTTGGTAGCGTCGCTGCATTTAAGTAATTTTAGTTGAAATTAATTTCGAAATTTTGGATTTTTGTACAGATTTTTGTCAAATTTTATAAAATTTGTTGAACCCAACTTCGATTTTTCTGGATTATGCTAGGTTTTTTTGATAGAGGAGCTGCATTTGAGTAATTCTAGTTGAAATTAACTTCGAATTTTTGGATTTTTGTATAGATTTTTGTCAAATTTTAAAAAATTTTGTTGAAACCAACTTCGATTTTTCTGGATTATGTAAAGTTTTTTTGATAGAGGAGCTGCATTTGAGTAATTTTAGTTGAAAATAACTTCGAATTTTTGGATTTTTGTACAGATTTTTGTCAAATTTTAAAAAATTTTGTTGAAACCAACTTCGATTACTCTGGATTACGTTAGGCTTTTTGGTAGCGGAGCTGCATTTGAGTAATTTTAGTTGAAATTAACTTCGAATTTTTGGATTTATGTACAGATTTTTGTCAAATTTTAAAAAATTTTGTTGAAACCAACTTCGATTTTTCTGGAATATGTTAGGTTTTTTTGATAGAGGAGCTGCATTTGAGTAACTTTTTGTTGAAATTAACTTCGAATTTTTGGATTTTTGTACAGATTTTTGTCAAATTTTAAAAAATTTTGTTGAAACCAACTTCGATTTTTCTGGATTATTTTAGGTTTTGTGGATAGAGGAGCTGCATTTGAGTAATTTTAGTTGTAATTAACATCGAATTTTTGGATTTTTGTACAGATTTTTGTCAAATTTTAAAAAATTTTGTTGAAACCAACTTCAATTTTTCTGGATTATGTTAGGTTTTTTTGATAGAGGAGCTGCATGTGAGTAATTCTAGATGAAATTATCTTCGAATTTTTGGATTTTTGTTCAGATTTTTGTCAAATTTTAAAATATTTTATTGAACCCAACTTCGATTTGTCTGGATTATGTTAGGTTTTTTTGATAGAAGGGCTGCATTTGAGTAATTTTAGTTGAAAATAACTTCGAATTTTTGGATGTTTGTACAGATTTTTGTCAAATTATAAAAAATTTTGTTGAAACCAACTTCGATTTCTCTGGATTATGTAAAGTTTTTTTGATAGAGGAGCTGCATTTGAGTAATTTTAGTTGAAATTAACTTCGAATTTTTGGATTTTTGTACAAATTTTTGTCAAATTTTAAAAAATTTTGTTTAAACCTACTTCGATTTTTCTGGATTATGTTATGTTTTTTTGATAGAGGAGCTGCATTTGAGTAATTTTAGTCTAAATTAACTTCGAATTTTTGGATTTTTGTACAGATTTTTGTAAAATTTTAAAAAAATTTGTTGAAACCAACTTCGATTTTTCTGGATTATGTTAGGTTTTTTGATAGAGGAGCTGCATTTGTGTAATTTTAGTTGAAAATAACTTCGAATTTTTGGATTTTTGTACAGATTTTTGTCAAATTTTAAAAAATTTTGTTGAAACCAACTTCGATTTTTCTGGATTATGTTAAGTTTTTTTGATAGAGGAGCTGCATTTGAGTAATTTTAGTTGAAATTAACTTCGAATTTTTGGATTTTTGTACAGATTTTTGTCAAATTTTAAAAAATTTTGTTGAAACCAACTTCGATTTTTCTGGATTATGTTAAGTTTTTTTGATAGACGGCTGCATTTGAGTAATTTTAGTTGAAATTAACTTCGAATTTTGGGATTTTTGTACAGATGTTTGTCAAATTTTAAATAATTTTGTTGAAACCAACTTCGATTTTTCTGGATTATGTTAGGTTTTTTTGATAGAGGAGCTGCATTTGAGTAAGTTTTTGTTGAAATTAACTTCGAATTTTTGGATTTTTGTACAGATTTTTGACAAATTTTAAAAAATTTTGTTGAAACCAACATCGATTTTTCTGTATTATGTTAGGTTTTTTTGATAGAGGAGCTGCATTTGAGTAATTTTAGTTTAAATTAACTTCGAATTTTTGGATTTTTGTACAGATTTTTGTCAAATTTTAAAAAATTTTGTTGAAACCTACTTCGATTTTTCTGGATTATGTTAGGTTTTTTTGATAGAGGAGCTGCATTTGAGTAATTTTAGTTTAAATTAACTTCGAATTTTTGGATTTTTGTATAGATGTTTGTCAAATTTTAAAATAATTTGTTGAAACCAACTTCGATTTTCCTGGATTTTGTTAGGTTTTTTTGATAGAGGAGCTGCATTTGAGTAATTTTAGTTGAAAATAACTTCGAATTTTTGGATTTTTGTACAGATTTTTGTAAAATTTTAAAAAAATTTGTTGAAACCAACTTCGATTTTTCTGGATTATGTTAGGTTTTTTGATAGAGGAGCTGCATTTGTGTAATTTTAGTTGAAAATAACTTCGAATTTTTGGATGTTTGTACAGATTTTTGTCAAACTATAAAAAATTTTGTTGAAACCAACTTCGATTTTTCTGGATTATGTTATGTTTTTTTGATAGAGGAGTTGCATTTGAGTAATTTTAGATGAAAATAACTTCGAATTTTTGGATTTTTGTACAGATTTTTGTGAAATTTTAAAAAATTTTGTTGAAACGAACTTCGATTTTTCTGGATTATGTTAGGTTTTTTGGATATAGGAGCTGCATTTGAGTAATTTTAGTTGTAATCAATATCGAATTTTTGGATTTTTATGCAGATTTTTGTAAAATTTTATAAAATTTTGTTGAACCCAACTTCGATTTTTCTGGATTATGTTAGGTTTTTTTGATACAGGAGCTGCATTTGAGTATTTTTAGTTGAAAATAACTTCGAATTTTTGGATTTTTGTACAGATTTTTGTCAAATTTTAAAAAATTTTGTTGAAACCAACTTCGATTTTTCTGGATTATGTAAAGTTTTTTTGTTAGAGGAGCTGCATTTGAGTAATTTTAGTTGAAATTAACTTCGAATTTTGGTATTTTTGTACAGATGTTTGTCAAATTTTAAAAAATTTTGTTGAACCCAACTTCGATTTTTCTGGATTATGTTAGGTTTTTTCGATAGAGGAGCTGCATTTGAGTAATTTTAGTTGTAATCAACTTCGAATTTTTGGATTTTTATGCAGATTTTTGTAAAATTTTATAAAATTTTGTTGAACCCAACTTCGATTTTTCTGGATTATGTTAGGTTTTTTTGATAGAGGAGCTGCATTTGAGTATTTTTAGTTGAAAATAACTTCGAATTTTTGGATTTTTGTACAGATTTTTGTCAAATTTTAAAAAATTTTGTTTAAACCTACTTCGATTACTCTGGATTACGTTAGGTTTTTTTGATAGAGGAGCTGCATTTGAGTAATTTTAGTTGAAATTAACTTCGAATTTTTGGATTTTTGTGCAGATTTTTGTCAAATTTTATAAAATTTGTTGAACCCAACTTCGATTTTTCTGGATTATGTTAGGTTTTTTTGATACAGGAGCTGCATTTGAGTAATTCTAGTTGAAATTAACTTCGAATTTTTAGATTATTGTACAGATTTCTGTCAAATTTTAAAAAATTTTGTTGAAACCCACTTCGTTTTTTCTGGATTATGTAAAGTTTTTTTGATTGAGGAGCTGCATTTGAGTAATTTTAGTTGAAAATAACTTCGAATTTTTGGATGTTTGTACAGATTTTTGTCAAATTTTAAAAAGTTTTGTTGAAATCAACTTCGATTTTTCTGGATTATGTTAGGTTTTTTTGGTAGCGTCGCTGCATTTAAGTAATTTTAGTTGGAATTAATTTCGAAATTTTGGATTTTTGTACAGATTTTTGTCAAATTTTATAAAATTTGTTGAACCCAACTTCGATTTTTCTGGATTATGCTAGGTTTTTTTGATAGAGGAGCTGCATTTGAGTAATTCTAGTTGAAATTAACTTCGAATTTTTGGATTTTTGAATAGATTTTTGTCAAATTTTAAAAAATTTTGTTGAAACCAACTTCGATTTTTCTGGATTATGTAAAGTTTTTTTGATAGAGGAGCTGCATTTGAGTAATTTTAGTTGAAAATAACTTCGAATTTTTGGATTTTTGTACAGATTTTTGTCAAATTTTAAAAAATTTTGTTGAAACCAACTTCGATTACTCTGGATTACGTTAGGCTTTTTGGTAGCGGAGCTGCATTTGAGTAATTTTAGTTGAAATTAACTTCGAATTTTTGGATTTTTGTACAGATTTTTGTCACATTTTAAAAAATTTTGTTGATACCAACTTCGATTTTTCTGGAATATGTTAGGTTTTTTTGATAGAGGAGCTGCATTTGAGTAATTTTAGTTGAAATTAACTTCGAATTTTTGGATTTTTGTGCAGATTTTGGTCAAATTTTAAAAAATTTTGTTGAAACCAACTTCGATTTTTCTGGATTATGTAAAGTTTTTTTGATAGAGGAGCTGCATTTGAGTAATTTTAGTTGAAATTAACTTCGAATTTTTGGATTTTTGTACAGATTTTTGTCAAATTTTAAAAAATTTTGTTCAAACCAACTTCGATTACTCTGGATTACGTTAGGTTTTTTTGATAGAGGAGCTGCATTTGAGTAATTTTAGTTGAAATTAACTTCGAATTTTTGGATGTTTGTACAGATTTTTTTCAAATTATAAAAAATTTTGTTGAAACCAACTTCGATTTTTCTGGATTATGTTAGGTTTTTTGATAGAGGAGCTGCATATGAGTAATTTTAGTTGAAATTAACTTCGAATTTTTGGATTTTTGTACAGATTTTTGTCAAATTTTAAAAAAATTTGTTGAAACCAACTTCGATTTTTCTGGATTATGTTAGGTTTTTTGGATAGAGGATCTGCATTTGAGTAATTTTAGTTGAAATTATCTTCGAATTTTTGGATTTTTGTACAGATTTTTGTCAAATTTTAAAAAATTTTGTTGAAACCAACTTCGATTTTTCTGGATTATGTTAGGTTTTTTTGGATAGAGGAGCTGCATTTGAGTAATTTTAGTTGAAATTATCTTCGAATTTTTGGATTTTTGTACAGATTTTTGTCAAATTTTATAAAATTTTGTTGAACCCAACTTCGATTTTTCTGGATTATGTTAGGTTTTTTGGATAGAGGATCTGCATTTGAGTAATTTTAGTTGAAATTAACTTCGAATTTTTGGATTTTTGTACAGATTTTTGTCAAATTTTAAAAAATTTTGTTGAAACCAACTTCGATTTTTCTGGATTATGTTAGGTTTTTTGATAGAGGAGCTGCATATGAGTAATTTTAGTTGAAATTAACTTCGAATTTTTGGATTTTTGTACAGATTTTTGTCAAATTTTAAAAAAATTTGTTGAAACCAACTTCGATTTTTCTGGATTATGTTAGGTTTTTTGGATAGAGGATCTGCATTTGAGTAATTTTAGTTGAAATTAACTTCGAATTTTTGGATTTTTGTACAGAATTTTGTCAAATTTTAAAATATTTTGTTGAAACCATCTTCGATTTTTCTGGAATATGTTAGGTTTTTTTGATAGAGGAGCTGCATTTGAGTAATTTTAGTTGAAATTAACTTCGAATTTTTGGATTTTTGTACAGATTTTTGTCAAATTTTAAAAAGTTTTGTTGAAATCAACTTCGATTTTTCTGCAATGTGTTAGGTTTTTTTGATAGAGGAGCTGCATTTGAGTAATTTTAGTTGAAATTAATTTCGAATTTTTGGATTTTTGTGCAGATTTTTGTCAAATTTTATAAAATTTGTTGAACCCAACTTCGATTTTTCTGGATTATGTTAGGTTTTTTTGATACAGGAGCTGCATTTGAGTAATTCTAGTTGAAATTAACTTCGAATTTTTGGATTTTTGTACAGATATTTGTCAAATTTTTAAAAATTTTGTTGAAACCAACTTCGATTTTTCTGGATTATGTAAATTTTTTTTGATAGAGGAGCTGCATTTGAGTAATTTTAGTTGAAAATAACTTCGAATTTTTGGATGTTTGTACAGATTTTTGTCAAATTTTAAAAAGTTTTGTTGAAATCAACTTCGATTTTTCTGGATTATGTTAGGTTTTTTTGGTAGCGTCGCTGCATTTAAGTAATTTTAGTTGAAATTAATTTCGAAATTTTGGATTTTTGTACAGATTTTTGTCAAATTTTATAAAATTTGTTGAACCCAACTTCGATTTTTCTGGATTATGCTAGGTTTTTTTGATAGAGGAGCTGCATTTGAGTAATTCTAGTTGAAATTAACTTCGAATTTTTAGATTTTTGTATAGATTTTTGTCAAATTTTAAAAAATTTTGTTGAAACCAACTTCGATTTTTCTGGATTATGTAAAGTTTTTTTGATAGAGGAGCTGCATTTGAGTAATTTTAGTTGAAAATAACTTCGAATTTTTGGATTTTTGTACAGATTTTTGTCAAATTTTAAAAAATTTTGTTGAAACCAACTTCGATTTTTCTGGATTATGTTAGGTTTTTTTGATAGCGTCGCTGCATTTAAGTAATTTTAGTTGAAATTAATTTCGAAATTTTGGATTTTTGTACAGATTTTTGTCAAATTTTATAAAATTTGTTGAACCCAACTTCGATTTTTCTGGATTATGCTAGGTTTTTTTGATAGAGGAGCTGCATTTGAGTAATTCTAGTTGAAATTAACTTCGAATTTTTGGATTTTTGTATAGATTTTTGTCAAATTTTAAAAAATTTTGTTGAAACCAACTTCGATTTTTCTGGATTATGTAAAGTTTTTTTGATAGAGGAGCTGCATTTGAGTAATTTTAGTTGAAAATAACTTCGAATTTTTGGATTTTTGTACAGATTTTTGTCAAATTTTAAAAAATTTTTTTGAAACCAACTTCGATTTTTCTGGAATATGTTAGGTTTTTTTGATAGAGGAGCTGCATTTGAGTAATTTTAGTTGAAATTAACTTCGAATTTTTGGATTTTTGTGCAGATTTTGGTCAAATTTTAAAAAATTTTGTTGAAACCAACTTCGATTTTTCTGGATTATGTAAAGTTTTTTTGATAGAGGAGCTGCATTTGAGTAATTTTAGTTGAAATTAACTTCGAATTTTTGTATTTTTGTACAGATTTTTGTCAAATTTTAAAAAATTTTGTTCAAACCAACTTCGATTACTCTGGATTACGTTAGGTTTTTTTGATAGAGGAGCTGCATTTGAGTAATTTTAGTTGAAATTAACTTCGAATTTTTGGATTTTTGTACAGATTTTTGTCAAATTTTAAAAAATTTTGTTCAAACCAACTTCGATTACTCTGGATTACGTTAGGTTTTTTTGATAGAGGAGCTGCACTTGAGTAATTTTAGTTGAAATTAACTTCGAATTTTTGGATTTTTGTGCAGATTTTTGTCAAATTTTATAAAATTTGTTGAACCCAACTTCGATTTTTCTGGATTATGTTAGGTTTTTTTGATACAGGAGCTGCATTTGAGTAATTCTAGTTGAAAATAACTTCGAATTTTTGGATGTTTGTACATATTTTTTTCAAATTTTAAAAAATTTTGTTGAAACCAACTTCGATTTTTCTGGATTATGTAAAGTTTTTTTGATAGAGGAGCTGCATTTGAGTAATTTTAGTTGAAAATAACTTCGAATTTTTGGATTTTTGTACAGATTTTTGTCAAATTTTAAAAAATTTTGTTGAAACCAACTTCGATTTTTCTGGATTATGTCAGGTTTTTTGGATAGAGGAGCTGCATTTGAGTAATTTTAGTTGAAATTATCTTCGAATTTTTGGATTTTTGTACAGATTTATGTCAAATATTATAAAATTTTGTTGAACCCAACATCGATTTTTCTGGATTATGTTAGGTTTTTTTGATAGAGGAGCTGCATTTGAGTAATTCTAGTTGAAATTAACATCGAATTTTTGGATTTTTGTACAGATTTTTGTCAAATTTTAAAATATTTTGTTGAAACCAACTTCGATTTTTCTGAATTATGTTAGGTTTTTTTGATAGAGGAGCTGCATTTGAGTAATTTTAGTTGAAAATAACTTCGAATTTTTGGATTTTTGTACAGATTTTTGTCAAATTTTAAAAAATTTTGTTGAAACCAACTTCGATTACTCTGGATTACGTTAGGCTTTTTGGTAGCGGAGCTGCATTTGAGTAATTTTAGTTGAAATTAACTTCGAATTTTTGGATTTTTGTCCAGATTTTTGTCAAATTTTAAAAAATTTTGTTGAAACCAACTTCGATTTTTCTGGAATATGTTAGGTTTTTTTGATAGAGGAGCTGCATTTGAGTAATTTTAGTTGAAATTAACTTCGAATTTTTGGATTTTTGTGCAGATTTTGGTCAAATTTTAAAAAATTTTGTTGAAACCAACTTCGATTTTTCTGGATTATGTAAAGTTTTTTTGATAGAGGAGCTGCATTTGAGTAATTTTAGTTGAAATTAACTTCGAATTTTTGGATTTTTGTACAGATATTTGTCAAATTTTAAAAAATTTTGTTCAAACCAACTTCGATTACTCTGGATTACGTTAGGTTTTTTTGATAGAGGAGCTGCATTTGAGTAATTTTAGTTGAAATTAACTTCGAATTTTTGGATGCTTGTACAGATTTTTTTCAAATTATAAAAAATTTTGTTGAAACCAACTTCGATTTTTCTGGATTATGTTAGGTTTTTTGATAGAGGAGCTGCATATGAGTAATTTTAGTTGAAATTAACTTCGAATTTTTGGATTTTTGTACAGATTTTTGTCAAATTTTAAAAAAATTTGTTGAAACCAACTTCGATTTTTCTGGATTATGTTAGGTTTTTTGGATAGAGGATCTGCATTTGAGTAATTTTAGTTGAAATTATCTTCGAATTTTTGGATTTTTGTACAGATTTTTGTCAAATTTTAAAAAATTTTGTTGAAACCAACTTCGATTTTTCTGGATTATGTTAGGTTTTTTGGATAGAGGAGCTGCATTTGAGTAATTTTAGTTGAAATTATCTTCGAATTTTTGGATTTTTGTACAGATTTTTGTCAAATTTTATAAAATTTTGTTGAACCCAACTTCGATTTTTCTGGATTATGTTAGGTTTTTTTGATAGAGGAGCTGCATTTGAGTAATTCTAGTTGAAATTAACTTCGAATTTTTGGATTTTTGTACAGATTTTTGTCAAATTTTAAAATATTTTGTTGAAACCAACTTCGATTTTTCTGAATTATGTTAGGTTTTTTTGATAGAGGAGCTGCATTTGAGTAATTTTAGTTGAAAATAACTTCGAATTTTTGGATTTTTGTACAGATTTTTGTCAAATTTTAAAAAATTTTGTTGAAACCAACTTCGATTACTCTGGATTACGTTAGGCTTTTTGGTAGCGGAGCTGCATTTGAGTAATTTTAGTTGAAATTAACTTCGAATTTTTGGATTTTTGTCCAGATTTTTGTCAAATTTTAAAAAATTTTGTTGAAACCAACTTCGATTTTTCTGGAATATGTTAGGTTTTTTTGATAGAGGAGCTGCATTTGAGTAGTTTTAGTTGAAATTAACTTCGAATTTTTGGATTTTTGTGCAGATTTTGGTCAAATTTTAAAAAATTTTGTTGAAACCAACTTCGATTTTTCTGGATTATGTAAAGTTTTTTTGATAGAGGAGCTGCATTTGAGTAATTTTAGTTGAAATTAACTTCGAATTTTTGGATTTTTGTACAGATATTTGTCAAATTTTAAAAAATTTTGTTCAAACCAACTTCGATTACTCTGGATTACGTTAGGTTTTTTTGATAGAGGAGCTGCATTTGAGTAATTTTAGTTGAAATTAACTTCGAATTTTTGGATGCTTGTACAGATTTTTTTCAAATTATAAAAAATTTTGTTGAAACCAACTTCGATTTTTCTGGATTATGTTAGGTTTTTTGATAGAGGAGCTGCATATGAGTAATTTTAGTTGAAATTAACTTCGAATTTTTGGATTTTTGTACAGATTTTTGTCAAATTTTAAAAAAATTTGTTGAAACCAACTTCGATTTTTCTGGATTATGTTAGGTTTTTTGGATAGAGGATCTGCATTTGAGTAATTTTAGTTGAAATTATCTTCGAATTTTTGGATTTTTGTACAGATTTTTGTCAAATTTTAAAAAATTTTGTTGAAACCAACTTCGATTTTTCTGGATTATGTTAGGTTTTTTGGATAGAGGAGCTGCATTTGAGTAATTTTAGTTGAAATTATCTTCGAATTTTTGGATTTTTGTACAGATTTTTGTCAAATTTTATAAAATTTTGTTGAACCCAACTTCGATTTTTCTGGATTATGTTAGGTTTTTTTGATAGAGGAGCTGCATTTGAGTAATTCTAGTTGAAATTAACTTCGAATTTTTGGATTTTTGTACAGATTTTTGTCAAATTTTAAAAAGTTTTGTTGAAATCAACTTCGATTTTTCTGGAATATGTTAGGTTTTTTGATAGAGGAGCTGCATTTGAGTAATTTTAGTTGAAATTAATTTCGAAATTTTGGATTTTTGTACAGATTTTTGTCAAATTTTAAAAAATTTTGTTGAAACCAACTTCGATTTTTCTGGAATATGTTAGGTTTTTTTGATAGAGGAGCTGCATTTGAGTAATTTTAGTTGAAATTAACTTCGAATTTTTGGATTTTTGTACAGATTTTTGTCAAATTTTAAAAAATTTTGTTGAAACCAACTTCGATTTTTCTGGATTATGTTAGGTTTTTTGGATAGAGGAGCTGCATTTGAGTAATTTTAGTTGAAATTATCTTCGAATTTTTGGATTTTTGTACAGATTTTTGTCAAATTTTATAAAATTTTGTTGAACCCAACTTCGATTTTTCTGGATTATGTTAGGTTTTTTTGATAGAGGAGCTGCATTTGAGTAATTCTAGTTGAAATTAACTTCGAATTTTTGGATTTTTGTACAGATTTTTGTCAAATTTTAAAAAGTTTTGTTGAAATCAACTTCGATTTTTCTGGAATATGTTAGGTTTTTTGATAGAGGAGCTGCATTTGAGTAATTTTAGTTGAAATTAATTTCGAAATTTTGGATTTTTGTACAGATTTTTGTCAAATTTTAAAAAATTTTGTTGATACCAACTTCGATTTTTCTGGAATATGTTAGGTTTTTTTGATAGAGGAGCTGCATTTGAGTAATTTTAGTTGAAATTAACTTCGAATTTTTGGATTTTTGTACAGATTTTTGTCAAATTTTAAAATATTTTGTTGAAACCATCTTCGATTTTTCTGGAATATGTTAGGTTTTTTTGATAGAGGAGCTGCATTTGAGTAATTTTAGTTGAAATTAACTTCGAATTTTTGGATTTTTGTACAGATTTTTGTCAAATTTTAAAAAGTTTTGTTGAAATCAACTTCGATTTTTCTGGAATGTGTTAGGTTTTTTTGATAGAGGAGCTGCATTTGAGTAATTTTAGTTGAAATTAATTTCGAATTTTTGGATTTTTGTGCAGATTTTTGTCAAATTTTATAAAATTTGTTGAACCCAACTTCGATTTTTCTGGATTATGTTAGTTTTTTTTGATACAGGAGCTGCATTTGAGTAATTCTAGTTGAAAATAACTTCGAATTTTTGGATTTTTGTACAGATTTTTGTCAAATTTTAAAAAATTTTGTTGAAACCAACTTCGATTTTTCTGGATTATGTAAAGTTTTTTTGTTAGAGGAGCTGCATTTGAGTAATTTTAGTTGAAATTAACTTCGAATTTTTGGATGCTTGTACAGATTTTTTTCAAATTATAAAAAATTTTGTTGAAACCAACTTCGATTTTTCTGGATTATGTTAGGTTTTTTGATAGAGGAGCTGCATATGAGTAATTTTAGTTGAAATTAACTTCGAATTTTTGGATTTTTGTACAGATTTTTGTCAAATTTTAAAAAAATTTGTTGAAACCAACTTCGATTTTTCTGGATTATGTTAGGTTTTTTGGATAGAGGATCTGCATTTGAGTAATTTTAGTTGAAATTAACTTCGAATTTTTGGATTTTTGTACAGATTTTTGTCAAATTTTAAAATATTTTGTTGAAACCATCTTCGATTTTTCTGGAATATGTTAGGTTTTTTTGATAGAGGAGCTGCATTTGAGTAATTTTAGTTGAAATTAACTTCGAATTTTTGGATTTTTGTACAGATTTTTGTCAAATTTTAAAAAATTTTGTTGAAACCAACTTCGATTACTCTGGATTACGTTAGGCTTTTTGGTAGCGGAGCTGCATTTGAGTAATTTTAGTTGAAATTAACTTCGAATTTTTGGATTTATGTACAGATTTTTGTCAAATTTTAAAAAATTTTGTTGAAACCAACTTCGATTTTTCTGGAATATGTTAGGTTTTTTTGATAGAGGAGCTGCATTTGAGTAATTTTAGTTGAAATTAACTTCGAATTTTTGGATTTTTGTGCAGATTTTGGTCAAATTTTAAAAAATTTTGTTGAAACCAACTTCGATTTTTCTGGATTATGTTAGGTTTTTTGATAGAGGAGCTGCATATGAGTAACTTTATTTGAAATTAACTTTGAATTTTTGGATTTTTGTACAGATTTTTGTCAAATTTTAAAAAAATTTGTTGAAACCAACTTCGATTTTTCTGGATTATGTTAGGTTTTTTGGATAGAGGATCTGCATTTGAGTAATTTTAGTTGAAATTATCTTCGAATTTTTGGATTTTTGTACAGATTTTTGTCAAATTTTAAAAAATTTTGTTGAAACCAACTTCGATTTTTCTGGATTATGTTAGGTTTTTTGGATAGAGGAGCTGCATTTGAGTAATTTTAGTTTAAATTAACTTCGAATTTTTGGATTTTTGTACAGATTTTTGTCAAATTTTAAAAAATTTTGTTGAAACCTACTTCGATTTTTCTGGATTATGTTAGGTTTTTTTGATAGAGGAGCTGCATTTGAGTAATTTTAGTTTAAATTAACTTCGAATTTTTGGATTTTTGTATAGATGTTTGTCAAATTTTAAAAAAATTTGTTGAAACCAACTTCGATTTTTCTGGATTTTGTTAGGTTTTTTTGATAGAGGAGCTGCATTTGAGTAATTTTAGTTGAAAATAACTTCGAATTTTTGGATTTTTGTACAGATTTTTGTCAAATTTTAAAAAATTTTGTTTAAACCTACTTCGATTTTTGGGGATTATGTTAGGTTTTTTTGATAGAGGAGCTGCATTTGAGTAATTTTAGTTTAAATTAACTGCGAATTTTTGGATTTTTGTACAGATTTTTGTCAAATTTTAACAAATTTTGTTGAAACCAACTTCGATTTTTCTGGATTATGTAAAGTTTTTTTGATAGAGGAGCTGCTTTTGAGTAATTTTAGTTGAAAATAACTTCGAATTTTTGGATTTTTGTACAGATTTTTGTCGAATTTTAAAAAATTTTGTTTAAACCTACTTCGATTTTTCTGGATTATTTTAGGTTTATTGATAGAGGAGCTGCATTTGAGTAATTTTAGGTTAAATTAACTTCGAATTTTTGGATTCATGAACAGATTTTAGTCAAATTTTAAAAAATTTTGTTGAAACCAACTTCGATTTCTCTGGATTATGTTTGGTTTTTTTGATAGAGGAGCTGCATTTGAGTAATTTTAGTTGAAAATAACTTCGAATTTTTGGATTTTTGTACAGATTTTTGTCAAATTTTAAAAAATTTTGTTGAAACCTACTTCGATTTTTCTGGATTATGTTAGGTTTTTTTGATAGAGGAGCTGCATTTGAGTAATTTTAGTTTAAATTAACTTCGAATTTTTGGATTCTTGAACAGATTTTAGTCAAATTTTAAAAAATTTTGTTGAAACCAACTTCGATTTCTCTGGATTATGTTAGGTTTTTTGATAGAGGAGCTGCATTTGAGTAACTTTTTGTTGAAATTAACTTCGAATTTTTGGATTTTTGTACAGATTTTTGTCAAATTTTTAAAAATTTTGTTGAAACCAACTTCGATTTTTCTGTATTATGATAAGTTTTTTTGATAGACGGCTGCATTTGAGTAATTTTAGTTGAAATTAACTTCGAATTTTGGGATATTCGTACAGATGTTTGTCAAATTTTAAAAAATTTTGTTGAAACCAACTTCGATTTTTCTGGATTATGTTAGGTTTTTTGATAGAGGAGCTGCATTTGTGTAATTTTAGTTGAAATTAACTTCGAATTTTTGGATGTTTGTACAGATTTTTGTCAAATTATAAAAAATTTTCTTGAAACCAACTTCGAGTTTTCTGGATTATGTTAGGTATTTTTGATATAGTAACTGCATTTGAGTAATTTTAGTTGAAATTAACTTCGAATTTTTGGATTTTGTACAGATTTTTTTAAAAATTTAAAAAATTTTGTTGAAGCCAACTTCGATTTCTCTGGATTATGTAAAGTTTTTTTGATAGAGGAGCTGCATTTGAGTAATTTTAGTTGAAATTAACTTCGAATTTTTGGATTTTTGTACAAATTTTTGTCAAATTTTAAAAAATTTTGTTTAAACCTACTTCGATTTTTCTGGATTATGTTAGGTTTTTTTTATAGAGGAGCTGCATTTGAGTAATTTTAGTTTAAATTAACTTCGAATTTTTTGATTTTTGTACAGATTTTTGTAAAATTTTAAAAAATTTTGTTGAAACCAACTTCGATTTTTCTGGATTATGTTATGTTTTTTTGATGGAGGAGCTGCATTTGAGTAATTTTAGATGAAAATAACTTCGAATTTTTGGATTTTTGTACAGATATTTGTGAAAATTTAAAAAATTTTGTTTAAACCTACTTCGATTTTTCTGGATTATGTTATGTTTTTTTGATAGAGGAGCTGCATTTGAGTAATTTTAGTTTAAATTAACTTCGAATTTTTGGATTTTTGTACAGATTTTTGTCAAATTTTAAAAAATTTTGTTGAAACCTACTTCGATTTTTCTGGATTATGTTAGGTTTTTTTGATAGAGGAGCTGCATTTGAGTAATTTTAGTTTAAATTAACTTCGAATTTTTGGATTTTTGTATAGATGTTTGTCAAATTTTAAAAAAATTTGTTGAAACCAACTTCGATTTTTCTGGATTTTGTTAGGTTTTTTTGATAGAGGAGCTGCATTTGAGTAATTTTAGTTGAAAATAACTTCGAATTTTTGGATTTTTGTACAGATTATTGTCAAATTTTAAAAAATTTTGTTTAAACCTACGTCGATTTTTCTGGATTATTTTAGGTTTTTTGATAGAGGAGCTGCTTTGAGTAATTTTAGGTTAAATTAACTTCGAATTTTTGGATTCTTGAACAGATTTTAGTCAAATTTTAAAAAATTTTGTTGAAACCAACTTCGATTTCTCTGGATTATGTTAGGTTTTTTGATAGAGGAGCTGCATTTGAGTAACTTTTTGTTGAAATTAACTTCGAATTTTTGGATTTTTGTACAGATTTTTGTCAAATTTTTAAAAATTTTGTTGAAACCAACTTCGATTTTTCTGTATTATGTTAAGTTTTTTTGATAGACGGCTGCATTTGAGTAATTTTAGTTGAAATTAACTTCGAATTTTGGGATATTCGTACAGATGTTTGTCAAATTTTAAAAAATTTTGTTGAAACCAACTTCGATTTTTCTGGATTATGTTAGGTTTTTTGATAGAGGAGCTGCATTTGTGTAATTTTAGTTGAAAATAACTTCGAATTTTTGGATGTTTGTACAGATTTTTGTCAAATTATAAAAAATTTTCTTGAAACCAACTTCGAGTTTTCTGGATTATGTTAGGTATTTTTGATAGAGTAACTGCATTTGAGTAATTTTAGTTGAAATTAACTTCGAATTTTTGGATTTTGTACAGATTTTTTTAAAAATTTATAAAATTTTGTTGAAGCCAACTTCGATTTCTCTGGATTATGTAAAGTTTTTTTGATAGAGGAGCTGCATTTGAGTAATTTTAGTTGAAATTAACTTCGAATTTTTGGATTTTTGTACAAATTTTTGTCAAATTTTAAAAAATTTGGTTTAAACCTACTTCGATTTTTCTGGATTATGTTAGGTTTTTTTATAGAGGAGCTGCATTTGAGTAATTTTAGTTTAAATTAACTTCGAATTTTTTGATTTTTGTACAGATTTTTGTAAAATTTTAAAAAATTTTGTTGAAACCAACTTCGATTTTTCTGGATTATGTTATGTTTTTTTGATGGAGGAGCTGCATTTGAGTAATTTTAGATGAAAATAACTTCGAATTTTTGGATTTTTGTACAGATATTTGTGAAAATTTAAAAAATTTTGTTTAAACCTACTTCGATTTTTCTGGATTATGTTATGTTTTTTTGATAGAGGAGCTGCATTTGAGTAATTTTAGTTTAAATTAACTTCGAATTTTTGGATTTTTGTACAGATTTTTGTCAAATTTTAAAAAATTTTGTTGAAACCTACTTCGATTTTTCTGGATTATGTTAGGTTTTTTTGATAGAGGAGCTGCATTTGAGTAATTTTAGTTTAAATTAACTTCGAATTTTTGGATTTTTGTATAGATGTTTGTCAAATTTTAAAAAAATTTGTTGAAACCAACTTCGATTTTTCTGGATTTTGTTAGGTTTTTTTGATAGAGGAGCTGCATTTGAGTAATTTTAGTTTAAATTAACTGCGAATTTTTGGATTTTTGTACAGATTTTTGTCAAATTTTAAAAAATTTTGTTTAAACCTACTTCGATTTTTCTGGATTATTTTAGGTTTTTTGATAGAGGAGCTGCTTTGAGTAATTTTAGGTTAAATTAACTTCGAATTTTTGGATTCTTGAACAGATTTTAGTCAAATTTTAAAAAATTTTGTTGAAACCAACTTCGATTTCTCTGGATTATGTTAGGTTTTTTGATAGAGGAGCTGCATTTGAGTAACTTTTTGTTGAAATTAACTTCGAATTTTTGGATTTTTGTACAGATTTTTGTCAAATTTTAAAAAATTTTGTTGAAACCAACTTCGATTTTTCTGTATTATGTTAAGTTTTTTTGATAGACGGCTGCATTTGAGTAATTTTAGTTGAAATTAACTTCGAATTTTGGGATATTCGTACAGATGTTTGTCAAATTTTAAAAAATTTTGTTGAAACCAACTTCGATTTCTCTGGATTATGTTAGGTTTTTTGATAGAGGAGCTGCATTTGAGTAACTTTTTGTTGAAATTAACTTCGAATTTTTGGATTTTTGTACAGATTTTTGTAAAATTTTAAAAAATTTTGTTGAAACCAACTTCGATTTTTCTGGATTATGTTATGTTTTTTTGATGGAGGAGCTGCATTTGAGTAATTTTAGATGAAAATAACTTCGAATTTTTGGATTTTTGTACAGATATTTGTGAAAATTTAAAAAATTTTGTTTAAACCTACTTCGATTTTTCTGGATTATGTTATGTTTTTTTGATAGAGGAGCTGCATTTGAGTAATTTTAGTTTAAATTAACTTCGAATTTTTGGATTTTTGTACAGATTTTTGTCAAATTTTAAAAAATTTTGTTGAAACCTACTTCGATTTTTCTGGATTATGTTAGGTTTTTTTGATAGAGGAGCTGCATTTGAGTAATTTTAGTTTAAATTAACTTCGAATTTTTGGATTTTTGTATAGATGTTTGTCAAATTTTAAAAAAATTTGTTGAAACCAACTTCGATTTTTCTGGATTTTGTTAGGTTTTTTTGATAGAGGAGCTGCATTTGAGTAATTTTAGTTTAAATTAACTGCGAATTTTTGGATTTTTGTACAGATTTTTGTCAAATTTTAAAAAATTTTGTTTAAACCTACTTCGATTTTTCTGGATTATTTTAGGTTTTTTGATAGAGGAGCTGCTTTGAGTAATTTTAGGTTAAATTAACTTCGAATTTTTGGATTCTTGAACAGATTTTAGTCAAATTTTAAAAAATTTTGTTGAAACCAACTTCGATTTCTCTGGATTATGTTAGGTTTTTTGATAGAGGAGCTGCATTTGAGTAACTTTTTGTTGAAATTAACTTCGAATTTTTGGATTTTTGTACAGATTTTTGTCAAATTTTAAAAAATTTTGTTGAAACCAACTTCGATTTTTCTGTATTATGTTAAGTTTTTTTGATAGACGGCTGCATTTGAGTAATTTTAGTTGAAATTAACTTCGAATTTTGGGATATTCGTACAGATGTTTGTCAAATTTTAAAAAATTTTGTTGAAACCAACTTCAATTTTTCTGGATTATGTTAGGTTTTTTTGATAGAGGAGCTGCATGTGAGTAATTCTAGATGAAATTATCTTCGAATTTTTGGATTTTTGTTCAGATTTTTGTCAAATTTTAAAATATTTTATTGAACCCAACTTCGATTTTTCTGGATTATGTTAGGTTTTTTTGATAGAGGAGCTGCATTTGAGTAACTTTTTGTTGAAATTAACTTCGAATTTTTGGATTTTTGTACAGATTTTTGTCAAATTTTAAAAAATTTTGTTGAAACCAACTTCGATTTTTCTGTATTATGTTAAGTTTTTTTGATAGACGGCTGCATTTGAGTAATTTTAGTTGAAATTAACTTCGAATTTTGGGATTTTCGTACAGATGTTTGTCAAATTTTAAAAAATTTTGTTGAAACCAACTTCGATTTTTCTGGATTATGTTAGGTTTTTTGATAGAGGAGCTGCATTTGTGTAATTTTAGTTGAAAATAACTTCGAATTTTTGGATGTTTGTACAGATTTTTGTCAAATTATAAAAAATTTTGTTGAAACCAACTTCGAGTGTTCTGGATTATGTTAGGTATTTTTGATAGAGGAACTGCATTTTAGTAATTTTAGTTGAAATTAACTTCGAATTTTTGGATTTTGTACAGATTTTTGTAAAAATTTAAAAAATTTTGTTGAAGCCAACTTCGATTTCTCTGGATTATGTAAAGTTTTTTTGATAGAGGAGCTGCATTTGAGTAATTTTAGTTGAAATTAACTTCGAATTTTTGGATTTTTGTACAAATTTTTGTCAAATTTTAAAAAATTTTGTTTAAACCTACTTCGATTTTTCTGGATTATGTTAGGTTTTTTGATAGAGGAGCTGCATTTGTGTAATTTTAGTTGAAAATAACTTCGAATTTTTGGATGTTTGTACAGATTTTTGTCAAATTATAAAAAATTTTGTTGAAACCAACTTCGAGTTTTCTGGATTATGTTAGGTATTTTTGATAGAGGAACTGCATTTTAGTAATTTTAGTTGAAATTAACTTCGAATTTTTGGATTTTGTACAGATTTTTGTAAAAATTTAAAAAATTTTGTTGAAGCCAACTTCGATTTCTCTGGATTATGTAAAGTTTTTTTGATAGAGGAGCTGCATTTGAGTAATTTTAGTCTAAATTAACTTCGAATTTCTGGATTTTTGGACAGATTTTTGTAAAATTTTAAAAAAATTTGTTGAAACCAACTTCGATTTTTCTGGATTATGTTAGGTTTTTTGGTAGAGGAGCTGCATTTGTGTAATTTTAGTTGAAAATAACTTCGAATATTTGGATGTTTGTACAGATTTTTGTCAAACTATAAAAAATTTTGTTGAAACCAACTTCGATTTTTCTGGAATATGTTAGGTTTTTTTGATAGACGGCTGCATTTGAGTAATTTTTTGTTGAAATTAACTTCGAATTTTTGGATTTTTGTACAGATTTTTGACAAATTTTAAAAAATTTTGTTGAAACCAACATCGATTTTTCTGTATTATGTTAGGTTTTTTTGATAGAGGAGCTGCATTTGAGTAATTTTAGTTTAAATTAACTTCGAATTTTTGGATTTTTGTACAGATTTTTGTCAAATTTTAAAAAATTTTGTTGAAACCTACTTCGATTTTTCTGGATTATGTTAGGTTTTTTTGATAGAGGAGCTGCATTTGAGTAATTTTAGTTTAAATTAACTTCGAATTTTTGGATTTTTGTATAGATGTTTGTCAAATTTTAAAATAATTTGTTGAAACCAACTTCGATTTTCCTGGATTTTGTTAGGTTTTTTTGATAGAGGAGCTGCATTTGAGTAATTTTAGTTGAAAATAACTTCGAATTTTTGGATTTTTGTACAGATTTTTGTAAAATTTTTAAAAAATTTGTTGAAACCAACTTCGATTTTTCTGGATTATGTTAGGTTTTTTGATAGAGGAGCTGCATTTGAGTAATTTTAGTTGAAAATAACTTCGAATTTTTGGATGTTTGTACAGATTTTTGTCAAATTATAAAAAATTTTGTTGAAACCAACTTCGAGTGTTCTGGATTATGTTAGGTATTTTTGATAGAGGAACTGCATTTTAGTAATTTTAGTGGAAATTAACTTCGAATTTTTGGATTTTGTACAGATTTTTGTAAAAATTTAAAAAATTTTGTTGAAGCCAACTTCGATTTCTCTGGATTATGTAAAGTTTTTTTGATAGAGGAGCTGCATTTGAGTAATTTTAGTTGAAATTAACTTCGAATTTTTGGATTTTTGTACAAATTTTTGTCAAATTTTAAAAAATTTTGTTTAAACCTACTTCGATTTTTCTGGATTATGTTAGGTTTTTTGATAGAGGAGCTGCATTTGTGTAATTTTAGTTGAAAATAACTTCGAATATTTGGATGTTTGTACAGATTTTTGTCAAACTATAAAAAATTTTGTTGAAACCAACTTCGATTTTTCTGGAATATGTTAGGTTTTTTTGATAGACGGCTGCATTTGAGTAATTTTTTGTTGAAATTAACTTCGAATTTTTGGATTTTTGTACAGATTTTTGTCAAATTTTAAAAAATTTTGTTGAAACCAACTTCGATTTTTCTGGATTATGTTAAGTTTTTTTGATAGACGGCTGCATTTGAGTAATTTTAGTTGAAATTAACTTCGAATTTTGGGATTTTTGTACAGATGTTTGTCAAATTTTAAATAATTTTGTTGAAACCAACTTCGATTTTTCTGGATTATGTTAGGTTTTTTTGATAGAGGAGCTGCATTTGAGTAATTTTAGTTTAAATTAATTTCGAATTTTTGGATTTTTGTATAGATGTTTGTCAAATTTTAAAATAATTTGTTGAAACCAACTTCGATTTTCCTGGATTTTGTTAGGTTTTTTTGATAGAGGAGCTGCATTTGAGTAATTTTAGTTGAAAATAACTTCGAATTTTTGGATTTTTGTACAGATTTTTGTAAAATTTTAAAAAAATTTGTTGAAACAAACTTCGATTTTTCTGGATTATGTTAGGTTTTTTGATAGAGGAGCTGCATTTGAGTAATTTTAGTTTAAATTAACTTCGAATTTTTGGATTTTTGTACAGATGTTTGTCAAATTTTAAAAAATTTTGTTGAAACCAACTTCGATTTTTCTGGATTTTGTTAGGTTTTTTTGATAGAGGAGCTGCATTTGAGTAATTTTAGATGAAAATAACTTCGAATTTTTGGATTTTTGTACAGATTTTTGTGAAATTTTAAAAAATTTTGTTTAAACCTACTTCGATTTTTCTGGATTATGTTATGTTTTTTTGATAGAGGAGCTGCATTTGAGTAATTTTAGTCTAAATTAACTTCGAATTTTTGGATTTTTGTACAGATTTTTGTAAAATTTTAAAAAAATTTGTTGAAACCAAATTCGATTTTTCTGGATTATGTTAGGTTTTTTGATAGAGGAGCTGCATTTGAGTAATTTTAGTTTAAATTAACTTCTAATTTTTGGATTTTTGTACAGATGTTTGTCAAATTTTAAAAAATTTTGTTGAAACCAACTTCGATTTTTCTGGATTTTGTTAGGTTTTTTTGATAGAGGAGCTGCATTTGAGTAATTTTAGTTGAAAATCACTTCGAATTTTTGGATTTTTGTACAGATTTTTGTCAAATTTTAAAAAATTTTGTTTAAACCTACAACGATTTTTCGGGATTATGTTAGGTTTTTTTGATAGAGGAGCTGCATTTGAGTAATTTTAGTTTAAATTAACTGCGAATTTTTGGATTTTTGTACAGATTTTTGTCAAATTTTGTTGAAACCAACTTCGATTTTTCTGGATTATGTAAAGTTTTTTTGATAGAGGAGCTGCATTTGAGTAATTTTTTGTTGAAATTAGCTTCGAATTTTTGGATTTTTGTACAGATTTTTGTAAAATTTTAAAAAATTTTGTTGAAACCAACTTCGATTTTTCTGGATTATGTTAGGTTTTTTTGATAGAGGAGCTGCATTTGAGTAATTTTAGTTGAAATTAACTTCGAATTTTTGGATTTTTGTGCAGATTTTGGTCAAATTTTAAAAAATTTTGTTGAAACCAACTTCGATTTTTCTGGATTATGTAAAGTTTTTTTGATAGAGGAGCTGCATTTGAGTAATTTTAGTTGAAATTAACTTCGAATTTTTGGATTTTTGTACAGATTTTTGTCAAATTTTAAAAAATTTTGTTCAAACCAACTTCGATTACTCTGGATTACGTTAGGTTTTTTTGATAGAGGAGCTGCATTTGAGTAATTTTAGTTGAAATTAACTTCGAATTTTTGGATGTTTGTACAGATTTTTTTCAAATTATAAAAAATTTTGTTGAAACCAACTTCGATTTTTCTGGATTATGTTAGGTTTTTTGATAGAGGAGCTGCATATGAGTAATTTTAGTTGAAATTAACTTCGAATTTTTGGATTTTTGTACAGATTTTTGTCAAATTTTAAAAAAATTTGTTGAAACCAACTTCGATTTTTCTGGATTATGTTAGGTTTTTTGGATAGAGGATCTGCATTTGAGTAATTTTAGTTGAAATTATCTTCGAATTTTTGGATTTTTGTACAGATTTTTGTCAAATTTTAAAAAATTTTGTTGAAACCAACTTCGATTTTTCTGGATTATGTTAGGTTTTTTTGGATAGAGGAGCTGCATTTGAGTAATTTTAGTTGAAATTATCTTCGAATTTTTGGATTTTTGTACAGATTTTTGTCAAATTTTATAAAATTTTGTTGAACCCAACTTCGATTTTTCTGGATTATGTTAGGTTTTTTGGATAGAGGATCTGCATTTGAGTAATTTTAGTTGAAATTAACTTCGAATTTTTGGATTTTTGTACAGATTTTTGTCAAATTTTAAAAAATTTTGTTGAAACCAACTTCGATTTTTCTGGATTATGTTAGGTTTTTTTGGATAGAGGAGCTGCATTTGAGTAATTTTAGTTGAAATTATCTTCGAATTTTTGGATTTTTGTACAGATTTTTGTCAAATTTTAAAATATTTTGTTGAAACCATCTTCGATTTTTCTGGAATATGTTAGGTTTTTTTGATAGAGGAGCTGCATTTGAGTAATTTTAGTTGAAATTAACTTCGAATTTTTGGATTTTTGTACAGATTTTTGTCAAATTTTAAAAAGTTTTGTTGAAATCAACTTCGATTTTTCTGGAATATGTTAGGTTTTTTTGATAGAGGAGCTGCATTTGAGTAATTTTAGTTGAAATTAATTTCGAATTTTTGGATTTTTGTGCAGATTTTTGTCAAATTTTATAAAATTTGTTGAACCCAACTTCGATTTTTCTGGATTATGTAAAGTTTTTTTGATAGAGGAGCTGCATTTGAGTAATTTTAGTTGAAAATAACTTCGAATTTTTGGATTTTTGTACAGATTTTTGTCAAATTTTAAAAAATTTTGTTGAAACCAACTTCGATTACTCTGGATTACGTTAGGCTTTTTGGTAGCGGAGCTGCATTTGAGTAATTTTAGTTGAAATTAACTTCGAATTTTTGGATTTTTGTACAGATTTTTGTCAAATTTTAAAAAATTTTGTTGAAACCAACTTCGATTTTTCTGGAATATGTTAGGTTTTTTTGATACAGGAGCTGCATTTGAGTAATTCTAGTCGAAATTAACTTCGAATTTTTGGATTTTTGTACAGATTTTTGTCAAATTTTAAAAAATTTTGTTGAAACCAACTTCGATTTTTCTGGATTATGTAAATTTTTTTTGATAGCGTCGCTGCATTTAAGTAATTTTAGTTGAAATTAATTTCGAAATTTTGGATTTTTGTACAGATTTTTGTCAAATTTTATAAAATTTGTTGAACCCAACTTCGATTTTTCTGGATTATGCTAGGTTTTTTTGATAGAGGAGCTGCATTTGAGTAATTCTAGTTGAAATTAACTTCGAATTTTTGGATTTTTGTATAGATTTTTGTCAAATTTTAAAAAATTTTGTTGAAACCAACTTCGATTTTTCTGGATTATGTAAAGTTTTTTTGATAGAGGAGCTGCATTTGAGTAATTTTAGTTGAAAATAACTTCGAATTTTTGGATTTTTGTACAGATTTTTGTCAAGTTTTAAAAAATTTTGTTGAAACCAACTTCGATTACTCTGGATTACGTTAGGCTTTTTGGTAGCGGAGCTGCATTTGAGTAATTTTAGTTGAAATTAACTTCGAATTTTTGGATTTTTGTACAGATTTTTGTCAAATTTTAAAAAATTTTTTTGAAACCAACTTCGATTTTTCTGGAATATGTTAGGTTTTTTTGATAGAGGAGCTGCATTTGAGTAATTTTAGTTGAAATTAACTTCGAATTTTTGGATTTTTGTGCAGATTTTGGTCAAATTTTAAAAAATTTTGTTGAAACCAACTTCGATTTTTCTGGATTATGTAAAGTTTTTTTGATAGAGGAGCTGCATTTGAGTAATTTTAGTTGAAATTAACTTCGAATTTTTGGATTTTTGTACAGATTTTTGTCAAATTTTAAAAAATTTTGTTGAAACCAACTTCGATTTTTCTGGATTATGTTAGGTTTTTTTGGATAGAGGAGCTGCATTTGAGTAATTTTAGTTGAAATTATCTTCGAATTTTTGGATTTTTGTACAGATTTTTGTCAAATTTTAAAATATTTTGTTGAAACCATCTTCGATTTTTCTGGAATATGTTAGGTTTTTTTGATAGAGGAGCTGCATTTGAGTAATTTTAGTTGAAATTAACTTCGAATTTTTGGATTTTTGTACAGATTTTTGTCAAATTTTAAAAAGTTTTGTTGAAATCAACTTCGATTTTTCTGGAATATGTTAGGTTTTTTTGATAGAGGAGCTGCATTTGAGTAATTTTAGTTGAAATTAATTTCGAATTTTTGGATTTTTGTGCAGATTTTTGTCAAATTTTATAAAATTTGTTGAACCCAACTTCGATTTTTCTGGATTATGTTGGTTTTTTTGGTAGCGTCGCTGCATTTAAGTAATTTTAGTTGAAATTAATTTCGAAATTTTGGATTTTTGTACAGATTTTTGTCAAATTTTATAAAATTTGTTGAACCCAACTTCGATTTTTCTGGATTATGCTAGGTTTTTTTGATAGAGGTGCTGCATTTGAGTAATTCTAGTTGAAATTAACTTCGAATTTTTGGATTTTTGTATAGATTTTTGTCAAATTTTAAAAAATTTTGTTGAAACCAACTTCGATTTTTCTGGATTATGTAAAGTTTTTTTGATAGAGGAGCTGCATTTGAGTAATTTTAGTTGAAAATAACTTCGAATTTTTGGATTTTTGTACAGATTTTTGTCAAATTTTAAAAAATTTTGTTGAAACCAACTTCGATTACTCTGGATTACGTTAGGCTTTTTGGTAGCGGAGCTGCATTTGAGTAATTTTAGTTGAAATTAACTTCGAATTTTTGGATTTTTGTACAGATTTTTGTCAAATTTTAAAAAATTTTGTTGAAACCAACTTCGATTTTTCTGGAATATGTTAGGTTTTTTTGATACAGGAGCTGCATTTGAGTAATTCTAGTTGAAATTAACTTCGAATTTTTGGATTTTTGTACAGATTTTTGTCAAATTTTAAAAAATTTTGTTGAAACCAACTTCGATTTTTCTGGATTATGTAAATTTTTTTTGATAGAGGAGCTGCATTTGAGTAATTTTAGTTGAAAATAACTTCGAATTTTTGGATGTTTGTACAGATTTTTGTCTAATTTTAAAAAGTTTTGTTGAAATCAACTTCGATTTTTCTGGATTATGTTAGGTTTTTTTGATAGCGTCGCTGCATTTAAGTAATTTTAGTTGAAATTAATTTCGAAATTTTGGATTTTTGTACAGATTTTTGTCAAATTTTATAAAATTTGTTGAACCCAACTTCGATTTTTCTGGATTATGCTAGGTTTTTTTGATAGAGGAGCTGCATTTGAGTAATTCTAGTTGAAATTAACTTCGAATTTTTGGATTTTTGTATAGATTTTTGTCAAATTTTAAAAAATTTTGTTGAAACCAACTTCGATTTTTCTGGATTATGTAAAGTTTTTTTGATAGAGGAGCTGCATTTGAGTAATTTTAGTTGAAAATAACTTCGAATTTTTGGATTTTTGTACAGATTTTTGTCAAGTTTTAAAAAATTTTGTTGAAACCAACTTCGATTACTCTGGATTACGTTAGGCTTTTTGGTAGCGGAGCTGCATTTGAGTAATTTTAGTTGAAATTAACTTCGAATTTTTGGATTTTTGTACAGATTTTTGTCAAATTTTAAAAAATTTTTTTGAAACCAACTTCGATTTTTCTGGAATATGTTAGGTTTTTTTGATAGAGGAGCTGCATTTGAGTAATTTTAGTTGAAATTAACTTCGAATTTTTGGATTTTTGTGCAGATTTTGGTCAAATTTTAAAAAATTTTGTTGAAACCAACTTCGATTTTTCTGGATTATGTAAAGTTTTTTTGATAGAGGAGCTGCATTTGAGTAATTTTAGTTGAAATTAACTTCGAATTTTTGGATTTTTGTACAGATTTTTGTCAAATTTTAAAAAATTTTGTTCAAACCAACTTCGATTACTCTGGATTACGTTAGGTTTTTTTGATAGAGGAGCTGCATTTGAGAAATTTTAGTTGAAATTAACTTCGAATTTTTGGATTTTTGTACAGATTTTTGTCAAATTTTAAAAAATTTTGTTGAAACCAACTTCGATTTTTCTGGATTATGTTAGGTTTTTTGATAGAGGAGCTGCATTTGAGTAATTTTAGTTTAAATTAACTTCGAATTTTTGGATTTTTGTACAGATGTTTGTCAAATTTTAAAAAATTTTGTTGAAACCAACTTCGATTTTTCTGGATTTTGTTAGGTTTTTTTGATAGAGGAGCTGCATTTGAGTAATTTTAGATGAAAATAACTTCGAATTTTTGGATTTTTGTACAGATTTTTGTGAAATTTTAAAAAATTTTGTTTAAACCTACTTCGATTTTTCTGGATTATGTTATGTTTTTTTGATAGAGGAGCTGCATTTGAGTAATTTTAGTCTAAATTAACTTCGAATTTTTGGATTTTTGTACAGATTTTTGTAAAATTTTAAAAAAATTTGTTGAAACCAAATTCGATTTTTCTGGATTATGTTAGGTTTTTTGATAGAGGAGCTGCATTTGAGTAATTTTAGTTTAAATTAACTTCTAATTTTTGGATTTTTGTACAGATGTTTGTCAAATTTTAAAAAATTTTGTTGAAACCAACTTCGATTTTTCTGGATTTTGTTAGGTTTTTTTGATAGAGGAGCTGCATTTGAGTAATTTTAGTTGAAAATCACTTCGAATTTTTGGATTTTTGTACAGATTTTTGTCAAATTTTAAAAAATTTTGTTTAAACCTACAACGATTTTTCGGGATTATGTTAGGTTTTTTTGATAGAGGAGCTGCATTTGAGTAATTTTAGTTTAAATTAACTGCGAATTTTTGGATTTTTGTACAGATTTTTGTCAAATTTTGTTGAAACCAACTTCGATTTTTCTGGATTATGTAAAGTTTTTTTGATAGAGGAGCTGCATTTGAGTAATTTTTTGTTGAAATTAGCTTCGAATTTTTGGATTTTTGTACAGATTTTTGTAAAATTTTAAAAAATTTTGTTGAAACCAACTTCGATTTTTCTGGATTATGTTAGGTTTTTTTGATAGAGGAGCTGCATTTGAGTAATTTTAGTTGAAATTAACTTCGAATTTTTGGATTTTTGTGCAGATTTTGGTCAAATTTTAAAAAATTTTGTTGAAACCAACTTCGATTTTTCTGGATTATGTAAAGTTTTTTTGATAGAGGAGCTGCATTTGAGTAATTTTAGTTGAAATTAACTTCGAATTTTTGGATTTTTGTACAGATTTTTGTCAAATTTTAAAAAATTTTGTTCAAACCAACTTCGATTACTCTGGATTACGTTAGGTTTTTTTGATAGAGGAGCTGCATTTGAGTAATTTTAGTTGAAATTAACTTCGAATTTTTGGATGTTTGTACAGGTTTTTTCAAATTATAAAAAATTTTGTTGAAACCAACTTCGATTTTTCTGGATTATGTTAGGTTTTTTGATAGAGGAGCTGCATATGAGTAATTTTAGTTGAAATTAACTTCGAATTTTTGGATTTTTGTACAGATTTTTGTCAAATTTTAAAAAAATTTGTTGAAACCAACTTCGATTTTTCTGGATTATGTTAGGTTTTTTGGATAGAGGATCTGCATTTGAGTAATTTTAGTTGAAATTATCTTCGAATTTTTGGATTTTTGTACAGATTTTTGTCAAATTTTAAAAAATTTTGTTGAAACCAACTTCGATTTTTCTGGATTATGTTAGGTTTTTTTGGATAGAGGAGCTGCATTTGAGTAATTTTAGTTGAAATTATCTTCGAATTTTTGGATTTTTGTACAGATTTTTGTCAAATTTTATAAAATTTTGTTGAACCCAACTTCGATTTTTCTGGATTATGTTAGGTTTTTTGGATAGAGGATCTGCATTTGAGTAATTTTAGTTGAAATTAACTTCGAATTTTTGGATTTTTGTACAGATTTTTGTCAAATTTTAAAAAATTTTGTTGAAACCAACTTCGATTTTTCTGGATTATGTTAGGTTTTTTTGGATAGAGGAGCTGCATTTGAGTAATTTTAGTTGAAATTATCTTCGAATTTTTGGATTTTTGTACAGATTTTTGTCAAATTTTAAAATATTTTGTTGAAACCATCTTCGATTTTTCTGGAATATGTTAGGTTTTTTTGATAGAGGAGCTGCATTTGAGTAATTTTAGTTGAAATTAACTTCGAATTTTTGGATTTTTGTACAGATTTTTGTCAAATTTTAAAAAGTTTTGTTGAAATCAACTTCGATTTTTCTGGAATATGTTAGGTTTTTTTGATAGAGGAGCTGCATTTGAGTAATTTTAGTTGAAATTAACTTCGAATTTTTGGATTTTTGTACAGATTTTTGTCAAATTTTAAAAAATTTTGTTGAAACCAACTTCGATTACTCTGGATTACGTTAGGCTTTTTGGTAGCGGAGCTGCATTTGAGTAATTTTAGTTGAAATTAACTTCGAATTTTTGGATTTTTGTACAGATTTTTGTCAAATTTTAAAAAATTTTGTTGAAACCAACTTCGATTTTTCTGGAATATGTTAGGTTTTTTTGATACAGGAGCTGCATTTGAGTAATTCTAGTTGAAATTAACTTCGAATTTTTGGATTTTTGTACAGATTTTTGTCAAATTTTAAAAAATTTTGTTGAAACCAACTTCGATTTTTCTGGATTATGTAAATTTTTTTTGATAGAGGAGCTGCATTTGAGTAATTTTAGTTGAAAATAACTTCGAATTTTTGGATGTTTGTACAGATTTTTGTCAAATTTTAAAAAGTTTTGTTGAAATCAACTTCGATTTTTCTGGATTATGTTAGGTTTTTTTGATAGCGTCGCTGCATTTAAGTAATTTTAGTTGAAATTAATTTCGAAATTTTGGATTTTTGTACAGATTTTTGTCAAATTTTATAAAATTTGTTGAACCCAACTTCGATTTTTCTGGATTATGCTAGGTTTTTTTGATAGAGGAGCTGCATTTGAGTAATTCTAGTTGAAATTAACTTCGAATTTTTGGATTTTTGTATAGATTTTTGTCAAATTTTAAAAAATTTTGTTGAAACCAACTTCGATTTTTCTGGATTATGTAAAGTTTTTTTGATAGAGGAGCTGCATTTGAGTAATTTTAGTTGAAAATAACTTCGAATTTTTGGATTTTTGTACAGATTTTTGTCAAGTTTTAAAAAATTTTGTTGAAACCAACTTCGATTACTCTGGATTACGTTAGGCTTTTTGGTAGCGGAGCTGCATTTGAGTAATTTTAGTTGAAATTAACTTCGAATTTTTGGATTTTTGTACAGATTTTTGTCAAATTTTAAAAAATTTTTTTGAAACCAACTTCGATTTTTCTGGAATATGTTAGGTTTTTTTGATAGAGGAGCTGCATTTGAGTAATTTTAGTTGAAATTAACTTCGAATTTTTGGATTTTTGTGCAGATTTTGGTCAAATTTTAAAAAATTTTGTTGAAACCAACTTCGATTTTTCTGGATTATGTAAAGTTTTTTTGATAGAGGAGCTGCATTTGAGTAATTTTAGTTGAAATTAACTTCGAATTTTTGGATTTTTGTACAGATTTTTGTCAAATTTTAAAAAATTTTGTTGAAACCAACTTCGATTTTTCTGGATTATGTTAGGTTTTTTTGGATAGAGGAGCTGCATTTGAGTAATTTTAGTTGAAATTATCTTCGAATTTTTGGATTTTTGTACAGATTTTTGTCAAATTTTAAAATATTTTGTTGAAACCATCTTCGATTTTTCTGGAATATGTTAGGTTTTTTTGATAGAGGAGCTGCATTTGAGTAATTTTAGTTGAAATTAACTTCGAATTTTTGGATTTTTGTACAGATTTTTGTCAAATTTTAAAAAGTTTTGTTGAAATCAACTTCGATTTTTCTGGAATATGTTAGGTTTTTTTGATAGAGGAGCTGCATTTGAGTAATTTTAGTTGAAATTAATTTCGAATTTTTGGATTTTTGTGCAGATTTTTGTCAAATTTTATAAAATTTGTTGAACCCAACTTCGATTTTTCTGGATTATGTAAAGTTTTTTTGATAGAGGAGCTGCATTTGAGTAATTTTAGTTGAAAATAACTTCGAATTTTTGGATTTTTGTACAGATTTTTGTCAAATTTTAAAAAATTTTGTTGAAACCAACTTCGATTACTCTGGATTACGTTAGGCTTTTTGGTAGCGGAGCTGCATTTGAGTAATTTTAGTTGAAATTAACTTCGAATTTTTGGATTTTTGTACAGATTTTTGTCAAATTTTAAAAAATTTTGTTGAAACCAACTTCGATTTTTCTGGAATATGTTAGGTTTTTTTGATACAGGAGCTGCATTTGAGTAATTCTAGTTGAAATTAACTTCGAATTTTTGGATTTTTGTACAGATTTTTGTCAAATTTTAAAAAATTTTGTTGAAACCAACTTCGATTTTTCTGGATTATGTAAATTTTTTTTGATAGAGGAGCTGCATTTGAGTAATTTTAGTTGAAAATAACTTCGAATTTTTGGATGTTTGTACAGATTTTTGTCAAATTTTAAAAAGTTTTGTTGAAATCAACTTCGATTTTTCTGGATTATGTTAGGTTTTTTTGATAGCGTCGCTGCATTTAAGTAATTTTAGTTGAAATTAATTTCGAAATTTTGGATTTTTGTACAGATTTTTGTCAAATTTTATAAAATTTGTTGAACCCAACTTCGATTTTTCTGGATTATGCTAGGTTTTTTTGATAGAGGAGCTGCATTTGAGTAATTCTAGTTGAAATTAACTTCGAATTTTTGGATTTTTGTATAGATTTTTGTCAAATTTTAAAAAATTTTGTTGAAACCAACTTCGATTTTTCTGGATTATGTAAAGTTTTTTTGATAGAGGAGCTGCATTTGAGTAATTTTAGTTGAAAATAACTTCGAATTTTTGGATTTTTGTACAGATTTTTGTCAAGTTTTAAAAAATTTTGTTGAAACCAACTTCGATTACTCTGGATTACGTTAGGCTTTTTGGTAGCGGAGCTGCATTTGAGTAATTTTAGTTGAAATTAACTTCGAATTTTTGGATTTTTGTACAGATTTTTGTCAAATTTTAAAAAATTTTTTTGAAACCAACTTCGATTTTTCTGGAATATGTTAGGTTTTTTTGATAGAGGAGCTGCATTTGAGTAATTTTAGTTGAAATTAACTTCGAATTTTTGGATTTTTGTGCAGATTTTGGTCAAATTTTAAAAAATTTTGTTGAAACCAACTTCGATTTTTCTGGATTATGTAAAGTTTTTTTGATAGAGGAGCTGCATTTGAGTAATTTTAGTTGAAATTAACTTCGAATTTTTGGATTTTTGTACAGATTTTTGTCAAATTTTAAAAAATTTTGTTGAAACCAACTTCGATTTTTCTGGATTATGTTAGGTTTTTTTGGATAGAGGAGCTGCATTTGAGTAATTTTAGTTGAAATTATCTTCGAATTTTTGGATTTTTGTACAGATTTTTGTCAAATTTTAAAATATTTTGTTGAAACCATCTTCGATTTTTCTGGAATATGTTAGGTTTTTTTGATAGAGGAGCTGCATTTGAGTAATTTTAGTTGAAATTAACTTCGAATTTTTGGATTTTTGTACAGATTTTTGTCAAATTTTAAAAAGTTTTGTTGAAATCAACTTCGATTTTTCTGGAATATGTTAGGTTTTTTTGATAGAGGAGCTGCATTTGAGTAATTTTAGTTGAAATTAATTTCGAATTTTTGGATTTTTGTGCAGATTTTTGTCAAATTTTATAAAATTTGTTGAACCCAACTTCGATTTTTCTGGATTATGTTAGGTTTTTTTGGTAGCGTCGCTGCATTTAAGTAATTTTAGTTGAAATTAATTTCGAAATTTTGGATTTTTGTACAGATTTTTGTCAAATTTTATAAAATTTGTTGAACCCAACTTCGATTTTTCTGGATTATGCTAGGTTTTTTTGATAGAGGTGCTGCATTTGAGTAATTCTAGTTGAAATTAACTTCGAATTTTTGGATTTTTGTATAGATTTTTGTCAAATTTTAAAAAATTTTGTTGAAACCAACTTCGATTTTTCTGGATTATGTAAAGTTTTTTTGATAGAGGAGCTGCATTTGAGTAATTTTAGTTGAAAATAAATTCGAATTTTTGGATTTTTGTACAGATTTTTGTCAAATTTTAAAAAATTTTGTTGAAACCAACTTCGATTACTCTGGATTACGTTAGGCTTTTTGGTAGCGGAGCTGCATTTGAGTAATTTTAGTTGAAATTAACTTCGAATTTTTGGATTTTTGTACAGATTTTTGTCAAATTTTAAAAAATTTTGTTGAAACCAACTTCGATTTTTCTGGAATATGTTAGGTTTTTTTGATACAGGAGCTGCATTTGAGTAATTCTAGTTGAAATTAACTTCGAATTTTTGGATTTTTGTACAGATTTTTGTCAAATTTTAAAAAATTTTGTTGAAACCAAATTCGATTTTTCTGGATTATGTAAATTTTTTTTGATAGAGGAGCTGCATTTGAGTAATTTTAGTTGAAAATAACTTCGAATTTTTGGATGTTTGTACAGATTTTTGTCAAATTTTAAAAAGTTTTGTTGAAATCAACTTCGATTTTTCTGGATTATGTTAGGTTTTTTTGATAGCGTCGCTGCATTTAAGTAATTTTAGTTGAAATTAATTTCGAAATTTTGGATTTTTGTACAGATTTTTGTCAAATTTTATAAAATTTGTTGAACCCAACTTCGATTTTTCTGGATTATGCTAGGTTTTTTTGATAGAGGAGCTGCATTTGAGTAATTCTAGTTGAAATTAACTTCGAATTTTTGGATTTTTGTATAGATTTTTGTCAAATTTTAAAAAATTTTGTTGAAACCAACTTCGATTTTTCTGGATTATGTAAAGTTTTTTTGATAGAGGAGCTGCATTTGAGTAATTTTAGTTGAAAATAACTTCGAATTTTTGGATTTTTGTACAGATTTTTGTCAAGTTTTAAAAAATTTTGTTGAAACCAACTTCGATTACCCTGGATTACGTTAGGCTTTTTGGTAGCGGAGCTGCATTTGAGTAATTTTAGTTGAAATTAACTTCGAATTTTTGGATTTTTGTACAGATTTTTGTCAAATTTTAAAAAATTTTTTTGAAACCAACTTCGATTTTTCTGGAATATGTTAGGTTTTTTTGATAGAGGAGCTGCATTTGAGTAATTTTAGTTGAAATTAACTTCGAATTTTTGGATTTTTGTACAGATTTTGGTCAAATTTTAAAAAATTTTGTTGAAACCAACTTCGATTTTTCTGGATTATGTAAAGTTTTTTTGATAGAGGAGCTGCATTTGAGTAATTTTAGTTGAAATTAACTTCGAATTTTTGGATTTTTGTACAGATTTTTGTCAAATTTTAAAAAATTTTGTTCAAACCAACTTCGATTACTCTGGATTACGTTAGGTTTTTTTGATAGATGAGCTGCATTTGAGAAATTTTAGTTGAAATTAACTTCGAATTTTTGGATTTTTGTACAGATTTTTGTCAAATTTTAAAAAATTTTGTTCAAACCAACTTCGATTACTCTGGATTACGTTAGGTTTTTTTGATAGAGGAGCTGCACTTGAGTAATTTTAGTTGAAATTAACTTCGAATTTTTGGATTTTTGTGCAGATTTTTGTCAAATTTTATAAAATTTGTTGAACCCAACTTCGATTTTGCTGGATTATGTTAGGTTTTTTTGATACAGGAGCTGCATTTGAGTAATTCTAGTTGAAAATAACTTCGAATTTTTGGATGTTTGTACATATTTTTTTCAAATTTTAAAAAATTTCGTTGAAACCAACTTCGATTTTTCTGGATTATGTAAAGTTTTTTTGATAGAGGAGCTGCATTTGAGTAATTTTAGTTGAAAATAACTTCGAATTTTTGGATTTTTGTACAGATTTTTGTCAAATTTTAAAAAATTTTGTTGAAACCAACTTCGATTTTTCTGGATTATGTTAGGTTTTTTGGATAGAGGAGCTGCATTTGAGTAATTTTAGTTGAAATTATCTTCGAATTTTTGGATTTTTGTACAGATTTTTGTCAAATATTATAAAATTTTGTTGAACCCAACATCGATTTTTCTGGATTATGTTAGGTTTTTTTGATAGAGGAGCTGCATTTGAGTAATTCTAGTTGAAATTAACATAGAATATTTGGATTTTTGTACAGATTTTTGTCAAATTTTAAAATATTTTGTTGAAACCAACTTCGATTTTTCTGAATTATGTTAGGTTTTTTTGATAGAGGAGCTGCATTTGAGTAATTTTAGTTGAAATTAACTTCGAATTTTTGGATTTTTGTACAGATTTTTGTCAAATTTTAAAAAATTTTGTTGAAACCAACTTCGATTACTCTGGATTACGTTAGGCTTTTTGGTAGCGGAGCTGCATTTGAGTAATTTTAGTTGAAATTAACTTCGAATTTTTGGATTTTTGTACAGATTTTTGTCAAATTTTAAAAAATTTTGTTGAAACCAACTTCGATTTTTCTGGAATATGTTAGGTTTTTTTGATAGAGGAGCTGCATTTGAGTAATTTTAGTTGAAATTAACTTCGAATTTTTGGATTTTTGTGCAGATTTTGGTCAAATTTTAAAAAATTTTGTTGAAACCAACTTCGATTTTTCTGGATTATGTAAAGTTTTTTTGATAGAGGAGCTGCATTTGAGTAATTTTAGTTGAAATTAACTTCGAATTTTTGGATTTTTGTACAGATTTTTGTCAAATTTTAAAAAATTTTGTTCAAACCAACTTCGATTACTCTGGATTACGTTAGGTTTTTTTGATAGAGGAGCTGCATTTGAGTAATTTTAGTTGAAATTAACTTCGAATTTTTGGATTTTTGTACAGATTTTTGTCAAATTTTAAAAAATTTTGTTGAAACCAACTTCGATTTTTCTGGAATATGTTAGGTTTTTTTGATAGAGGAGCTGCATTTGAGTAATTTTAGTTGAAATTAACTTCGAATTTTTGGATTTTTGTGCAGATTTTGGTCAAATTTTAAAAAATTTTGTTGAAACCAACTTCGATTTTTCTGGATTATGTAAAGTTTTTTTGATAGAGGAGCTGCATTTGAGTAATTTTAGTTGAAATTAACTTCGAATTTTTGGATTTTTGTACATATTTTTTTCAAATTTTAAAAAATTTTGTTCAAACCAACTTCGATTACTCTGGATTACGTTAGGTTTTTTTGATAGAGGAGCTGCATTTGAGTAATTTTAGTTGAAATTAACTTCGAATTTTTGGATTTTTGTACAGATTTTTGTCAAATTTTAAAAAATTTTGTTCAAACCAACTTCGATTACTCTGGATTACGTTAGGTTTTTTTGATAGAGGAGCTGCACTTGAGTAATTTTAGTTGAAATTAACTTCGAATTTTTGGATTTTTGTGCAGATTTTTGTCAAATTTTATAAAATTTGTTGAACCCAACTTCGATTTTGCTGGATTATGTTAGGTTTTTTTGATACAGGAGCTGCATTTGAGTAATTCTAGTCGAAATTAACATCGAATATTTGGATTTTTGTACAGATTTTTGTCAAATTTTAAAATATTTTGTTGAAACCAACTTCGATTTTTCTGAATTATGTTAGGTTTTTTTGATAGAGGAGCTGCATTTGAGTAATTTTAGTTGAAAATAACTTCGAATTTTTGGATTTTTGTACATATTTTTTTCAAATTTTAAAAAATTTTGTTGAAACCAACTTCGATTTTTCTGGATTATGTAAAGTTTTTTTGATAGAGGAGCTGCATTTGAGTAATTTTAGTTGAAAATAACTTCGAATTTTTGGATTTTTGTACAGATTTTTGTCAAATTTTAAAAAATATTGTTGAAACCAACTTCGATTTTTCTGGATTATGTTAGGTTTTTTGGATAGAGGAGCTGCATTTGAGTAATTTTAGTTGAAATTATCTTCGAATTTTTGGATTTTTGTACCGATTTTTGTCAAATATTATAAAATTTTGTTGAACCCAACATCGATTTTTCTGGATTATGTTAGGTTTTTTTGATAGAGGAGCTGCATTTGAGTAATTCTAGTTGAAATTAACATCGAATATTTGGATTTTTGTACAGATTTTTGTCAAATTTTAAAATATTTTGTTGAAACCAACTTCGATTTTTCTGAATTATGTTAGGTTTTTTTGATAGAGGAGCTGCATTTGAGTAATTTTAGTTGAAAATAACTTCGAATTTTTGGATTTTTGTACAGATTTTTGTCAAATTTTAAAAAATTTTGTTGAAACCAACTTCGATTACTCTGGATTACGTTAGGCTTTTTGGTAGCGGAGCTGCATTTGAGTAATTTTAGTTGAAATTAACTTCGAATTTTTGGATTTTTGTACAGATTTTTGTCAAATTTTAAAAAATTTTGTTGAAACCAACTTCGATTTTTCTGGAATATGTTAGGTTTTTTTGATAGAGGAGCTGCATTTGAGTAATTTTAGTTGAAATTAATTTCGAAATTTTGGATTTTTGTACAGATTTTTGTCAAATTTTATAAAATTTGTTGAACCCAACTTCGATTTTTCTGGATTATGCTAGGTTTTTTTGATAGAGGAGCTGCATTTGAGTAATTCTAGTTGAAATTAACTTCGAATTTTTGGATTTTTGTATAGATTTTTGTCAAATTTTAAAAAATTTTGTTGAAACCAACTTCGATTTTTCTGGATTATGTAAAGTTTTTTTGATAGAGGAGCTGCATTTGAGTAATTTTAGTTGAAAATAACTTCGAATTTTTGGATTTTTGTACAGATTTTTGTCAAGTTTTAAAAAATTTTGTTGAAACCAACTTCGATTACTCTGGATTACGTTAGGCTTTTTGGTAGCGGAGCTGCATTTGAGTAATTTTAGTTGAAATTAACTTCGAATTTTTGGATTTTTGTACAGATTTTTGTCAAATTTTAAAAAATTTTTTTGAAACCAACTTCGATTTTTCTGGAATATGTTAGGTTTTTTTGATAGAGGAGCTGCATTTGAGTAATTTTAGTTGAAATTAACTTCGAATTTTTGGATTTTTGTACAGATTTTGGTCAAATTTTAAAAAATTTTGTTGAAACCAACTTCGATTTTTCTGGATTATGTAAAGTTTTTTTGATAGAGGAGCTGCATTTGAGTAATTTTAGTTGAAATTAACTTCGAATTTTTGGATTTTTGTACAGATTTTTGTCAAATTTTAAAAAATTTTGTTCAAACCAACTTCGATTACTCTGGATTACGTTAGGTTTTTTTGATAGATGAGCTGCATTTGAGAAATTTTAGTTGAAATTAACTTCGAATTTTTGGATTTTTGTACAGATTTTTGTCAAATTTTAAAAAATTTTGTTCAAACCAACTTCGATTACTCTGGATTACGTTAGGTTTTTTTGATAGAGGAGCTGCACTTGAGTAATTTTAGTTGAAATTAACTTCGAATTTTTGGATTTTTGTGCAGATTTTTGTCAAATTTTATAAAATTTGTTGAACCCAACTTCGATTTTGCTGGATTATGTTAGGTTTTTTTGATACAGGAGCTGCATTTGAGTAATTCTAGTTGAAAATAACTTCGAATTTTTGGATGTTTGTACATATTTTTTTCAAATTTTAAAAAATTTCGTTGAAACCAACTTCGATTTTTCTGGATTATGTAAAGTTTTTTTGATAGAGGAGCTGCATTTGAGTAATTTTAGTTGAAATTAACTTCGAATTTTTGGATTTTTGTACAGATTTTTGTCAAATTTTAAAAAATTTTGTTGAAACCAAATTCGATTTTTCTGGATTATGTAAATTTTTTTTGATAGAGGAGCTGCATTTGAGTAATTTTAGTTGAAAATAACTTCGAATTTTTGGATGTTTGTACAGATTTTTGTCAAATTTTAAAAAGTTTTGTTGAAATCAACTTCGATTTTTCTGGATTATGTTAGGTTTTTTTGATAGCGTCGCTGCATTTAAGTAATTTTAGTTGAAATTAATTTCGAAATTTTGGATTTTTGTACAGATTTTTGTCAAATTTTATAAAATTTGTTGAACCCAACTTCGATTTTTCTGGATTATGCTAGGTTTTTTTGATAGAGGAGCTGCATTTGAGTAATTCTAGTTGAAATTAACTTCGAATTTTTGGATTTTTGTATAGATTTTTGTCAAATTTTAAAAAATTTTGTTGAAACCAACTTCGATTTTTCTGGATTATGTAAAGTTTTTTTGATAGAGGAGCTGCATTTGAGTAATTTTAGTTGAAAATAACTTCGAATTTTTGGATTTTTGTACAGATTTTTGTCAAGTTTTAAAAAATTTTGTTGAAACCAACTTCGATTACCCTGGATTACGTTAGGCTTTTTGGTAGCGGAGCTGCATTTGAGTAATTTTAGTTGAAATTAACTTCGAATTTTTGGATTTTTGTACAGATTTTTGTCAAATTTTAAAAAATTTTTTTGAAACCAACTTCGATTTTTCTGGAATATGTTAGGTTTTTTTGATAGAGGAGCTGCATTTGAGTAATTTTAGTTGAAATTAACTTCGAATTTTTGGATTTTTGTACAGATTTTGGTCAAATTTTAAAAAATTTTGTTGAAACCAACTTCGATTTTTCTGGATTATGTAAAGTTTTTTTGATAGAGGAGCTGCATTTGAGTAATTTTAGTTGAAATTAACTTCGAATTTTTGGATTTTTGTACAGATTTTTGTCAAATTTTAAAAAATTTTGTTCAAACCAACTTCGATTACTCTGGATTACGTTAGGTTTTTTTGATAGATGAGCTGCATTTGAGAAATTTTAGTTGAAATTAACTTCGAATTTTTGGATTTTTGTACAGATTTTTGTCAAATTTTAAAAAATTTTGTTCAAACCAACTTCGATTACTCTGGATTACGTTAGGTTTTTTTGATAGAGGAGCTGCACTTGAGTAATTTTAGTTGAAATTAACTTCGAATTTTTGGATTTTTGTGCAGATTTTTGTCAAATTTTATAAAATTTGTTGAACCCAACTTCGATTTTGCTGGATTATGTTAGGTTTTTTTGATACAGGAGCTGCATTTGAGTAATTCTAGTTGAAAATAACTTCGAATTTTTGGATGTTTGTACATATTTTTTTCAAATTTTAAAAAATTTCGTTGAAACCAACTTCGATTTTTCTGGATTATGTAAAGTTTTTTTGATAGAGGAGCTGCATTTGAGTAATTTTAGTTGAAAATAACTTCGAATTTTTGGATTTTTGTACAGATTTTTGTCAAATTTTAAAAAATTTTGTTGAAACCAACTTCGATTTTTCTGGATTATGTTAGGTTTTTTGGATAGAGGAGCTGCATTTGAGTAATTTTAGTTGAAATTATCTTCGAATTTTTGGATTTTTGTACAGATTTTTGTCAAATATTATAAAATTTTGTTGAACCCAACATCGATTTTTCTGGATTATGTTAGGTTTTTTTGATAGAGGAGCTGCATTTGAGTAATTCTAGTTGAAATTAACATAGAATATTTGGATTTTTGTACAGATTTTTGTCAAATTTTAAAATATTTTGTTGAAACCAACTTCGATTTTTCTGAATTATGTTAGGTTTTTTTGATAGAGGAGCTGCATTTGAGTAATTTTAGTTGAAATTAACTTCGAATTTTTGGATTTTTGTACAGATTTTTGTCAAATTTTAAAAAATTTTGTTGAAACCAACTTCGATTACTCTGGATTACGTTAGGCTTTTTGGTAGCGGAGCTGCATTTGAGTAATTTTAGTTGAAATTAACTTCGAATTTTTGGATTTTTGTACAGATTTTTGTCAAATTTTAAAAAATTTTGTTGAAACCAACTTCGATTTTTCTGGAATATGTTAGGTTTTTTTGATAGAGGAGCTGCATTTGAGTAATTTTAGTTGAAATTAACTTCGAATTTTTGGATTTTTGTGCAGATTTTGGTCAAATTTTAAAAAATTTTGTTGAAACCAACTTCGATTTTTCTGGATTATGTAAAGTTTTTTTGATAGAGGAGCTGCATTTGAGTAATTTTAGTTGAAATTAACTTCGAATTTTTGGATTTTTGTACAGATTTTTGTCAAATTTTAAAAAATTTTGTTCAAACCAACTTCGATTACTCTGGATTACGTTAGGTTTTTTTGATAGAGGAGCTGCATTTGAGTAATTTTAGTTGAAATTAACTTCGAATTTTTGGATTTTTGTACAGATTTTTGTCAAATTTTAAAAAATTTTGTTGAAACCAACTTCGATTTTTCTGGAATATGTTAGGTTTTTTTGATAGAGGAGCTGCATTTGAGTAATTTTAGTTGAAATTAACTTCGAATTTTTGGATTTTTGTGCAGATTTTGGTCAAATTTTAAAAAATTTTGTTGAAACCAACTTCGATTTTTCTGGATTATGTAAAGTTTTTTTGATAGAGGAGCTGCATTTGAGTAATTTTAGTTGAAATTAACTTCGAATTTTTGGATTTTTGTACATATTTTTTTCAAATTTTAAAAAATTTTGTTCAAACCAACTTCGATTACTCTGGATTACGTTAGGTTTTTTTGATAGAGGAGCTGCATTTGAGTAATTTTAGTTGAAATTAACTTCGAATTTTTGGATTTTTGTACAGATTTTTGTCAAATTTTAAAAAATTTTGTTCAAACCAACTTCGATTACTCTGGATTACGTTAGGTTTTTTTGATAGAGGAGCTGCACTTGAGTAATTTTAGTTGAAATTAACTTCGAATTTTTGGATTTTTGTGCAGATTTTTGTCAAATTTTATAAAATTTGTTGAACCCAACTTCGATTTTGCTGGATTATGTTAGGTTTTTTTGATACAGGAGCTGCATTTGAGTAATTCTAGTCGAAATTAACATCGAATATTTGGATTTTTGTACAGATTTTTGTCAAATTTTAAAATATTTTGTTGAAACCAACTTCGATTTTTCTGAATTATGTTAGGTTTTTTTGATAGAGGAGCTGCATTTGAGTAATTTTAGTTGAAAATAACTTCGAATTTTTGGATTTTTGTACATATTTTTTTCAAATTTTAAAAAATTTTGTTGAAACCAACTTCGATTTTTCTGGATTATGTAAAGTTTTTTTGATAGAGGAGCTGCATTTGAGTAATTTTAGTTGAAAATAACTTCGAATTTTTGGATTTTTGTACAGATTTTTGTCAAATTTTAAAAAATATTGTTGAAACCAACTTCGATTTTTCTGGATTATGTTAGGTTTTTTGGATAGAGGAGCTGCATTTGAGTAATTTTAGTTGAAATTATCTTCGAATTTTTGGATTTTTGTACCGATTTTTGTCAAATATTATAAAATTTTGTTGAACCCAACATCGATTTTTCTGGATTATGTTAGGTTTTTTTGATAGAGGAGCTGCATTTGAGTAATTCTAGTTGAAATTAACATCGAATATTTGGATTTTTGTACAGATTTTTGTCAAATTTTAAAATATTTTGTTGAAACCAACTTCGATTTTTCTGAATTATGTTAGGTTTTTTTGATAGAGGAGCTGCATTTGAGTAATTTTAGTTGAAAATAACTTCGAATTTTTGGATTTTTGTACAGATTTTTGTCAAATTTTAAAAAATTTTGTTGAAACCAACTTCGATTACTCTGGATTACGTTAGGCTTTTTGGTAGCGGAGCTGCATTTGAGTAATTTTAGTTGAAATTAACTTCGAATTTTTGGATTTTTGTACAGATTTTTGTCAAATTTTAAAAAATTTTGTTGAAACCAACTTCGATTTTTCTGGAATATGTTAGGTTTTTTTGATAGAGGAGCTGCATTTGAGTAATTTTAGTTGAAATTAATTTCGAAATTTTGGATTTTTGTACAGATTTTTGTCAAATTTTATAAAATTTGTTGAACCCAACTTCGATTTTTCTGGATTATGCTAGGTTTTTTTGATAGAGGAGCTGCATTTGAGTAATTCTAGTTGAAATTAACTTCGAATTTTTGGATTTTTGTATAGATTTTTGTCAAATTTTAAAAAATTTTGTTGAAACCAACTTCGATTTTTCTGGATTATGTAAAGTTTTTTTGATAGAGGAGCTGCATTTGAGTAATTTTAGTTGAAAATAACTTCGAATTTTTGGATTTTTGTACAGATTTTTGTCAAGTTTTAAAAAATTTTGTTGAAACCAACTTCGATTACTCTGGATTACGTTAGGCTTTTTGGTAGCGGAGCTGCATTTGAGTAATTTTAGTTGAAATTAACTTCGAATTTTTGGATTTTTGTACAGATTTTTGTCAAATTTTAAAAAATTTTTTTGAAACCAACTTCGATTTTTCTGGAATATGTTAGGTTTTTTTGATAGAGGAGCTGCATTTGAGTAATTTTAGTTGAAATTAACTTCGAATTTTTGGATTTTTGTACAGATTTTGGTCAAATTTTAAAAAATTTTGTTGAAACCAACTTCGATTTTTCTGGATTATGTAAAGTTTTTTTGATAGAGGAGCTGCATTTGAGTAATTTTAGTTGAAATTAACTTCGAATTTTTGGATTTTTGTACAGATTTTTGTCAAATTTTAAAAAATTTTGTTCAAACCAACTTCGATTACTCTGGATTACGTTAGGTTTTTTTGATAGATGAGCTGCATTTGAGAAATTTTAGTTGAAATTAACTTCGAATTTTTGGATTTTTGTACAGATTTTTGTCAAATTTTAAAAAATTTTGTTCAAACCAACTTCGATTACTCTGGATTACGTTAGGTTTTTTTGATAGAGGAGCTGCACTTGAGTAATTTTAGTTGAAATTAACTTCGAATTTTTGGATTTTTGTGCAGATTTTTGTCAAATTTTATAAAATTTGTTGAACCCAACTTCGATTTTGCTGGATTATGTTAGGTTTTTTTGATACAGGAGCTGCATTTGAGTAATTCTAGTTGAAAATAACTTCGAATTTTTGGATGTTTGTACATATTTTTTTCAAATTTTAAAAAATTTCGTTGAAACCAACTTCGATTTTTCTGGATTATGTAAAGTTTTTTTGATAGAGGAGCTGCATTTGAGTAATTTTAGTTGAAAATAACTTCGAATTTTTGGATTTTTGTACAGATTTTTGTCAAATTTTAAAAAATTTTGTTGAAACCAACTTCGATTTTTCTGGATTATGTTAGGTTTTTTGGATAGAGGAGCTGCATTTGAGTAATTTTAGTTGAAATTATCTTCGAATTTTTGGATTTTTGTACAGATTTTTGTCAAATATTATAAAATTTTGTTGAACCCAACATCGATTTTTCTGGATTATGTTAGGTTTTTTTGATAGAGGAGCTGCATTTGAGTAATTCTAGTTGAAATTAACATAGAATATTTGGATTTTTGTACAGATTTTTGTCAAATTTTAAAATATTTTGTTGAAACCAACTTCGATTTTTCTGAATTATGTTAGGTTTTTTTGATAGAGGAGCTGCATTTGAGTAATTTTAGTTGAAATTAACTTCGAATTTTTGGATTTTTGTACAGATTTTTGTCAAATTTTAAAAAATTTTGTTGAAACCAACTTCGATTACTCTGGATTACGTTAGGCTTTTTGGTAGCGGAGCTGCATTTGAGTAATTTTAGTTGAAATTAACTTCGAATTTTTGGATTTTTGTACAGATTTTTGTCAAATTTTAAAAAATTTTGTTGAAACCAACTTCGATTTTTCTGGAATATGTTAGGTTTTTTTGATAGAGGAGCTGCATTTGAGTAATTTTAGTTGAAATTAACTTCGAATTTTTGGATTTTTGTGCAGATTTTGGTCAAATTTTAAAAAATTTTGTTGAAACCAACTTCGATTTTTCTGGATTATGTAAAGTTTTTTTGATAGAGGAGCTGCATTTGAGTAATTTTAGTTGAAATTAACTTCGAATTTTTGGATTTTTGTACATATTTTTTTCAAATTTTAAAAAATTTTGTTCAAACCAACTTCGATTACTCTGGATTACGTTAGGTTTTTTTGATAGAGGAGCTGCATTTGAGTAATTTTAGTTGAAATTAACTTCGAATTTTTGGATTTTTGTACAGATTTTTGTCAAATTTTAAAAAATTTTGTTCAAACCAACTTCGATTACTCTGGATTACGTTAGGTTTTTTTGATAGAGGAGCTGCACTTGAGTAATTTTAGTTGAAATTAACTTCGAATTTTTGGATTTTTGTGCAGATTTTTGTCAAATTTTATAAAATTTGTTGAACCCAACTTCGATTTTGCTGGATTATGTTAGGTTTTTTTGATACAGGAGCTGCATTTGAGTAATTCTAGTCGAAATTAACATCGAATATTTGGATTTTTGTACAGATTTTTGTCAAATTTTAAAATATTTTGTTGAAACCAACTTCGATTTTTCTGAATTATGTTAGGTTTTTTTGATAGAGGAGCTGCATTTGAGTAATTTTAGTTGAAAATAACTTCGAATTTTTGGATTTTTGTACATATTTTTTTCAAATTTTAAAAAATTTTGTTGAAACCAACTTCGATTTTTCTGGATTATGTAAAGTTTTTTTGATAGAGGAGCTGCATTTGAGTAATTTTAGTTGAAAATAACTTCGAATTTTTGGATTTTTGTACAGATTTTTGTCAAATTTTAAAAAATATTGTTGAAACCAACTTCGATTTTTCTGGATTATGTTAGGTTTTTTGGATAGAGGAGCTGCATTTGAGTAATTTTAGTTGAAATTATCTTCGAATTTTTGGATTTTTGTACAGATTTTTGTCAAATATTATAAAATTTTGTTGAACCCAACATCGATTTTTCTGGATTATGTTAGGTTTTTTTGATAGAGGAGCTGCATTTGAGTAATTCTAGTTGAAATTAACATCGAATATTTGGATTTTTGTACAGATTTTTGTCAAATTTTAAAATATTTTGTTGAAACCAACTTCGATTTTTCTGAATTATGTTAGGTTTTTTTGATAGAGGAGCTGCATTTGAGTAATTTTAGTTGAAAATAACTTCGAATTTTTGGATTTTTGTACAGATTTTTGTCAAATTTTAAAAAATTTTGTTGAAACCAACTTCGATTACTCTGGATTACGTTAGGCTTTTTGGTAGCGGAGCTGCATTTGAGTAATTTTAGTTGAAATTAACTTCGAATTTTTGGATTTTTGTACAGATTTTTGTCAAATTTTAAAAAATTTTGTTGAAACCAACTTCGATTTTTCTGGAATATGTTAGGTTTTTTTGATAGAGGAGCTGCATTTGAGTAATTTTAGTTGAAATTAACTTCGAATTTTTGGATTTTTGTGCAGATTTTGGTCAAATTTTAAAAAATTTTGTTGAAACCAACTTCGATTTTTCTGGATTATGTAAAGTTTTTTTGATAGAGGAGCTGCATTTGAGTAATTTTAGTTGAAATTAACTTCGAATTTTTGGATTTTTGTACAGATTTTTGTCAAATTTTAAAAAATTTTGTTCAAACCAACTTCGATTACTCTGGATTACGTTAGGTTTTTTTGATAGAGGAGCTGCATTTGAGTAATTTTAGTTGAAATTAACTTCGAATTTTTGGATTTTTGTACAGATTTTTTTCAAATTATAAAAAATTTTGTTGAAACCAACTTCGATTTTTCTGGAATATGTTAGGTTTTTTTGATAGAGGAGCTGCATTTGAGTAATTTTAGTTGAAATTAACTTCGAATTTTTGGATTTTTGTACAGATTTTTGTCAAATTTTAAAAAAATTTGTTGAAACCAACTTCGATTTTTCTGGATTATGTTAGGTTTTTTGGATAGAGGATCTGCATTTGAGTAATTTTAGTTGAAATTATCTTCGAATTTTTGGATTTTTGTACAGATTTTTGTCAAATTTTAAAAAATTGTGTTGAAACCAACTTCGATTTTTCTGGATTATGTTAGGTTTTTTGGATAGAGGAGCTGCATTTGAGTAATTTTAGTTGAAATTATCTTCGAATTTTTGGATTTTTGTACAGATTTTTGTCAAACTTTATAAAATTTTGTTGAACCCAACTTCGATTTTTCTGGATTATGTTAGGTTTTTTTGATAGAGGAGCTGCATTTGAGTAATTCTAGTTGAAATTAACTTCGAATTTTTGGATTTTTGTACAGATTTTTGTCAAATTTTAAAAAGTTTTGTTGAAATCAACTTCGATTTTTCTGGAATATGTTAGGTTTTTTTGATAGAGGAGCTGCATTTGAGTAATTTTAGTTGAAATTAATTTCGAAATTTTGGATTTTTGTACAGATTTTTGTCAAATTTTAAAAAATTTTGTTGAAACCAACTTCGATTTTTCTGGAATATGTTAGGTTTTTTTGATAGAGGAGCTGCATTTGAGTAATTTTAGTTGAAATTAACTTCGAATTTTTGGATTTTTGTACAGATTTTTGTCAAATTTTAAAATATTTTGTTGAAACCATCTTCGATTTTTCTGGAATATGTTAGGTTTTTTTGATAGAGGAGCTGCATTTGAGTAATTTTAGTTGAAATTAACTTCGAATTTTTGGATTTTTGTACAGATTTTTGTCAAATTTTAAAAAGTTTTGTTGAAATCAACTTCGATTTTTCTGCAATGTTTTAGGTTTTTTTGATAGAGGAGCTGCATTTGAGTAATTTTAGTTGAAATTAATTTCGAATTTTTGGATTTTTGTGCAGATTTTTGTCAAATTTTATAAAATTTGTTGAACCCAACTTCGATTTTTCTGGATTATGTTAGGTTTTTTTGATAGAGGAGCTGCATTTGAGTAATTCTAGTTGAAATTAACTTCGAATTTTTAGATTTTTGTATAGATTTTTGTCAAATTTTAAAAAATTTTGTTGAAACCAACTTCGATTTTTCTGGATTATGTAAAGTTTTTTTGATAGAGGAGCTGCATTTGAGTAATTTTAGTTGAAAATAACTTCGAATTTTTGGATTTTTGTACAGATTTTTGTCAAATTTTAAAAAATTTTGTTGAAACCAACTTCGATTACTCTGGATTACGTTAGGCTTTTTGGTAGCGGAGCTGCATTTGAGTAATTTTAGTTGAAATTAACTTCGAATTTTTGGATTTATGTACAGATTTTTGTCAAATTTTAAAAAATTTTGTTGAAACCAACTTCGATTTTTCTGGAATATGTTAGGTTTTTTTGATAGAGGAGCTGCATTTGAGTAATTTTAGTTGAAATTAACTTCGAATTTTTGGATTTTTGTACAGATTTTTGTCAAATTTTAAAATATTTTGTTGAAACCATCTTCGATTTTTCTGGAATATGTTAGGTTTTTTTGATAGAGGAGCTGCATTTGAGTAATTTTAGTTGAAATTAACTTCGAATTTTTGGATTTTTGTACAGATTTTTGTCAAATTTTAAAAAGTTTTGTTGAAATCAACTTCGATTTTTCTGGAATGTGTTAGGTTTTTTTGATAGAGGAGCTGCATTTGAGTAATTTTAGTTGAAATTAATTTCGAATTTTTGGATTTTTGTGCAGATTTTTGTCAAATTTTATAAAATTTGTTGAACCCAACTTCGATTTTTCTGGATTATGTTAGGTTTTTTTGATACAGGAGCTGCATTTGAGTAATTCTAGTTGAAATTAACTTCGAATTTTTGGATTTTTGTACAGATATTTGTCAAATTTTAAAAAATTTTGTTGAAACCAACTTCGATTTTTCTGGATTATGTAAATTTTTTTTGATAGAGGAGCTGCATTTGAGTAATTTTAGTTGAAAATAACTTCGAATTTTTGGATTTTTGTACAGATTTTTGTCAAATTTTAAAAAATTTTGTTGAAACCAACTTTGATTACTCTGGATTACGTTAGGCTTTTTGGTAGCGGAGCTGCATTTGAGTAATTTTAGTTGAAATTAACTTCGAATTTTTGGATTTTTGTACAGATTTTTGTCAAATTTTAAAAAATTTTGTTGAAACCAACTTCGATTTTTCTGGAATATGTTAGGTTTTTTTGATAGAGGAGCTGCATTTGAGTAATTTTAGTTGAAATTAACTTCGAATTTTTGGATTTTTGTGCAGATTTTGGTCAAATTTTAAAAAATTTTGTTGAAACCAACTTCGATTTTTCTGGATTATGTAAAGTTTTTTTGATAGAGGAGCTGCATTTGAGTAATTTTAGTTGAAATTAACTTCGAATTTTTGGATTTTTGTACAGATTTTTGTCAAATTTTAAAAAATTTTGTTCAAACCAACTTCGATTACTCTGGATTACGTTAGGTTTTTTTGATAGAGGAGCTGCATTTGAGTAATTTTAGTTGAAATTAACTTCGAATTTTTGGATTTTTGTACAGATATTTGTCAAATTTTAAAAAATTTTGTTGAAACCAACTTCGATTTTTCTGGATTATGTAAATTTTTTTTGATAGAGGAGCTGCATTTGAGTAATTTTAGTTGAAAATAACTTCGAATTTTTGGATGTTTGTACAGATTTTTGTCAAATTTTAAAAAGTTTTGTTGAAATCAACTTCGATTTTTCTGGATTATGTTAGGTTTTTTTGGTAGCGTCGCTGCATTTAAGTAATTTTAGTTGAAATTAATTTCGAAATTTTGGATTTTTGTACAGATTTTTGTCAAATTTTATAAAATTTGTTGAACCCAACTTCGATTTTTCTGGATTATGCTAGGTTTTTTTGATAGAGGAGCTGCATTTGAGTAATTCTAGTTGTAATTAACTTCGAATTTTTGGATTTTTGTATAGATTTTTGTCAAATTTTAAAAAATTTTGTTGAAACCAACTTCGATTTTTCTGGATTATGTAAAGTTTTTTTGATAGAGGAGCTGCATTTGAGTAATTTTAGTTGAAAATAACTTCGAATTTTTGGATTTTTGTACAGATTTTTGTCAAATTTTAAAAAATTTTGTTGAAACCAACTTTGATTACTCTGGATTACGTTAGGCTTTTTGGTAGCGGAGCTGCATTTGAGTAATTTTAGTTGAAATTAACTTCGAATTTTTGGATTTTTGTACAGATTTTTGTCAAATTTTAAAAAATTTTGTTGAAACCAACTTCGATTTTTCTGGAATATGTTAGGTTTTTTTGATAGAGGAGCTGCATTTGAGTAATTTTAGTTGAAATTAACTTCGAATTTTTGGATTTTTGTGCAGATTTTGGTCAAATTTTAAAAAATTTTGTTGAAACCAACTTCGATTTTTCTGGATTATGTAAAGTTTTTTGATAGAGGAGCTGCATTTGAGTAATTTTAGTTGAAATTAACTTCGAATTTTTGGATTTTTGTACAGATTTTTGTCAAATTTTAAAAAATTTTGTTCAAACCAACTTCGATTACTCTGGATTACGTTAGGTTTTTTTGATAGAGGAGCTGCATTTGAGTAATTTTAGTTGAAATTAACTTCGAATTTTTGGATGTTTGTACAGATTTTTTTCAAATTATAAAAAATTTTGTTGAAACCAACTTCGATTTTTCTGGATTATGTTAGGTTTTTTGATAGAGGAGCTGCATATGAGTAACTTTAGTTGAAATTAACTTCGAATTTTTGGATTTTTGTACAGATTTTTGTCAAATTTTAAAAAAATTTGTTGAAACCAACTTCGATTTTTCTGGATTATGTTAGGTTTTTTGGATAGAGGATCTGCATTTGAGTAATTTTAGTTGAAATTATCTTCGAATTTTTGGATTTTTGTACAGATTTTTGTCAAATTTTAAAAAATTTTGTTGAAACCAACTTCGATTTTTCTGGATTATGTTAGGTTTTTTGGATAGAGGAGCTGCATTTGAGTAATTTTAGTTTAAATTAACTTCGAATTTTTGGATTTTTGTACAGATTTTTGTCAAATTTTAAAAAATTTTGTTGAAACCAACTTCGATTTTTCTGGATTTTGTTAGGTTTTTTTGATAGAGGAGCTGCATTTGAGTAATTTTAGTTGAAAATAACTTCGAATTTTTGGACTTTTGTACAGATTTTTGTCAAATTTTAAAAAATTTTGTTTAAACCTACTTCGATTTTTGGGGATTATGTTAGGTTTTTTTGATAGAGGAGCTGCATTTGAGTAATTTTAGTTTAAATTAACTGCGAATTTTTGGATTTTTGTACAGATTTTTGTCAAATTTTAACAAATTTTGTTGAAACCAACTTCGATTTTTCTGGATTATGTAAAGTTTTTTTGATAGAGGAGCTGCTTTTGAGTAATTTTAGTTGAAAATAACTTCGAATTTTTGGATTTTTGTACAGATTTTTGTCGAATTTTAAAAAATTTTGTTTAAACCTACTTCGATTTTTCTGGATTATTTTAGGTTTATTGATAGAGGAGCTGCATTTGAGTAATTTTAGGTTAAATTAACTTCGAATTTTTGGATTCATGAACAGATTTTAGTCAAATTTTAAAAAATTTTGTTGAAACCAACTTCGATTTCTCTGGATTATGTTTGGTTTTTTTGATAGAGGAGCTGCATTTGAGTAATTTTAGTTGAAAATAACTTCGAATTTTTGGATTTTTGTACAGATTTTTGTCAAATTTTAAAAAATTTTGTTGAAACCTACTTCGATTTTTCTGGATTATGTTAGGTTTTTTTGATAGAGGAGCTGCATTTGAGTAATTTTAGTTTAAATTAACTTCGAATTTTTGGATTTTTGTACAGATGTTTGTCAAATTTTAAAAAATTTTGTTGAAACCAACTTCGATTTTTCTGGGTTATGTTAGGTTTTTTGGATAGAGGATCTGCATTTGAGTAATTTTAGTTGAAATTATCTTCGAATTTTTGGATTTTTGTACAGATTTTTGTCAAATTTTAAAAAATTTTGTTGAAACCAACTTCGATTTTTCTGGAATATGTTAGGTTTTTTTGATAGAGGTGCTGCATTTGAGTAATTTTAGTTGAAATTAATTTCGAAATTTTGGATTTTTGTACAGATTTTTGTCAAATTTTAAAAAATTTTGTTGAAACCAACTTCGATTTTTCTGGAATATGTTAGGTTTTTTTGATAGAGGAGCTGCATTTGAGTAATTTTAGTTGAAATTAACTTCGAATTTTTGGATTTTTGTACAGATTTTTGTCAAATTTTAAAATATTTTGTTGAAACCATCTTCGATTTTTCTGGAATATGTTAGGTTTTTTTGATAGACGAGCTGCATTTGAGTAATTTTAGTTGAAATTAACTTCGAATTTTTGGATTTTTGTACAGATTTTTGTCAAATTTTAAAAAGTTTTGTTGAAATCAACTTCGATTTTTCTGCAATGTGTTAGGTTTTTTTGATAGAGGAGCTGCATTTGAGTAATTTTAGTTGAAATTAATTTCGAATTTTTGGATTTTTGTGCAGATTTTTGTCAAATTTTATAAAATTTGTTGAACCCAACTTCGATTTTTCTGGATTATGTTAGGTTTTTTTGATACAGGAGCTGCATTTGAGTAATTCTAGTTGAAATTAACTTCGAATTTTTGGATTTTTGTACAGATATTTGTCAAATTTTAAAAAATTTTGTTGAAACCAACTTCGATTTTTCTGGATTATGCTAGGTTTTTTTGATAGAGGAGCTGCATTTGAGTAATTCTAGTTGAAATTAACTTCGAATTTTTAGATTTTTGTATAGATTTTTGTCAAATTTTAAAAAATTTTGTTGAAACCAACTTCGATTTTTCTGGATTATGTAAAGTTTTTTTGATAGAGGAGCTGCATTTGAGTAATTTTAGTTGAAAATAACTTCGAATTTTTGGATTTTTGTACAGATTTTTGTCAAATTTTAAAAAATTTTGTTGAAACCAACTTCGATTACTCTGGATTACGTTAGGTTTTTTGGTAGCGGAGCTGCATTTGAGTAATTTTAGTTGAAATTAACTTCGAATTTTTGGATTTTTGTACAGATTTTTGTCAAATTTTATAAAATTTGTTGAACCCAACTTCGATTTTTCTGGATTATGCTAGGTTTTTTTGATAGAGGAGCTGCATTTGAGTAATTCTAGTTGAAATTAACTTCGAATTTTTAGATTTTTGTATAGATTTTTGTCAAATTTTAAAAAATTTTGTTGAAACCAACTTCGATTTTTCTGGATTATGTAAAGTTTTTTTGATAGAGGAGCTGCATTTGAGTAATTTTAGTTGAAAATAACTTCGAATTTTTGGATTTTTGTACAGATTTTTGTCAAATTTTAAAAAATTTTGTTGAAACCAACTTCGATTACTCTGGATTACGTTAGGTTTTTTGGTAGCGGAGCTGCATTTGAGTAATTTTAGTTGAAATTAACTTCGAATTTTTGGATTTATGTACAGATTTTTGTCAAATTTTAAAAAATTTTGTTGAAACCAACTTCGATTTTTCTGGAATATGTTAGGTTTTTTGGATAGAGGATCTGCATTTGAGTAATTTTAGTTGAAATTATCTTCGAATTTTTGGATTTTTGTACAGATTTTTGTCAAATTTTAAAATATTTTGTTGAAACCATCTTCGATTTTTCTGGAATATGTTAGGTTTTTTTGATAGAGGAGCTGCATTTGAGTAATTTTAGTTGAAATTAACTTCGAATTTTTGGATTTTTGTACAGATTTTTGTCAAATTTTAAAAAGTTTTGTTGAAATCAACTTCGATTTTTCTGGAATGTGTTAGGTTTTTTTGATAGAGGAGCTGCATTTGAGTAATTTTAGTTGAAATTAATTTCGAATTTTTGGATTTTTGTGCAGATTTTTGTCAAATTTTAAAAAATTGTGTTGAAACCAACTTCGATTTTTCTGGATTATGTTAGGTTTTTTGGATAGAGGAGCTGCATTTGAGTAATTTTAGTTGAAATTATCTTCGAATTTTTGGATTTTTGTACAGATTTTTGTCAAACTTTATAAAATTTTGTTGAACCCAACTTCGATTTTTCTGGATTATGTTAGGTTTTTTTGATAGAGGAGCTGCATTTGAGTAATTCTAGTTGAAATTAACTTCGAATTTTTGGATTTTTGTACAGATTTTTGTCAAATTTTAAAAAGTTTTGTTGAAATCAACTTCGATTTTTCTGCAATGTGTTAGGTTTTTTTGATAGAGGAGCTGCATTTGAGTAATTTTAGTTGAAATTAATTTCGAATTTTTGGATTTTTGTGCAGATTTTTGTCAAATTTTATAAAATTTGTTGAACCCAACTTCGATTTTTCTGGATTATGTTAGGTTTTTTTGATACAGGAGCTGCATTTGAGTAATTCTAGTTGAAATTAACTTCGAATTTTTGGATTTTTGTACAGATATTTGTCAAATTTTAAAAAATTTTGTTGAAACCAACTTCGATTTTTCTGGATTATGTAAATTTTTTTTGATAGAGGAGCTGCATTTGAGTAATTTTAGTTGAAAATAACTTCGAATTTTTGGATGTTTGTACAGATTTTTGTCAAATTTTAAAAAGTTTTGTTGAAATCAACTTCGATTTTTCTGGATTATGTTAGGTTTTTTTGGTAGCGTCGCTGCATTTAAGTAATTTTAGTTGAAATTAATTTCGAAATTTTGGATTTTTGTACAGATTTTTGTCAAATTTTATAAAATTTGTTGAACCCAACTTCGATTTTTCTGGATTATGCTAGGTTTTTTTGATAGAGGAGCTGCATTTGAGTAATTTTAGTTGAAATTAACTTCGAATTTTTGGATTTTTGTACAGATTTTTGTCAAATTTTAAAAAATTTTGTTGAAACCAACTTCGATTACTCTGGATTACGTTAGGCTTTTTGGTAGCGGAGCTGCATTTGAGTAATTTTAGTTGAAATTAACTTCGAATTTTTGGATTTATGTACAGATTTTTGTCAAATTTAAAAAAATTTTGTTGAAACCAACTTCGATTTTTCTGGAATATGTTAGGTTTTTTTGATAGAGGAGCTGCATTTGAGTAATTTTAGTTGAAATTAACTTCGAATTTTTGGATTTTTGTGCAGATTTTGGTCAAATTTTAAAAAATTTTGTTGAAACCAACTTCGATTTTTCTGGATTATGTAAAGTTTTTTGATAGAGGAGCTGCATTTGAGTAATTTTAGTTGAAATTAACTTCGAATTTTTGGATTTTTGTACAGATTTTTGTCAAATTTTAAAAAATTTTGTTCAAACCAACTTCGATTACTCTGGATTACGTTAGGTTTTTTTGATAGAGGAGCTGCATTTGAGTAATTTTAGTTGAAATTAACTTCGAATTTTTGGATGTTTGTACAGATTTTTTTCAAATTATAAAAAATTTTGTTGAAACCAACTTCGATTTTTCTGGATTATTTTAGGTTTTTTGGATAGAGGAGCTGCATTTGAGTAATTTTAGTTTAAATTAACTTCGAATTTTTGGATTTTTGTACAGATTTTTGTCAAATTTTAAAAAATTTTGTTGAAACCTACTTCGATTTTTCTGGATTATGTTAGGTTTTTTTGATAGAGGAGCTGCATTTGAGTAATTTTAGTTTAAATTAACTTCGAATTTTTGGATTTTTGTATAGATGTTTGTCAAATTTTATAAAATTTGTTGAACCCAACTTCGATTTTTCTGGATTATGTTAGGTTTTTTTGATACAGGAGCTGCATTTGAGTAATTCTAGTTGAAATTAACTTCGAATTTTTGGATTTTTGTACAGATATTTGTCAAATTTTAAAAAATTTTGTTGAAACCAACTTCGATTTTTCTGGATTATGTAAATTTTTTTTGATAGAGGAGCTGCATTTGAGTAATTTTAGTTGAAAATAACTTCGAATTTTTGGATGTTTGTACAGATTTTTGTCAAATTTTAAAAAGTTTTGTTGAAATCAACTTCGATTTTTCTGGATTATGTTAGGTTTTTTTGGTAGCGTCGCTGCATTTAAGTAATTTTAGTTGAAATTAATTTCGAAATTTTGGATTTTTGTACAGATTTTTGTCAAATTTTATAAAATTTGTTGAACCCAACTTCGATTTTTCTGGATTATGCTAGGTTTTTTTGATAGAGGAGCTGCATTTGAGTAATTCTAGTTGAAATTAACTTCGAATTTTTGGATTTTTGTATAGATTTTTGTCAAATTTTAAAAAATTTTGTTGAAACCAACTTCGATTTTTCTGGATTATGTAAAGTTTTTTTGATAGAGGAGCTGCATTTGAGTAATTTTAGTTGAAAATAACTTCGAATTTTTGGATTTTTGTACAGATTTTTGTCAAATTTTAAAAAATTTTGTTGAAACCAACTTCGATTACTCTGGATTACGTTAGGCTTTTTGGTAGCGGAGCTGCATTTGAGTAATTTTAGTTGAAATTAACTTCGAATTTTTGGATTTTTGTACAGATTTTTGTCAAATTTTAAAAAATTTTGTTGAAACCAACTTCGATTTTTCTGGAATATGTTAGGTTTTTTTGATAGAGGAGCTGCATTTGAGTAATTTTAGTTGAAATTAACTTCGAATTTTTGGATTTTTGTGCAGATTTTGGTCAAATTTTAAAAAATTTTGTTGAAACCAACTTCGATTTTTCTGGATTATGTAAAGTTTTCTTGATAGAGGAGCTGCATTTGAGTAATTTTAGTTGAAATTAACTTCGAATTTTTGGATTTTTGTACAGATTTTTGTCAAATTTTAAAAAATTTTGTTCAAACCAACTTCGATTACTCTGGATTACGTTAGGTTTTTTTGATAGAGGAGCTGCATTTGAGTAATTTTAGTTGAAATTAACTTCGAATTTTTGGATGCTTGTACAGATTTTTTTCAAATTATAAAAAATTTTGTTGAAACCTACTTCGATTTTTGGGGATTATGTTAGGTTTTTTGGATAGAGGATCTGCATTTGAGTAATTTTAGTTGAAATTATCTTCGAATTTTTGGATTTTTGTACAGATTTTTGTCGAATTTTAAAAAATTTTGTTTAAACCTACTTCGATTTTTCTGGATTATTTTAGGTTTATTGATAGAGGAGCTGCATTTGAGTAATTTTAGGTTAAATTAACTTCGAATTTTTGGATTCATGAACAGATTTTAGTCAAATTTTAAAAAATTTTGTTGAAACCAACTTCGATTTCTCTGGATTATGTTTGGTTTTTTTGATAGAGGAGCTGCATTTGAGTAATTTTAGTTGAAAATAACTTCGAATTTTTGGATTTTTGTACAGATTTTTGTCAAATTTTAAAAAATTTTGTTGAAACCTACTTCGATTTTTCTGGATTATGTTAGGTTTTTTTGATAGAGGAGCTGCATTTGAGTAATTTTAGTTTAAATTAACTTCGAATTTTTGGATTTTTGTACAGATGTTTGTCAAATTTTAAAAAATTTTGTTGAAACCAACTTCGATTTTTCTGGATTTTGTTAGGTTTTTTTGATAGAGGAGCTGCATTTGAGTAATTTTAGTTGAAAATAACTTCGAATTTTTGGATTTTTGTACAGATTATTGTCAAATTTTAAAAAATTTTGTTTAAACCTACTTCGATTTTTCTGGATTATTTTAGGTTTTTTTTATAGAGGAGCTGCATTTGAGTAATTTTAGTTGAAATTAACTTCGAATTTTTGGATTTTTGTACAGATATTTGTGAAAATTTAAAAAATTTTGTTTAAACCTACTTCGATTTTTCTGGATTATGTTATGTTTTTTTGATAGAGGAGCTGCATTTGAGTAATTTTAGTTGAAATTAATTTCGAATTTTTGGATTTTTGTGCAGATTTTTGTCAAATTTTAAAAAATTTTGTTGAAACCAACTTCGATTTCTCTGGATTATGTTAGGTTTTTTGATAGAGGAGCTGCATTTGAGTAACTTTTTGTTGAAATTAACTTCGAATTTTTGGATTTTTGTACAGATTTTTGTCAAATTTTTAAAAATTTTGTTGAAACCAACTTCGATTTTTCTGTATTATGTTAAGTTTTTTTGATAGACGGCTGCATTTGAGTAATTTTAGTTGAAATTAACTTCGAATTTTGGGATATTCGTACAGATGTTTGTCAAATTTTAAAAAATTTTGTTGAAACCAACTTCGATTTTTCTGGATTATGTTAGGTTTTTTGATAGAGGAGCTGCATTTGTGTAATTTTAGTTGAAAATAACTTCGAATTTTTGGATGTTTGTACAGATTTTTGTCAAATTATAAAAAATTTTCTTCAAACCAACTTCGAGTTTTCTGGATTATGTTAGGTATTTTTGATAGAGTAACTGCATTTGAGTAATTTTAGTTGAAATTAACTTCGAATTTTTGGATTTTGTACAGATTTTTTTAAAAATTTATAAAATTTTGTTGAAGCCAACTTCGATTTCTCTGGATTATGTAAAGTTTTTTTGATAGAGGAGCTGCATTTGAGTAATTTTAGTTGAAATTAACTTCGAATTTTTGGATTTTTGTACAAATTTTTGTCAAATTTTAAAAAATTTTGTTTAAACCTACTTCGATTTTTCTGGATTATGTTAGGTTTTTTTATAGAGGAGCTGCATTTGAGTAATTTTAGTTTAAATTAACTTCGAATTTTTGGATTTTTGTACAGATTTTTGTAAAATTTTAAAAAATTTTGTTGAAACCAACTTCGATTTTTCTGGGTTATGTTAGGTTTTTTGGATAGAGGATCTGCATTTGAGTAATTTTAGTTGAAATTATCTTCGAATTTTTGGATTTTTGTACAGATTTTTGTCAAATTTTAAAAAATTTTGTTGAAACCAACTTCGATTTTTCTGGATTATGTTAGGTTTTTTGGATAGAGGAGCTGCATTTGAGTAATTTTAGTTTAAATTAACTTCGAATTTTTGGATTTTTGTACAGATTTTTGTCAAATTTTAAAAAATTTTGTTGAAACCTACTTCGATTTTTCTGGATTATGTTAGGTTTTTTTGATAGAGGAGCTGCATTTGAGTAATTTTAGTTTAAATTAACTTCGAATTTTTGGATTTTTGTATAGATGTTTGTCAAATTTTAAAAAAATTTGTTGAAACCAACTTCGATTTTTCTGGATTTTGTTAGGTTTTTTTGATAGAGGAGCTGCATTTGAGTAATTTTAGTTGAAAATAACTTCGAATTTTTGGATTTTTGTACAGATTTTTGTCAAATTTTAAAAAATTTTGTTTAAACCTACTTCGATTTTTGGGGATTATGTTAGGTTTTTTGGATAGAGGATCTGCATTTGAGTAATTTTAGTTGAAATTATCTTCGAATTTTTGGATTTTTGTACAGATTTTTGTCGAATTTTAAAAAATTTTGTTTAAACCTACTTCGATTTTTCTGGATTATTTTAGGTTTATTGATAGAGGAGCTGCATTTGAGTAATTTTAGGTTAAATTAACTTCGAATTTTTGGATTCATGAACAGATTTTAGTCAAATTTTAAAAAATTTTGTTGAAACCAACTTCGATTTCTCTGGATTATGTTTGGTTTTTTTGATAGAGGAGCTGCATTTGAGTAATTTTAGTTGAAAATAACTTCGAATTTTTGGATTTTTGTACAGATTTTTGTCAAATTTTAAAAAATTTTGTTGAAACCTACTTCGATTTTTCTGGATTATGTTAGGTTTTTTTGATAGAGGAGCTGCATTTGAGTAATTTTAGTTTAAATTAACTTCGAATTTTTGGATTTTTGTACAGATGTTTGTCAAATTTTAAAAAATTTTGTTGAAACCAACTTCGATTTTTCTGGATTTTGTTAGGTTTTTTTGATAGAGGAGCTGCATTTGAGTAATTTTAGTTGAAAATAACTTCGAATTTTTGGATTTTTGTACAGATTATTGTCAAATTTTAAAAAATTTTGTTTAAACCTACTTCGATTTTTCTGGATTATTTTAGGTTTTTTTTATAGAGGAGCTGCATTTGAGTAATTTTAGTTGAAATTAACTTCGAATTTTTGGATTTTTGTACAGATATTTGTGAAAATTTAAAAAATTTTGTTTAAACCTACTTCGATTTTTCTGGATTATGTTATGTTTTTTTGATAGAGGAGCTGCATTTGAGTAATTTTAGTTGAAATTAATTTCGAATTTTTGGATTTTTGTGCAGATTTTTGTCAAATTTTAAAAAATTTTGTTGAAACCAACTTCGATTTCTCTGGATTATGTTAGGTTTTTTGATAGAGGAGCTGCATTTGAGTAACTTTTTGTTGAAATTAACTTCGAATTTTTGGATTTTTGTACAGATTTTTGTCAAATTTTTAAAAATTTTGTTGAAACCAACTTCGATTTTTCTGTATTATGTTAAGTTTTTTTGATAGACGGCTGCATTTGAGTAATTTTAGTTGAAATTAACTTCGAATTTTGGGATATTCGTACAGATGTTTGTCAAATTTTAAAAAATTTTGTTGAAACCAACTTCGATTTTTCTGGATTATGTTAGGTTTTTTGATAGAGGAGCTGCATTTGTGTAATTTTAGTTGAAAATAACTTCGAATTTTTGGATGTTTGTACAGATTTTTGTCAAATTATAAAAAATTTTCTTCAAACCAACTTCGAGTTTTCTGGATTATGTTAGGTATTTTTGATAGAGTAACTGCATTTGAGTAATTTTAGTTGAAATTAACTTCGAATTTTTGGATTTTGTACAGATTTTTTTAAAAATTTATAAAATTTTGTTGAAGCCAACTTCGATTTCTCTGGATTATGTAAAGTTTTTTTGATAGAGGAGCTGCATTTGAGTAATTTTAGTTGAAATTAACTTCGAATTTTTGGATTTTTGTACAAATTTTTGTCAAATTTTAAAAAATTTTGTTTAAACCTACTTCGATTTTTCTGGATTATGTTAGGTTTTTTTATAGAGGAGCTGCATTTGAGTAATTTTAGTTTAAATTAACTTCGAATTTTTGGATTTTTGTACAGATTTTTGTAAAATTTTAAAAAATTTTGTTGAAACCAACTTCGATTTTTCTGGATTATGTTATGTTTTTTTGATGGAGGAGCTGCATTTGAGTAATTTTAGATGAAAATAACTTCGAATTTTTGGATTTTTGTACAGATATTTGTGAAAATTTAAAAAATTTTGTTTAAACCTACTTCGATTTTTCTGGATTATGTTATGTTTTTTTGATAGAGGAGCTGCATTTGAGTAATTTTAGTTTAAATTAACTTCGAATTTTTGGATTTTTGTACAGATTTTTGTCAAATTTTAAAAAATTTTGTTGAAACCTACTTCGATTTTTCTGGATTATGTTAGGTTTTTTTGATAGAGGAGCTGCATTTGAGTAATTTTAGTTTAAATTAACTTCGAATTTTTGGATTTTTGTACAGATTTTTGTCAAATTTTAAAATATTTTATTGAAACCAACTTCGATTTTTCTGGATTATGTTAGGTTTTTTTGATAGAAGGGCTGCATTTGAGTAATTTTAGTTGAAAATAACTTCGAATTTTTGGATGTTTGTACAGATTTTTGTCAAATTATAAAAAATTTTGTTGAAACCAACTTCGATTTCTCTGGATTATGTAAAGTTTTTTTGATAGAGGAGCTGCATTTGAGTAATTTTAGTTGAAATTAACTTCGAATTTTTGGATTTTTGTACAAATTTTTGTCAAATTTTAAAAAATTTTGTTTAAACCTACTTCGATTTTTCTGGATTATGTTAGGTTTTTTATAGAGGAGCTGCATTTGAGTAATTTTAGTTTAAATTAACTTCGAATTTTTTGATTTTTGTACAGATTTTTGTAAAATTTAAAAAATTTTGTTGAAACCAACTTCGATTTTTCTGGATTATGTTATGTTTTTTTGATAGAGGAGCTGCATTTGAGTAATTTTAGATGAAAATAACTTCGAATTTTTGGATTTTTGTACAGATATTTGTGAAATTTTAAAAAATTTTGTTTAAACCTACTTCGATTTTTCTGGATTATGTTATGTTTTTTTGATAGAGGAGCTGCATTTGAGTAATTTTAGTCTAAATTAACTTCGAATTTTTGGATTTTTGTACAGATTTTTGTAAAATTTTAAAAAAATTTGTTGAAACCAACTTCGATTTTTCTGGATTATGTTAGGTTTTTTGATAGAGGAGCTGCATTTGTGTAATTTTAGTTGAAAATAACTTCGAATTTTTGGATTTTTGTACAGATTTTTGTCAAATTTTAAAAAATTTTGTTGAAACCAACTTCGATTTTTCTGGATTATGTTAAGTTTTTTTGATAGAGGAGCTGCATTTGAGTAACTTTTTGTTGAAATTAACTTCGAATTTTTGGATTTTTGTACAGATTTTTGTCAAATTTTAAAAAATTTTGTTGAAACCAACTTCGATTTTTCTGTATTATGTTAAGTTTTTTTGATAGACGGCTGCATTTGAGTAATTTTAGTTGAAATTAACTTCGAATTTTGGGATTTTCGTACAGATGTTTGTCAAATTTTAAAAAATTTTGTTGAAACCAACTTCGATTTTTCTGGATTATGTTAGGTTTTTTGATAGAGGAGCTGCATTTGTGTAATTTTAGTTGAAAATAACTTCGAATTTTTGGATGTTTGTACAGATTTTTGTCAAATTATAAAAAATTTTGTTGAAACCAACTTCGAGTTTTCTGGATTATGTTAGGTATTTTTGATAGAGGAACTGCATTTTAGTAATTTTAGTTGAAATTAACTTCGAATTTTTGGATTTTGTACAGATTTTTGTAAAAATTTAAAAAATTTTGTTGAAGCCAACTTCGATTTCTCTGGATTATGTAAAGTTTTTTTGATAGAGGAGCTGCATTTGAGTAATTTTAATCTAAATTAACTTCGAATTTCTGGATTTTTGGACAGATTTTTGTAAAATTTTAAAAAAATTTGTTGAAACCAACTTCGATTTTTCTGGATTATGTTAGGTTTTTTGGTAGAGGAGCTGCATTTGTGTAATTTTAGTTGAAAATAACTTCGAATATTTGGATGTTTGTACAGATATTTGTCAAACTATAAAAAATTTTGTTGAAACCAACATCGATTTTTCTGTATTATGTTAGGTTTTTTTGATAGAGGAGCTGCATTTGAGTAATTTTAGTTTAAATTAACTTCGAATTTTTGGATTTTTGTACAGATTTTTGTCAAATTTTAAAAAATTTTGTTGAAACCTACTTCGATTTTTCTGGATTATGTTAGGTTTTTTTGATAGAGGAGCTGCATTTGAGTAATTTTAGTTTAAATTAACTTCGAATTTTTGGATTTTTGTATAGATGTTTGTCAAATTTTAAAATAATTTGTTGAAACCAACTTCGATTTTCCTGGATTTTGTTAGGTTTTTTTGATAGAGGAGCTGCATTTGAGTAATTTTAGTTGAAAATAACTTCGAATTTTTGGATTTTTGTACAGATTTTTGTAAAATTTTAAAAAAATTTGTTGAAACCAACTTCGATTTTTCTGGATTATGTTAGGTTTTTTGATAGAGGAGCTGCATTTGAGTAATTTTAGTTGAAAATAACTTCGAATTTTTGGATGTTTGTACAGATTTTTGTCAAATTATAAAAAATTTTGTTGAAACCAACTTCGAGTGTTCTGGATTATGTTAGGTATTTTTGATAGAGGAACTGCATTTTAGTAATTTTAGTTGAAATTAACTTCGAATTTTTGGATTTTGTACAGATTTTTGTAAAAATTTAAAAAATTTTGTTGAAGCCAACTTCGATTTCTCTGGATTATGTAAAGTTTTTTTGATAGAGGAGCTGCATTTGAGTAATTTTAGTTGAAATTATCTTCGAATTTTTGGATTTTTGTACAAATTTTTGTCAAATTTTAAAAAATTTTGTTTAAACCTACTTCGATTTTTCTGGATTATGTTAGGTATTTTTGATAGAGGAACTGCATTTTAGTAATTTTAGTTGAAATTAACTTCGAATTTTTGGATTTTGTACAGATTTTTGTAAAAATTTAAAAAATTTTGTTGAAGCCAACTTCGATTTCTCTGGATTATGTAAAGTTTTTTTGATAGAGGAGCTGCATTTGAGTAATTTTAGTCTAAATTAACTTCGAATTTCTGGATTTTTGGACAGATTTTTGTAAAATTTTAAAAAAATTTGTTGAAACCAACTTCGATTTTTCTGGATTATGTTAGGTTTTTTGGTAGAGGAGCTGCATTTGTGTAATTTTAGTTGAAAATAACTTCGAATTTTTGGATGTTTGTACAGATTTTTGTCAAATTATAAAAAATTTTGTTGAAACCAACTTCGAGTTTTCTGGATTATGTTAGGTATTTTTGATAGAGGAACTGCATTTTAGTAATTTTAGTTGAAATTAACTTCGAATTTTTGGATTTTGTACAGATTTTTGTAAAAATTTAAAAAATTTTGTTGAAGCCAACTTCGATTTCTCTGGATTATGTAAAGTTTTTTTGATAGAGGAGCTGCATTTGAGTAATTTTAGTCTAAATTAACTTCGAATTTCTGGATTTTTGTACAGATTTTTGTAAAATTTTAAAAAAATTTGTTGAAACCAACTTCGATTTTTCTGGATTATGTTAGGTTTTTTGGTAGAGGAGCTGCATTTGTGTAATTTTAGTTGAAAATAACTTCGAATATTTGGATGTTTGTACAGATTTTTGTCAAACTATAAAAAATTTTGTTGAAACCAACTTCGATTTTTCTGGAATATGTTAGGTTTTTTTGATAGACGGCTGCATTTGAGTAATTTTTTGTTGAAATTAACTTCGAATTTTTGGATTTTTGTACAGATTTTTGTCAAATTTTAAAAAATTTTGTTGAAACCAACTTCGATTTTTCTGGATTATGTTAAGTTTTTTTGATAGACGGCTGCATTTGAGTAATTTTAGTTGAAATTAACTTCGAATTTTGGGATTTTTGTACAGATGTTTGTCAAATTTTAAATAATTTTGTTGAAACCAACTTCGATTTTTCTGGATTATGTTAGGTTTTTTTGATAGAGGAGCTGCATTTGAGTAATTTTTTGTTGAAATTAACTTCGAATTTTTGGATTTTTGTACAGATTTTTGACAAATTTTAAAAAATTTTGTTGAAACCAACATCGATTTTACTGTATTATGTTAGGTTTTTTTGATAGAGGAGCTGCATTTGAGTAATTTTAGTTTAAATTAACTTCGAATTTTTGGATTTTTGTACAGATTTTTGTCAAATTTTAAAAAATTTTGTTGAAACCTACTTCGATTTTTCTGGATTATGTTAGGTTTTTTTGATAGAGGAGCTGCATTTGAGTAATTTTAGTTTAAATTAACTTCGAATTTTTGGATTTTTGTACAGATATTTGTGAAATTTTAAAAAATTTTGTTTAAACCTACTTCGATTTTTCTGGATTATGTTATGTTTTTTTGATAGAGGAGCTGCATTTGAGTAATTTTAGTCTAAATTAACTTCGAATTTTTGGATTTTTGTACAGATTTTTGTAAAATTTTAAAAAAATTTGTTGAAACCAACTTCGATTTTTCTGGATTATGTTAGGTTTTTTGATAGAGGAGCTGCATTTGTGTAATTTTAGTTGAAAATAACTTCGAATTTTTGGATTTTTGTACAGATTTTTGTCAAATTTTAAAAAATTTTGTTGAAACCAACTTCGATTTTTCTGGATTATGTTAAGTTTTTTTGATAGAGGAGCTGCATTTGAGTAACTTTTTGTTGAAATTAACTTCGAATTTTTGGATTTTTGTACAGATTTTTGTCAAATTTTAAAAAATTTTGTTGAAACCAACTTCGATTTTTCTGTATTATGTTAAGTTTTTTTGATAGACGGCTGCATTTGAGTAATTTTAGTTGAAATTAACTTCGAATTTTGGGATTTTCGTACAGATGTTTGTCAAATTTTAAAAAATTTTGTTGAAACCAACTTCGATTTTTCTGGATTATGTTAGGTTTTTTGATAGAGGAGCTGCATTTGTGTAATTTTAGTTGAAAATAACTTCGAATTTTTGGATGTTTGTACAGATTTTTGTCAAATTATAAAAAATTTTGTTGAAACCAACTTCGAGTTTTCTGGATTATGTTAGGTATTTTTGATAGAGGAACTGCATTTTAGTAATTTTAGTTGAAATTAACTTCGAATTTTTGGATTTTGTACAGATTTTTGTAAAAATTTAAAAAATTTTGTTGAAGCCAACTTCGATTTCTCTGGATTATGTAAAGTTTTTTTGATAGAGGAGCTGCATTTGAGTAATTTTAATCTAAATTAACTTCGAATTTCTGGATTTTTGGACAGATTTTTGTAAAATTTTAAAAAAATTTGTTGAAACCAACTTCGATTTTTCTGGATTATGTTAGGTTTTTTGGTAGAGGAGCTGCATTTGTGTAATTTTAGTTGAAAATAACTTCGAATATTTGGATGTTTGTACAGATTTTTGTCAAACTATAAAAAATTTTGTTGAAACCAACATCGATTTTTCTGTATTATGTTAGGTTTTTTTGATAGAGGAGCTGCATTTGAGTAATTTTAGTTTAAATTAACTTCGAATTTTTGGATTTTTGTACAGATTTTTGTCAAATTTTAAAAAATTTTGTTGAAACCTACTTCGATTTTTCTGGATTATGTTAGGTTTTTTTGATAGAGGAGCTGCATTTGAGTAATTTTAGTTTAAATTAACTTCGAATTTTTGGATTTTTGTATAGATGTTTGTCAAATTTTAAAATAATTTGTTGAAACCAACTTCGATTTTCCTGGATTTTGTTAGGTTTTTTTGATAGAGGAGCTGCATTTGAGTAATTTTAGTTGAAAATAACTTCGAATTTTTGGATTTTTGTACAGATTTTTGTAAAATTTTAAAAAAATTTGTTGAAACCAACTTCGATTTTTCTGGATTATGTTAGGTTTTTTGATAGAGGAGCTGCATTTGAGTAATTTTAGTTGAAAATAACTTCGAATTTTTGGATGTTTGTACAGATTTTTGTCAAATTATAAAAAATTTTGTTGAAACCAACTTCGAGTGTTCTGGATTATGTTAGGTATTTTTGATAGAGGAACTGCATTTTAGTAATTTTAGTTGAAATTAACTTCGAATTTTTGGATTTTGTACAGATTTTTGTAAAAATTTAAAAAATTTTGTTGAAGCCAACTTCGATTTCTCTGGATTATGTAAAGTTTTTTTGATAGAGGAGCTGCATTTGAGTAATTTTAGTTGAAATTATCTTCGAATTTTTGGATTTTTGTACAAATTTTTGTCAAATTTTAAAAAATTTTGTTTAAACCTACTTCGATTTTTCTGGATTATGTTAGGTATTTTTGATAGAGGAACTGCATTTTAGTAATTTTAGTTGAAATTAACTTCGAATTTTTGGATTTTGTACAGATTTTTGTAAAAATTTAAAAAATTTTGTTGAAGCCAACTTCGATTTCTCTGGATTATGTAAAGTTTTTTTGATAGAGGAGCTGCATTTGAGTAATTTTAGTCTAAATTAACTTCGAATTTCTGGATTTTTGGACAGATTTTTGTAAAATTTTAAAAAAATTTGTTGAAACCAACTTCGATTTTTCTGGATTATGTTAGGTTTTTTGGTAGAGGAGCTGCATTTGTGTAATTTTAGTTGAAAATAACTTCGAATTTTTGGATGTTTGTACAGATTTTTGTCAAATTATAAAAAATTTTGTTGAAACCAACTTCGAGTTTTCTGGATTATGTTAGGTATTTTTGATAGAGGAACTGCATTTTAGTAATTTTAGTTGAAATTAACTTCGAATTTTTGGATTTTGTACAGATTTTTGTAAAAATTTAAAAAATTTTGTTGAAGCCAACTTCGATTTCTCTGGATTATGTAAAGTTTTTTTGATAGAGGAGCTGCATTTGAGTAATTTTAGTCTAAATTAACTTCGAATTTCTGGATTTTTGTACAGATTTTTGTAAAATTTTAAAAAAATTTGTTGAAACCAACTTCGATTTTTCTGGATTATGTTAGGTTTTTTGGTAGAGGAGCTGCATTTGTGTAATTTTAGTTGAAAATAACTTCGAATATTTGGATGTTTGTACAGATTTTTGTCAAACTATAAAAAATTTTGTTGAAACCAACTTCGATTTTTCTGGAATATGTTAGGTTTTTTTGATAGACGGCTGCATTTGAGTAATTTTTTGTTGAAATTAACTTCGAATTTTTGGATTTTTGTACAGATTTTTGTCAAATTTTAAAAAATTTTGTTGAAACCAACTTCGATTTTTCTGGATTATGTTAAGTTTTTTTGATAGACGGCTGCATTTGAGTAATTTTAGTTGAAATTAACTTCGAATTTTGGGATTTTTGTACAGATGTTTGTCAAATTTTAAATAATTTTGTTGAAACCAACTTCGATTTTTCTGGATTATGTTAGGTTTTTTTGATAGAGGAGCTGCATTTGAGTAATTTTTTGTTGAAATTAACTTCGAATTTTTGGATTTTTGTACAGATTTTTGACAAATTTTAAAAAATTTTGTTGAAACCAACATCGATTTTACTGTATTATGTTAGGTTTTTTTGATAGAGGAGCTGCATTTGAGTAATTTTAGTTTAAATTAACTTCGAATTTTTGGATTTTTGTACAGATTTTTGTCAAATTTTAAAAAATTTTGTTGAAACCTACTTCGATTTTTCTGGATTATGTTAGGTTTTTTTGATAGAGGAGCTGCATTTGAGTAATTTTAGTTTAAATTAACTTCGAATTTTTGGATTTTTGTATAGATGTTTGTCAAATTTTAAAATAATTTGTTGAAACCAACTTCGATTTTCCTGGATTTTGTTAGGTTTTTTTGATAGAGGAGCTGCATTTGAGTAATTTAAGATGAAAATAACTTCGAATTTTTGGATTTTTGTACAGATTTTTGTGAAATTTTAAAAAATTTTGTTTAAACCTACTTCGATTTTTCTGGATTATGTTATGTTTTTTTGATAGAGGAGCTGCATTTGAGTAATTTTAGTCTAAATTAACTTCGAATTTTTGGATTTTTGTACAGATTTTTGTAAAATTTTAAAAAAATTTGTTGAAACCAACTTCGATTTTTCTGGATTATGTTAGGTTTTTTGATAGAGGAGCTGCATTTGAGTAATTTTAGTTTAAATTAACTTCGAATTTTTGGATTTTTGTACAGATGTTTGTCAAATTTTAAAAAATTTTGTTGAAACCAACTTCGATTTTTCTGGATTTTGTTAGGTTTTTTTGATAGAGGAGCTGCATTTGAGTAATTTTAGATGAAAATAACTTCGAATTTTTGGATTTTTGTACAGATTTTTGTGAAATTTTAAAAAATTTTGTTTAAACCTACTTCGATTTTTCTGGATTATGTTATGTTTTTTTGATAGAGGAGCTGCATTTGAGTAATTTTAGTCTAAATTAACTTCGAATTTTTGGATTTTTGTACAGATTTTTGTAAAATTTTAAAAAAATTTGTTGAAACCAAATTCGATTTTTCTGGATTATGTTAGGTTTTTTGATAGAGGAGCTGCATTTGAGTAATTTTAGTTTAAATTAACTTCTAATTTTTGGATTTTTGTACAGATGTTTGTCAAATTTTAAAAAATTTTGTTGAAACCAACTTCGATTTTTCTGGATTTTGTTAGGTTTTTTTGATAGAGGAGCTGCATTTGAGTAATTTTAGTTGAAAATCACTTCGAATTTTTGGATTTCTGTACAGATTTTTGTCAAATTTTAAAAAATTTTGTTTAAACCTACAACGATTTTTCGGGATTATGTTAGGTTTTTTTGATAGAGGAGCTGCATTTGAGTAATTTTAGTTTAAATTAACTGCGAATTTTTGGATTTTTGTACAGATTTTTGTCAAATTTTGTTGAAACCAACTTCGATTTTTCTGGATTATGTAAAGTTTTTTTGATAGAGGAGCTGCATTTGAGTAATTTTTTGTTGAAATTAGCTTCGAATTTTTGGATTTTTGTACAGATTTTTGTAAAATTTTAAAAAATTTTGTTGAAACCAACTTCGATTTTTCTGGATTATGTTAGGTTTTTTTGATAGAGGAGCTGCATTTGAGTAATTTTAGTTGAAAATAGAGAAAAATCTGTACAAAAATCCAAAAACTCGAAGTTAATTACAACTAAAATTTCTCAAATGCAGCTCCTCTATCCAAAAAACCTAACATAATGCAGAAAAATTGAAGTTGGTTTCAACAAAATTTTTTAAAATTTGACAAAAATCTGTACAAAAATCCAAAAATCGAAGTTAATTTCAACTAAAATTACTCGAATGCAGCTCCTCTATCCAAAAAACCTAACATAATCCAGAAAAATCGAAACAGGCTTCAACAAATTTTTTAAAATTTGAGAAAAATCTGTACAAAAATCCAAAAATTCGAAGTTAATTACAACTAAAATTACTCAAATGCAGTTCCGCTACCAAACAAACCTAACGTAATCCAGAATAATCGAAGTTGGTTTCAACGAAATTTTTTAAAATTTGACAATAATCTGTACAAAAATCTAAAAATTCGAAGTTAATTTCAACTAAAATTACTCAAATGCAGCTCCTCTATCAAAAAAGCCTAACATATTCCTGAAAAATCGAAGTAGGTTTCAACAAAATTTTTTAAAATTTGACAAAAATCTGTACAAAAATCCCAAAAATCGAAGTTAATTTCAACTAGAATTACTCAAATGCAGCTCGTCTATCAAAAAAAACTAACATAATCCAGAAAAATCGAAATAGGCTTCAACAATTTTTTTAAAATTTGAGAAAAATCTGTACAAAAATCCAAAAAATCGAATTTAATTACAATTAAAATTACTCAAATGCAGCTCCTCTATCCAAAAAAACCTAACATAATCCAGAAAAATCGAAGTTGGTTTCAACAAAATTTTTTAAAATTTGACAAATATCTGTACAAGAATCCAAAAATTCGAAGTTAATTTCAACTAAAATTACTCAAATGCAGCTCCGCTATCAAAAAAACCTAACATAATCCAGAAAAATCGAAGTTGGTTTCAACAAAATTTTTTAAAATTTGACAAAAATCTGTACAAAAATCCAAAAATTCGAAGTTAATTTCAACCAGAATTACTCAAATGCAGCTCCTCTATCAAAAAAACCTAACATAATCCAGAAAAATCGAAGTTGGGTTCAACAAAATTTTATAAAATTTAACAAAAATCTGCACAAAAATCCAAAAATTCGAAGTTAATTACAACTAAAATTACTCAAATGCAGCTCCTCTATCCAAAAAACCTAACATAATCCAGAAAAATCGAAGTTGGTTTCAACAAAATTTTTTAAAATTTGTCAAAAATCTGTACAAAAATCCAAAAAATCGAAGTTAATTTCAACTAGAATTACTCAAATGCAGCTCGTCTATCAAAAAAACCTAACATAATCCAGAAAAATCGAAATAGGCTTCAACAAAATTTTTTAAAATTTGAGAAAAAACTGTTCAAAAATCCAAAAATTCGAATTTAAATACAACTAAAATTACTCAAATGCAGCTCCTCTATCCAAAAAACCTAACATAATCCAGAAAAATCGAAGTTGGGTTCAACAAAATTTTATAAAATTTAACAAAAATCTGCACAAAAATCCAAAAATTCGAAGTTAATTACAACTAAAATTACTCAAATGCAGCTCCTCTATCCAAAAAACCTAACATAATCCAGAAAAATCAAAGTAGGTTTAAACAAAATTTTTTAAAATTTGACAAAAATCTGTACAAAAATCCAAAAATTCGAAGTTATTTTCAACTAAAATTACTCAAATGCAGCTCCTCTATCAAAAAAACCTAACATAATCCAGAAAAATCGAAGTTGGTTTCAACAAAAATTTTTTAAAATTTGACAAACATCTGTACAAAAATTCCAAAATTCGAAGTTAATTTCAACTAAAATTACTCAAATGCAGCTCCTCTATCAAAAAAACCTAACATAAACCTGAAAAATCGAAGTTGGTTCCAACAAAATTTTTTAAAATTTGACAAAAATCTGTACAAAAATCCAAAATTTCGAAGTTAATTTCAACTAAAATTACTCAAATGCAGCTCCTTTATCAAAAAAACCTAACATATTCCAGAAAAATCGAAGTTGGTTTCAACAAAATATTTTAAAATTTGACAAAAATCTGTACAAAAATCCAAAAATTCGAAGTTAATTTCAACTAGAATTACTCAAATGCAGCTCCTCTATCAAAAAAACCTAACATAATCCAGAAAAGTCGAAGTTGGGTTCAATAAAATTTTATAAAATTTAACAAAAATCTGCACAAAAATTCGAAGTTAATTACAACTAAAATTACTCAAATGCAGCTCCTCTATCCAAAAAACCTAACATAATCCAGAAAAATCGAAGTTGGGTTCAACAAAATTTTATATAATTTAACAAAAATCTGCACAAAAATCCAAAAATTCGAAGTTATTTTCAACTAAAAATACTCAAATGCAGCTCCTTTATCAAAAAAAACCTAACATAATCCAGAAAAATCGAAGTTGGTTTCAACAAAGTTTTTTAAAATTTCACAAATATCTGTACAAAAATCCGAAAATTCGAAGTTAATTTCAACTAAAATTACTCAAATGCAGCTCCTTTATCAAAAAAACCTAACACATTCCAGAAAAATCGAAGTTGGTTTCAACAAAATTTTTTAAAATTTGACAAAAATCTGTACAAAAATCCCAAAATTCGAAGTTAATTTCAACTAAAATTACTCAAATGCAGCTCCTTTATCAAAAAAACCTAACATATTCCAGAAAAATCGAAGTTGGTTTCAACAAAATATTTTAAAATTTGACAAAAATCTGTACAAAAATCCAAAAATTCGAAGTTAATTTCAACTAGAATTACTCAAATGCAGCTCCTCTATCAAAAAAACCTAACATAATCCAGAAAAGTCGAAGTTGGGTTCAATAAAATTTTATAAAATTTAACAAAAATCTGCACAAAAATTCGATGTTAATTACAACTAAAATTACTCAAATGCAGCTCCTCTATCCAAAAAACCTAACATAATCCAGAAAAATCGAAGTAGGGTTCAACAAAATTTTATATAATTTAACAAAAATCTGCACAAAAATCCAAAAATTCGAAGTTATTTTCAACTAAAAATACTCAAATGCAGCTCCTTTATCAAAAAAAACCTAACATAATCCAGAAAAATCGAAGTTGGTTTCAACAAAGTTTTTTAAAATTTCACAAATATCTGTACAAAAATCCGAAAATTCGAAGTTAATTTCAACTAAAATTACTCAAATGCAGCTCCTTTATCAAAAAAACCTAACACATTCCAGAAAAATCGAAGTTGGTTTCAACAAAATTTTTTAAAATTTGACAAAAATCTGTACAAAAATCCAAAAATTCGAAGTTAATTACAACTAAAATTACTCAAATGCAGCTCCTCTATCCAAAAAACCTAACATAATCCAGAAAAATCAAATTTGGTTTCAACAAAATATTTTAAAATTTCACAAAAATCTGTACAAAAATCCAAAAATTCGAAGTTAATTTCAACTAAAATTACTCAAATGCAGCTCCTTTATCAAAACAACCTAACACATTCCAGAAAAATCGAAGTTGGTTTCAACAAAATTTTTTAAAATTTGACAAAAATCTGTACAAAAATCCAAAAATTCGAAGTTAATATCAACTAAAATTACTCAAATGCAGCTCCTTTATCAAAAAAAACCTAACATAATCCAGAAAAATCGAAGTTGGTTTCAACAAAATTTTTTAAAATTTCACAAATATCTGTACAAAAATCCGAAAATTCGAAGTTAATTTCAACTAAAATTACTCAAATGCAGCTCCTTTATCAAAAAAACCTAACACATTCCAGAAAAATCGAAGTTGGTTTCAACAAAATTTTTTAAAATTTGACAAAAATCTGTACAAAAATCCAAAAATTCGAAGTTAATTTCAACTAAAATTACTCAAATGCAGCTCCTCTATCAAAAAAACCTAACATAATCCAGAAAAATCGAAGTTGGGTTCAACAAAATTTTATAAAATTTAACAAAAATCTGCACAAAAATCCAAAAATTCGAAGTTAATTACAACTAAAATTACTCAAATGCAGCTCCTCTATCCAAAAAACCTAACATAATCCAGAAAAATCGAAGTTGGTTTCAACAAAATTTTTTAAAATTTGTCAAAAATCTGTACAAAAATCCAAAAAATCGAAGTTAATTTCAACTAGAATTACTCAAATGCAGCTCGTCTATCAAAAAAACCTAACATAATCCAGAAAAATCGAAATAGGCTTCAACAAAATTTTTTAAAATTTGAGAAAAAACTGTTCAAAAATCCAAAAATTCGAATTTAAATACAACTAAAATTACTCAAATGCAGCTCCTCTATCCAAAAAACCTAACATAATCCAGAAAAATCGAAGTTGGGTTCAACAAAATTTTATAAAATTTAACAAAAATCTGCACAAAAATCCAAAAATTCGAAGTTAATTACAACTAAAATTACTCAAATGCAGCTCCTCTATCCAAAAAACCTAACATAATCCAGAAAAATCAAAGTAGGTTTAAACAAAATTTTTTAAAATTTGACAAAATCTGTACAAAAATCCAAAAATTCGAAGTTATTTTCAACTAAAATTACTCAAATGCAGCTCCTCTATCAAAAAAACCTAACATAATCCAGAAAAATCGAAGTTGGTTTCAACAAAAATTTTTTAAAATTTGACAAACATCTGTACAAAAATTCCAAAATTCGAAGTTAATTTCAACTAAAATTACTCAAATGCAGCTCCTCTATCAAAAAAACCTAACATAAACCTGAAAAATCGAAGTTGGTTCCAACAAAATTTTTTAAAATTTGACAAAAATCTGTACAAAAATCCAAAATTTCGAAGTTAATTTCAACTAAAATTACTCAAATGCAGCTCCTTTATCAAAAAAACCTAACATATTCCAGAAAAATCGAAGTTGGTTTCAACAAAATATTTTAAAATTTGACAAAAATCTGTACAAAAATCCAAAAATTCGAAGTTAATTTCAACTAGAATTACTCAAATGCAGCTCCTCTATCAAAAAAACCTAACATAATCCAGAAAAGTCGAAGTTGGGTTCAATAAAATTTTATAAAATTTAACAAAAATCTGCACAAAAATTCGAAGTTAATTACAACTAAAATTACTCAAATGCAGCTCCTCTATCCAAAAAACCTAACATAATCCAGAAAAATCGAAGTTGGGTTCAACAAAATTTTATATAATTTAACAAAAATCTGCACAAAAATCCAAAAATTCGAAGTTATTTTCAACTAAAAATACTCAAATGCAGCTCCTTTATCAAAAAAAACCTAACATAATCCAGAAAAATCGAAGTTGGTTTCAACAAAGTTTTTTAAAATTTCACAAATATCTGTACAAAAATCCGAAAATTCGAAGTTAATTTCAACTAAAATTACTCAAATGCAGCTCCTTTATCAAAAAAACCTAACACATTCCAGAAAAATCGAAGTTGGTTTCAACAAAATTTTTTAAAATTTGACAAAAATCTGTACAAAAATCCCAAAATTCGAAGTTAATTTCAACTAAAATTACTCAAATGCAGCTCCTTTATCAAAAAAACCTAACATATTCCAGAAAAATCGAAGTTGGTTTCAACAAAATATTTTAAAATTTGACAAAAATCTGTACAAAAATCCAAAAATTCGAAGTTAATTTCAACTAGAATTACTCAAATGCAGCTCCTCTATCAAAAAAACCTAACATAATCCAGAAAAGTCGAAGTTGGGTTCAATAAAATTTTATAAAATTTAACAAAAATCTGCACAAAAATTCGATGTTAATTACAACTAAAATTACTCAAATGCAGCTCCTCTATCCAAAAAACCTAACATAATCCAGAAAAATCGAAGTAGGGTTCAACAAAATTTTATATAATTTAACAAAAATCTGCACAAAAATCCAAAAATTCGAAGTTATTTTCAACTAAAAATACTCAAATGCAGCTCCTTTATCAAAAAAAACCTAACATAATCCAGAAAAATCGAAGTTGGTTTCAACAAAGTTTTTTAAAATTTCACAAATATCTGTACAAAAATCCGAAAATTCGAAGTTAATTTCAACTAAAATTACTCAAATGCAGCTCCTTTATCAAAAAAACCTAACACATTCCAGAAAAATCGAAGTTGGTTTCAACAAAATTTTTTAAAATTTGACAAAAATCTGTACAAAAATCCAAAAATTCGAAGTTAATTACAACTAAAATTACTCAAATGCAGCTCCTCTATCCAAAAAACCTAACATAATCCAGAAAAATCAAATTTGGTTTCAACAAAATATTTTAAAATTTCACAAAAATCTGTACAAAAATCCAAAAATTCGAAGTTAATTTCAACTAAAATTACTCAAATGCAGCTCCTTTATCAAAACAACCTAACACATTCCAGAAAAATCGAAGTTGGTTTCAACAAAATTTTTTAAAATTTGACAAAAATCTGTACAAAAATCCAAAAATTCGAAGTTAATATCAACTAAAATTACTCAAATGCAGCTCCTTTATCAAAAAAAACCTAACATAATCCAGAAAAATCGAAGTTGGTTTCAACAAAATTTTTTAAAATTTCACAAATATCTGTACAAAAATCCGAAAATTCGAAGTTAATTTCAACTAAAATTACTCAAATGCAGCTCCTTTATCAAAAAAACCTAACACATTCCAGAAAAATCGAAGTTGGTTTCAACAAAATTTTTTAAAATTTGACAAAAATCTGTACAAAAATCCAAAAATTCGAAGTTAATTTCAACTAAAATTACTCAAATGCAGCTCCTCTATCAAAAACACCTAACATAATCCAGAAAAATCGAAGTTGGTTCCAACAAAATTTTTTAAAATTTGACAAACATCTGTACAAAAATCCCAAAATTCGAAGTTAATTACAACTAAAATTACTCAAATGCAGCTCCTCTATCCAAAAAACCTAACATAATCCAGAAAAATCGAAGTTGGTTTCAACAAAATTTTTTAAAATTTGATAAAAATCTGTACAAAAATCAAAAAATTCGAAGTTAATTACAACTAAAATTACTCAAATGCAGCTCCTCTATCCAAAAAACCTAACATAATCCAGAAAAATCGAAGTTGGTTTCAACAAAATTTTTTAAAATTTGACAAAAATCTGTACAAAAATCCAAAAATTCGAAGTTATTTTCATCTAAAATTACTCAAATGCAGCTCCTCTAACAAAAAAACTTTACATAATCCAGAAAAATCGAAGTTGGTGTCAACAAAATTTTTTAAAATTTGACAAAAATCTGTACAAAAATCCAAAAATTCGAAGTTAATTTCAACTAGAATTACTCAAATGCAGCTCCTCTATCAAAAAACCTAACATAATCCAGAAAAATCGAAGTTGGGTTCAACAAAATTTTAAAAATTTTACAAAAATCTGTACAAAAATCCAAAAATTCGAAGTTAATTTCAACTAGAATTAGTCAAATGCAGCTCCTCTATCAAAAAAACTTTACATATTCCAGAAAAATCGAAGTTGGTGTCAACAAAATTTTTTAAAATTTGACAAAAATCTGTACAAAAATCCAAAAATTCGAAGTTATTTTCATCTAAAATTACTCAAATGCAGCTCCTCTAACAAAAAAACTTTACATAATCCAGAAAAATCGAAGTTGGTGTCAACAAAATTTTTTAAAATTTGACAAAAATCTGTACAAAAATCCAAAAATTCGAAGTTAATTTCAACTAGAATTACTCAAATGCAGCTCCTCTATCAAAAAACCTAACATAATCCAGAAAAATCGAAGTTGGGTTCAACAAAATTTTAAAAATTTTACAAAAATCTGTACAAAAATCCAAAAATTCGAAGTTAATTTCAACTAGAATTAGTCAAATGCAGCTCCTCTATCAAAAAAACTTTACATATTCCAGAAAAATCGAAGTTGGTGTCAACAAAATTTTTTAAAATTTGACAAAAATCTGTACAAAAATCCAAAAATTCGAAGTTAATTTCAACTAGAATTACTCAAATGCAGCTCCTCTATCAAAAAAACCTAACACATTCCAGAAAAATCGAAGTTGGTTTCAACAAAATTTTTTAAAATTTGACAAAAATCTGTACAAAAATCCAAAAATTCGAAGTTAATTTCAACTAAAATTACTCAAATGCGGCTCCTTTATCAAAAAAACCTAACATAATCCAGAGAAATCGATGTTGGTTTCAACAAAATTTTTTAAAATTTGACAAAAATCTGTACAAAAATCCAAAAATTCGAAGTTAATTACAACTAAAATTACTCAAATGCAGCTCCTCTATCCAAAAAACCTAACATAATCCAGAAAAATCGAAGTTGGGTTCAACAAAATTTTATAAAATTTGACAAAAAACTGCACAAAAATCCAAAAATTCGAAGTTAATTACAACTAAAATTACTCAAATGCAGCTCCTCTATCCAAAAAACCTAACATAATCCAGAAAAATCGAAGTTGGTTTCAAAAAATTTTTTTAAAATTTGACAAAAATCTGTACAAAAATCCAAAAATTCGAAGTTAATTACAACTAAAATTACTCAAATGCAGCTCCTCTATCCAAAAAACCTAACATAATCCAGAAAAATCGAAGTTGGTTTCAACAAAATTTTTTAAAATTTGACAAAAATCTGTACAAAAATCCAAAAATTCGAAGTTATTTTCAACTAAAATTACTCAAATGCAGCTCCTCTAACAAAAAAACTTTACATAATCCAGAAAAATCGAAGTTGGTGTCAACAAAATTTTATAAAATTTTACAAAAATCTGTACAAAAATCCAAAAATTCGAAGTTAATTTCAACTAGAATTAGTCAAATGCAGCTCCTCTATCAAAAAAACCTAACATAATCCAGAAAAATCGAAGTTGGGTTCAACAAAATTATATAAAATTTAACAAAAATCTGCACAAAAATCCAAAAATTCGAAGTTAATTACAACTAAAATTACTCAAATGCAGCTCCTCTATCCAAAAAACCTAACATAATCCAGAAAAATCGAAGTTGGTTTCAACAAAATTTTTTAAAATTTGACAAAAATCTGTACAAAAATCCAAAAATTCGAAGTTAATTACAACTAAAATTACTCAAATGCAGCTCCTCTATCCAAAAAACCTAACATAATCCAGAAAAATCGAAGTTGGTTTCAACAAAATTTTTTAAAATTTGACAAAAATCTGTACAAAAATCCAAAAATTCGAAGTTATTTTCATCTAAAATTACTCAAATGCAGCTCCTCTAACAAAAAAACTTTACATAATCCAGAAAAATCGAAGTTGGTGTCAACAAAATTTTTTAAAATTTGACAAAAATCTGTACAAAAATCCAAAAATTCGAAGTTAATTTCAACTAGAATTACTCAAATGCAGCTCCTCTATCAAAAAAACCTAACATAATCCAGAAAAATCGAAGTTGGGTTCAACAAAATTTTATAAAATTTTACAAAAATCTGTACAAAAATCCAAAAATTCGAAGTTAATTTCAACTAGAATTAGTCAAATGCAGCTCCTCTATCAAAAAAACTTTACATATTCCAGAAAAATCGAAGTTGGTGTCAACAAAATTTTTTAAAATTTGACAAAAATCTGTACAAAAATCCAAAAATTCGAAGTTAATTTCAACTAGAATTACTCAAATGCAGCTCCTCTATCAAAAAAACCTAACACATTCCAGAAAAATCGAAGTTGGTTTCAACAAAATTTTTTAAAATTTGACAAAAATCTGTACAAAAATCCAAAAATTCGAAGTTAATTTCAACTAAAATTACTCAAATGCAGCTCCTTTATCAAAAAAACCTAACATAATCCAGAGAAATCGATGTTGGTTTCAACAAAATTTTTTAAAATTTGACAAAAATCTGTACAAAAATCCAAAAATTCGAAGTTAATTACAACTAAAATTACTCAAATGCAGCTCCTCTATCCAAAAAACCTAACATAATCCAGAAAAATCGAAGTTGGGTTCAACAAAACTTTATAAAATTTGTCAAAAAACTGCACAAAAATCCAAAAATTCGAAGTTAATTACAACTAAAATTACGCAAATGCAGCTCCTCTATCCAAAAAACCTAACATAATCCAGAAAAATCAAATTTGGTTTCAACAAAATATTTTAAAATTTCACAAAAATCTGTACAAAAATCCAAACATTCGAAGTTAATTTCAACTAAAATTACTCAAATGCAGCTCGTTTATCAAAACAACCTAACACATTCCAGAAAAATCGAAGTTGGTTTCAACAAAATTTTTTAAAATTTGACAAAAATCTGTACAAAAATCCAAAAATTCGAAGTTAATTTCAACTAAAATTACTCAAATGCAGCTCCTTTATCAAAAAAACCTAACATAATCCAGAGAAATCGATGTTGGTTTCAACAAAATTTTTTAAAATTTGACAAAAATCTGTACAAAAATCCAAAAATTCGAAGTTAATTACAACTAAAATTACTCAAATGCAACTCCTCTATCCAAAAAACCTAACATAATTCAGAAAAATCGAAGTTGGGTTCAACAAAATTTTATAAAATTTGACAAAAAACTGCACAAAAATCCAAAAATTCGAAGATAATTACAACTAAAATTACGCAAATGCAGCTCCTCTATCCAAAAAACCTAACATAATCCAGAAAAATCAAATTTGGTTTCAACAAAATATTTTAAAATTTCACAAAAATCTGTACAAAAATCCAAACATTCGAAGTTAATTTCAACTAAAATTACTCAAATGCAGCTCGTTTATCAAAACAACCTAACACATTCCAGAAAAATCGAAGTTGGTTTCAACAAAATTTTTTAAAATTTGACAAAAATCTGTACAAAAATCCAAAAATTCGAAGTTAATATCAACTAAAATTACTCAAATGCAGCTCCTTTATCAAAAAAAACCTAACATAATCCAGAAAAATCGAAGTTGGTTTCAACAAAATTTTTTAAAATTTCACAAATATCTGTACAAAAATCCGAAAATTCGAAGTTAATTTCAACTAAAATTACTCAAATGCAGCTCCTTTATCAAAAAAACCTAACACATTCCAGAAAAATCGAAGTTGGTTCCAACAAAATTTTTTAAAATTTGACAAACATCTGTACAAAAATCCCAAAATTCGAAGTTAATTTCAACTAGAATTACACAAATGCAGCTCCTCTATCCAAAAAACCTAACTTAATCCAGAAAAATCGAAGTTGGTTTCAACAAAATTTTTAAATTTTTGACAAAAATCTGTACAAGAATCCAAAAATTCGAAGTTAATTTCAACTAAAATTACTCAAATGCAGCTCCTCTATCAAAAAAACTTTACATAATCCAGAAAAATCGAACTTGGTTTCAACAAAATTTTTAAAAATTTGACAAAAATCTGTACAAAAATCCAAAAATTCGAAGTTCATTTCAACTAAAATTACTCAAATGCAGCTCCTTTATCAAGAAAACCTAACACATTCCAGAAAAATCGAAGTTGGTTTCAACAAAATTTTTTAAAATTTCACAACAATCTGTACAAAAATCCAAAAATTCGAAGTTAATTACAACTAAAATTACGCAAATGCAGCTCCTCTATCCAAAAAACCTAACATAATCCAGAAAAATCAAATTTGGTTTCAACAAAATATTTTAAAATTTCACAAAAATCTGTACAAAAATCCAAAAATTCGAAGTTAATTTCAACTAAAATTACTCAAATGCAGCTCCTTTATCAAAACAACCTAACACATTCCAGAAAAATCGAAGTTGGTTTCAACAAAATTTTTTAAAATTTGACAAAAATCTGTACAAAAATCCAAAAATTCGAAGTTAATATCAACTAAAATTACTCAAATGCAGCTCCTTTATCAAAAAAAACCTAACATAATCCAGAAAAATCGAAGTTGGTTTCAACAAAGCTTTTCAAAATTTCACAAATATCTGTACAAAAATCCGAAAATTCGAAATTAATTTCAACTAAAATTACTCAAATGCAGCTCCTTTATCAAAAAAACCTAACACATTCCAGAAAAATCGAAGTTGGTTTCAACAAAATTTTTTAAAATTTGACAAAAATTTGTACAAAAATCCAAAAATTCGAAGTTAATTACAACTAAAATTACTCAAATGCAGCTCCTCTATCCAAAAAACCTAACATAATCCAGAAAAATCAAATTTGGTTTCAACAAAATATTTTAAAATTTCACAAAAATCTGTACAAAAATCCCAAAATTCGAAGTTAATTTCAACTAAAATTACTCAAATGCAGCTCCTTTATCAAAACAACCTAACACATTCCAGAAAAATCGAAGTTGGTTTCAACAAAATTTTTTAAAATTTGACAAAAATCTGTACAAAAATCCAAAAATTCGAAGTTAATATCAACTAAAATTACTCAAATGCAGCTCCTTTATCAAAAAAAACCTAACATAATCCAGAAAAATCGAAGTTGGTTTCAACAAAATTTTTTAAAATTTCACAAATATCTGTACAAAAATCCGAAAATTCGAAGTTAATTTCAACTAAAATTACTCAAATGCAGCTCCTTTATAAAAAAAACCTAACATAATCCAGAGAAATCGATGTTGGTTTCAACAAAATTTTTTAAAATTTGACAAAAATCTGTACAAAAATCCAAAAATTCGAAGTTAATTACAACTAAAATTACTCAAATGCAGCTCCTCTATCCAAAAAACCTAACATAATCCAGAAAAATCGAAGCTGGTTTCAACAAAATTTTTTAAAATTTGACAAAAATCTGTACAAAAATCCAAAAATTCGAAGTTAATTTCAACTAAAATTACTCGAAAGCTGCTCCTCTATCAAAAAAACATAACATAATCCAGAGAAATCGAAGTTGGTTTCAACAAAATTTTTTAAAATTTGACAAAAATCTGTACAAGAATCCAAAAATTCGAAGTTAATTTCAACTAAAATTACTCAAATGCAGCTCCTCTATCAAAAAAACATAACATAATCCAGAGAAATCGATGTTGGTTTCAACAAAATTTTTAAAAATTTTACAAATATCTGTACAAAAATCCAAAAATTCGAAGTTATTTTCAACTAAAAATACTCAAATGCAGCTTCTCTATCAAAAAAACCTAACATAATCCAGAAAAATCGAAGTTGGTTTCAACAAAATTTTTTAAAATTTGACAAAAATCTGTACAAAAATCCAAAAATTCGAAGTTAATTACAACTAAAATTACTCAAATGCAGCTCCTCTATCCAAAAAACCTAACATAATCCAGAAAAATCGAAGTTGGTTTCAACAAAATTTTTTAAAATTTGACAAAAATCTGTACAAAAATCCAAAAATTCGAAGTTATTTTCATCTAAAATTACTCAAATGCAGCTCCTCTAACAAAAAACTTTACATAATCCAGAAAAATCGAAGTTGGTGTCAACAAAATTTTTTAAAATTTGACAAAAATCTTTCCAAAAATCCAAAAATTCGAAGGTAATTTCAACTAGAATTACTCAAATGCAGCTCCTCTATCAAAAAAACCTAACATAATCCAGAAAAATCGAAGTTGGGTTCAACAAAATTTTATAAAATTTTACAAAAATCTGTACAAAAATCCAAAAATTCGAAGTTAATTTCAACTAGAATTAGTCAAATGCAGCTCCTCTATCAAAAAAACTTTACATATTCCAGAAAAATCGAAGTTGGTGTCAACAAAATTTTTTAAAATTTGACAAAAATCTGTACAAAAATCCAAAAATTCGAAGTTAATTTCAACTAGAATTACTCAAATGCAGCTCCTCTATCAAAAAAACCTAACACATTCCAGAAAAATCGAAGTTGGTTTCAACAAAATTTTTTAAAATTTGACAAAAATCTGTACAAAAATCCAAAAATTCGAAGTTAATTTCAACTAAAATTACTCAAATGCAGCTCCTTTATCAAAAAAACCTAACATAATCCAGAGAAATCGATGTTGGTTTCAACAAAATTTTTTAAAATTTGACAAACATCTGTACAAAAATCCCAAAATTCGAAGTTAATTTCAACTAGAATTACACAAATGCAGCTCCTCTATCCAAAAAACCTAACTTAATCCAGAAAAATCGAAGTTGGTTTCAACAAAATTTTTAAATTTTTGACAAAAATCTGTACAAGAATCCAAAATTTCGAAGTTAATTTCAACTAAAATTACTCAAATGCAGCTCCTCTATCAAAAAAACTTTACATAATCCAGAAAAATCGAAGTTGGTTTCAACAAAATTTTTAAAAATTTGACAAAAATCTGTACAAAAATCCAAAAATTCGAAGTTAATATCAACTAAAATTACTCAAATGCAGCTCCTTTATCAAAAAAAACCTAACATAATCCAGAAAAATCGAAGTTGGTTTCAACAAAATTTTTTAAAATTTCACAAATATCTGTACAAAAATCCGATAATTCGAAGTTAATTTCAACTAAAATTACTCAAATGCAGCTCCTTTATCAAAAAAACCTAACACATTCCAGAAAAATCGAAGTTGGTTCCAACAAAATTTTTTAAAATTTGACAAACATCTGTACAAAAATCCCAAAATTCGAAGTTAATTTCAACTAGAATTACACAAATGCAGCTCCTCTATCCAAAAAACCGAACTTAATCCAGAAAAATCGAAGTTGGTTTCAACAAAATTTTTAAATTTTTGACAAAAATCTGTACAAGAATCCAAAAATTCGAAGTTAATTTCAACTAAAATTACTCAAATGCAGCTCCTCTATCAAAAAAACTTTACATAATCCAGAAAAATCGAAGTTGGTTTCAACAAAATTTTTAAAAATTTGACAAAAATCTGTACAAAAATCCAAAAATTCGAAGTTCATTTCAACTAAAATTACTCAAATGCAGCTCCTTTATCAAGAAAACCTAACACATTCCAGAAAAATCGAAGTTGGTTTCAACAAAATTTTTTAAAATTTCACAACAATCTGTACAAAAATCCAAAAATTCGAAGTTAATTACAACTAAAATTACGCAAATGCAGCTCCTCTATCCAAAAAACATAACATAATCCAGAAAAATCAAATTTGGTTTCAACATAATATTTTAAAATTTCACAAAAATCTGTACAAAAATCCAAAAATTCGAAGTTAATTTCAACTAAAATTACTCAAATGCAGCTCCTTTATCAAAACAACCTAACACATTCCAGAAAAATCGAAGTTGGTTTCAATAAAATTTTTTAAAACTTGACAAAAATCTGTACAAAAATCCAAAAATTCGAAGTTAATTTCAACTAAAATTACTCAAATGCAGCTCCTCTATCAAAAAAACCTAACGTAATCCAGAAAAATCGAAGTTGGTTTCAACAAAATTTTTAAAAATTTGACAAAAATCTGTACAAAAATCCAAAAATTCGAAGTTCATTTCAACTAAAATTACTCAAATGCAGCTCCTTTATCAAGAAAACCTAACACATTCCAGAAAAATCGAAGTTGGTTTCAACAAAATTTTTTAAAATTTCACAACAATCTGTACAAAAATCCAAAAATTCGAAGTTAATTACAACTAAAATTACGCAAATGCAGCTCCTCTATCCAAAAAACATAACATAATCCAGAAAAATCAAATTTGGTTTCAACAAAATATTTTAAAATTTCACAAAAATCTGTACAAAAATCCAAAAATTCGAAGTTAATTTCAACTAAAATTACTCAAATGCAGCTCCTTTATCAAAACAACCTAACACATTCCAGAAAAATCGAAGTTGGTTTCAACAAAATTTTTTAAAATTTGACAAAAATCTGTACAAAAATCCAAAAATTCGAAGTTAATATCAACTAAAATTACTCAAATGCAGCTCCTTCATCAAAAAAAACCTAACATAATCCAGAAAAATCGAAGTTGGTTTCAACAAAGTTTTTTAAAATTTCACAAATATCTGTACAAAAATCCGAAAATTCGAAGTTAATTTCAACTAAAATTACTCAAATGCAGCTCCTTTATCAAAAAAACCTAACACATTCCAGAAAAATCGAAGTTGGTTTCAACAAAATTTTTTAAAATTTGACAAAAATCTGTACAAAAATCCCAAAATTCGAAGTTAATTTCAACTAGAATTACACAAATGCAGCTCCTCTATCCAAAAAACCTAACTTAATCCAGAAAAATCGAAGTTGGTTTCAACAAAATTTTTAAATTTTTGACAAAAATCTGTACAAGAATCCAAAAATTCGAAGTTAATTTCAACTAAAATTACTCAAATGCAGCTCCTCTATCAAAAAAACTTTACATAATCCAGAAAAATCGAAGTTGGTTTCAACAAAATTTTTAAAAATTTGACAAAAATCTGTACAAAAATCCAAAAATTCGAAGTTCATTTCAACTAAAATTACTCAAATGCAGCTCCTTTATCAAGAAAACCTAACACATTCCAGAAAAATCGAAGTTGGTTTCAACAAAATTTTTTAAAATTTCACAACAATCTGTACAAAAATCCAAAAATTCGAAGTTAATTACAACTAAAATTACGCAAATGCAGCTCCTCTATCCAAAAAACCTTACATAATCCAGAAAAATCAAATTTGGTTTCAACAAAATATTTTAAAATTTCACAAAAATCTGTACAAAAATCCAAAAATTCGAAGTTAATTTCAACTAAAATTACTCAAATGCAGCTCCTTTATCAAAACAACCTAACACATTCCAGAAAAATCGAAGTTGGTTTCAACAAAATTTTTTAAAATTTGACAAAAATCTGTACAAAAATCCAAAAATTCGAAGTTAATATCAACTAAAATTACTCAAATGCAGCTCCTTTATCAAAAAAAACCTAACATAATCCAGAAAAATCGAAGTTGGTTTCAACAAAGTTTTTTAAAATTTCACAAATATCTGTACAAAAATCCGAAAATTCGAAGTTAATTTCAACTAAAATTACTCAAATGCAGCTCCTTTATCAAAAAAACCTAACACATTCCAGAAAAATCGAAGTTGGTTTCAACAAAATTTTTTAAAATTTGACAAATATTTGTACAAAAATCCAAAAATTCGAAGTTAATTACAACTAAAATTACTCAAATGCAGCTCCTCTATCCAAAAAACCTAACATAATCCAGAAAAATCAAATTTGGTTTCAACAAAATATTTTAAAATTTCACAAAAATCTGTACAAAAATCCAAAAATTCGAAGTTAATTTCAACTAAAATTACTCAAATGCAGCTCCTTTATCAAAACAACCTAACACATTCCAGAAAAATCGAAGTTGGTTTCAACAAAATTTTTTAAAATTTGACAAAAATCTGTACAAAAATCCAAAAATTCGAAGTTAATATCAACTAAAATTACTCAAATGCAGCTCCTTTATCAAAAAAAACCTAACATAATCCAGAAAAATCGAAGTTGGTTTCAACAAAATTTTTTAAAATTTCACAAATATCTGTACAAAAATCCGAAAATTCGAAGTTAATTTCAACTAAAATTACTCAAATGCAGCTCCTTTATCAAAAAAACCTAACATAATCCAGAGAAATCGATGTTGGTTTCAACAAAATTTTTTAAAATTTGACAAAAATCTGTACAAAAATCCAAAAATTCGAAGTTAATTACAACTAAAATTACTCAAATGCAGCTCCTCTATCCAAAAAACCTAACATAATCCAGAAAAATCGAAGCTGGTTTCAACAAAATTTTTTAAAATTTGACAAAAATCTGTACAAAAATCCAAAAATTCGAAGTTAATTTCAACTAAAATTACTCGAAAGCTGCTCCTCTATCAAAAAAACATAACATAATCCAGAGAAATCGAAGTTGGTTTCAACAAAATTTTTTAAAATTTGACAAAAATCTGTACAAGAATCCAAAAATTCGAAGTTAATTTCAACTAAAATTACTCAAATGCAGCTCCTCTATCAAAAAAACATAACATAATCCAGAGAAATCGATGTTGGTTTCAACAAAATTTTTAAAAATTTTACAAATATCTGTACAAAAATCCAAAAATTCGAAGTTATTTTCAACTAAAAATACTCAAATGCAGCTTCTCTATCAAAAAAACCTAACATAATCCAGAAAAATCGAAGTTGGTTTCAACAAAATTTTTTAAAATTTGACAAAAATCTGTACAAAAATCCAAAAATTCGAAGTTAATTACAACTAAAATTACTCAAATGCAGCTCCTCTATCCAAAAAACCTAACATAATCCAGAAAAATCGAAGTTGGTTTCAACAAAATTTTTTAAAATTTGACAAAAATCTGTACAAAAATCCAAAAATTCGAAGTTATTTTCATCTAAAATTACTCAAATGCAGCTCCTCTAACAAAAAACTTTACATAATCCAGAAAAATCGAAGTTGGTGTCAACAAAATTTTTTAAAATTTGACAAAAATCTTTCCAAAAATCCAAAAATTCGAAGTTAATTTCAACTAGAATTACTCAAATGCAGCTCCTCTATCAAAAGAACCTAACATAATCCAGAAAAATCGAAGTTGGGTTCAACAAAATTTTATAAAATTTTACAAAAATCTGTACAAAAATCCAAAAATTCAAAGTTAATTTCAACTAGAATTAGTCAAATGCAGCTCCTCTATCAAAAAAACTTTACATATTCCAGAAAAATCGAAGTTGGTTTCAACAAAATTTTTTAAAATTGGACAAAAATCTGTACAAAAATCCAAAAATTCGAAGTTATTTTCAACTAAAATTACTCAAATGCAGCTCCTCTAACAAAAAACTTTACATAATCCAGAAAAATCGAAGTTGGTGTCAACAAAATTTTTTAAAATTTGACAAAAATCTTTCCAAAAATCCAAAAATTCGAAGTTAATTTCAACTAGAATTACTCAAATGCAGCTCCTCTATCAAAAGAACCTAACATAATCCAGAAAAATCGAAGTTGGGTTCAACAAAATTTTATAAAATTTTACAAAAATCTGTACAAAAATCCAAAAATTCAAAGTTAATTTCAACTAGAATTAGTCAAATGCAGCTCCTCTATCAAAAAAACTTTACATATTCCAGAAAAATCGAAGTTGGTTTCAACAAAATTTTTTAAAATTTTACAAAAATCTGTACAAAAATCCAAAAATTCGAAGTTAATTTCAACTAGAATTAGTCAAATGCAGCTCCTCTATCAAAAAAACCTAACATAATCCAGAAAAATCGAAGTTGGTTTCAACAAAATTTTTTAAAATTTGACAAAAATCTGTACAAAAATCCAAAAATTCGAAGTTAATTACAACTAAAATTACTCAAATGCAGCTCCTCTATCCAAAAAACCTAACATAATCCAGAAAAATCGAAGTTGGTTTCAACAAAATTTTTTAAAATTTGACAAAAATCTGTACAAAAATCCAAAAATTCGAAGTTATTTTCATCTAAAATTACTCAAGTGCAGCTCCTCTAACAAAAAAGCTTTACATAATCCAGAAAAATCGAAGTTGGTGTCAACAAAATTTTTTAAAATTTGACAAAAATCTGTCCAAAAATCCAAAAATTCGAAGTTAATTTCAACTAGAATTACTCAAATGCAGCTCCTCTATCAAAAAAACCTAACATAATCCAGAAAAATCGAAGTTGGGTTCAACAAAATTTTATAAAATTTTACAAAAATCTGTACAAAAATCCAAAAATTCAAAGTTAATTTCAACTAGAATTAGTCAAATGCAGCTCCTCTATCAAAAAAAACTTTACATATTCCAGAAAAATCGAAGTTGGTTTCAACAAAATTTTTTAAAATTGGACAAAAATCTGTACAAAAATCCAAAAATTCGAAGTTATTTTCAACTAAAATTACTCAAATGCAGCTCCTCTAACAAAAAAACTTTACATAATCCAGAAAAATCGAAGTTGGTGTCAACAAAATTTTATAAAATTTTACAAAAATCTGTACAAAAATCCAAAAATTCGAAGTTAATTTCAACTAGAATTAGTCAAATGCAGCTCCTCTATCAAAAAAACCTAACATAATCCAGAAAAATCGAAGTTGGTTTCAACAAAATTTTTTAAAATTTGACAAAAATCTGTACAAAAATCCAAAAATTCGAAGTTATTTTCATCTAAAATTACTCAAATGCAGCTTCTCTATGAAAAAAACCTAACATAATCCAGAAAAATCGAAGTTGGTTTCACCAAAATTTTTTAAAATTTGACAAAAATCTGTACAAAAATCCAAAAATTCGAAGTTAATTACAACTAAAATTACTCAAATGCAGCTCCTCTATCCAAAAAACCTAACATAATCCAGAAAAATCGAAGTTGGTTTCAACAAAATTTTTTAAAATTTGACAAAAATCTGTACAAAAATCCAAAAATTCGAAGTTATTTTCATCTAAAATTACTCAAATGCAGCTCCTCTAACAAAAAACTTTACATAATCCAGAAAAATCGAAGTTGGTGTCAACAAAATTTTTTAAAATTTGACAAAAATCTGTACAAAAATCCAAAAATTCGAAGTTAATTACAACTAAAATTACTCAAATGCAGCTCCTCTATCCAAAAAACCTAACATAATCCAGAAAAATCGAAGTTGGTTTCAACAAAATTTTTTAAAATTTGACAAAAATCTGTACAAAAATCCAAAAATTCGAAGTTATTTTCATCTAAAATTACTCAAATGCAGCTCCTCTAACAAAAAACTTTACATAATCCAGAAAAATCGAAGTTGGTGTCAACAAAATTTTTTAAAATTTGACAAAAATCTTTCCAAAAATCCAAAAATTCGAAGTTAATTTCAACTAGAATTACTCAAATGCAGCTCCTCTATCAAAAGAACCTAACATAATCCAGAAAAATCGAAGTTGGGTTCAACAAAATTTTATAAAATTTTACAAAAATCTGTACAAAAATCCAAAAATTCAAAGTTAATTTCAACTAGAATTAGTCAAATGCAGCTCCTCTATCAAAAAAAACTTTACATATTCCAGAAAAATCGAAGTTGGTTTCAACAAAATTTTTTAAAATTGGACAAAAATCTGTACAAAAATCCAAAAATTCGAAGTTATTTTCAACTAAAATTACTCAAATGCAGCTCCTCTAACAAAAAAACTTTACATAATCCAGAAAAATCGAAGTTGGTGTCAACAAAATATTATAAAATTTTACAAAAATCTGAACAAAAATCCAAAAATTCGAAGTTAATTTCAACTAGAATTAGTCAAATGCAGCTCCTCTATCAAAAAAACCTAACATAATCCAGAAAAATCGAAGTTGGTTTCAACAAAATTTTTTAAAATTTGACAAAAATCTGTACAAAAATCCAAAAATTCGAAGTTATTTTCATCTAAAATTACTCAAATGCAGCTTCTCTATGAAAAAAACCTAACATAATCCAGAAAAATCGAAGTTGGTTTCAACAAAATTTTTTAAAATTTGACAAAAATCTGTACAAAAATCGAAAAATTCGAAGTTAATTACAACTAAAATTACTCAAATGCAGCTCCTCTATCCAAAAAACCTAACATAATCCAGAAAAATCGAAGTTGGTTTCAACAAAATTTTTTAAAATTTGACAAAAATCTGTACAAAAATCCAAAAATTCGAAGTTGTTTTCATCTAAAATTACTCAAATGCAGCTCCTCTAACAAAAAACTTTACATAATCCAGAAAAATCGAAGTTGGTGTCAACAAAATTTTTTAAAATTTGACAAAAATCTTTCCAAAAATCCAAAAATTCGAAGTTAATTTCAACTAGAATTACTCAAATGCAGCTCCTCTATCAAAAAAACCTAACATAATCCAGAAAAATCGAAGTTGGGTTCAACAAAATTTTATAAAATTTTACAAAAATCTGTACAAAAATCCAAAAATTCAAAGTTAATTTCAACTAGAATTAGTCAAATGCAGCTCCTCTATCCAAAAAACCTAACATAATCCAGAAAAATCGAAGTTGGTTTCAACAAAATTTTTTAAAATTTGACAAAAATCTGTACAAAAATCCAAAAATTCGAAGTTATTTTCATCTAAAATTACTCAAGTGCCGCTCCTCTAACAAAAAAGCTTTACATAATCCAGAAAAATCGAAGTTGGTGTCAACAAAATTTTTTAAAATTTGACAAAAATCTGTCCAAAAATCCAAAAATTCGAAGTTAATTTCAACTAGAATTACTCAAATGCAGCTCCTCTATCAAAAAAACCTAACATAATCCAGAAAAATCGAAGTTGGGTTCAACAAAATTTTATAAAATTTTACAAAAATCTGTACAAAAATCCAAAAATTCAAAGTTAATTTCAACTAGAATTAGTCAAATGCAGCTCCTCTATCAGAAAAAACTTTACATAATCCAGAAAAATCGAAGTTGGTTTCAACAAAATTTTTTAAAATTTGACAAAAATCTGTACAAAAATCCAAAAATTCGAAGTTATTTTCATCTAAAATTACTCAAATGCAGCTTCTCTATGAAAAAAACCTAACATAATCCAGAAAAATCGAAGTTGGTTTCAACAAAATTTTTTAAAATTTGACAAAAATCTGTACAAAAATCCAAAAATTCGAAGTTAATTACAACTAAAATTACTCAAATGCAGCTCCTCTATCCAAAAAACCTAACATAATCCAGAAAAATCGAAGTTGGTTTCAACAAAATTTTTTAAAATTTGACAAAAATCTGTACAAAAATCCAAAAATTCGAAGTTATTTTCATCTAAAATTACTCAAATGCAGCTCCTCTAACAAAAAACTTTACATAATCCAGAAAAATCGAAGTTGGTGTCAACAAAATTTTTTAAAATTTGACAAAAATCTGTACAAAAATCCAAAAATTCGAAGTTAATTACAACTAAAATTACTCAAATGCAGCTCCTCTATCCAAAAAACCTAACATAATCCAGAAAAATCGAAGTTGGTTTCAACAAAATTTTTTAAAATTTGACAAAAATCTGTACAAAAATCCAAAAATTCGAAGTTATTTTCATCTAAAATTACTCAAATGCAGCTCCTCTAACAAAAAACTTTACATAATCCAGAAAAATCGAAGTTGGTGTCAACAAAATTTTTTAAAATTTGACAAAAATCTTTCCAAAAATCCAAAAATTCGAAGTTAATTTCAACTAGAATTACTCAAATGCAGCTCCTCTATCAAAAGAACCTAACATAATCCAGAAAAATCGAAGTTGGGTTCAACAAAATTTTATAAAATTTTACAAAAATCTGTACAAAAATCCAAAAATTCAAAGTTAATTTCAACTAGAATTAGTCAAATGCAGCTCCTCTATCAAAAAAACTTTACATATTCCAGAAAAATCGAAGTTGGTTTCAACAAAATTTTTTAAAATTGGACAAAAATCTGTACAAAAATCCAAAAATTCGAAGTTATTTTCAACTAAAATTACTCAAATGCAGCTTCTCTATGAAAAAAACCTAACATAATCCAGAAAAATCGAAGTTGGTTTCAACAAAATTTTTTAAAATTTGACAAAAATCTGTACAAAAATCCAAAAATTCGAAGTTAATTACAACTAAAATTACTCAAATGCAGCTCCTCTATCCAAAAAACCTAACATAATCCAGAAAAATCGAAGTTGGTTTCAACAAAATTTTTTAAAATTTGACAAAAATCTGTACAAAAATCCAAAAATTCGAAGTTATTTTCATCTAAAATTACTCAAATGCAGCTCCTCTAACAAAAAACTTTACATAATCCAGAAAAATCGAAGTTGGTGTCAACAAAATTTTTTAAAATTTGACAAAAATCTTTCCAAAAATCCAAAAATTCGAAGTTAATTTCAACTAGAATTACTCAAATGCAGCTCCTCTATCAAAAAAACCTAACATAATCCAGAAAAATCGAAGTTGGGTTCAACAAAATTTTATAAAATTTTACAAAAATCTGTACAAAAATCCAAAAATTCAAAGTTAATTTCAACTAGAATTAGTCAAATGCAGCTCCTCTATCAAAAAAACTTTACATATTCCAGAAAAATCGAAGTTGGTTTCAACAAAATTTTTTAAAATTGGACAAAAATCTGTACAAAAATCCAAAAATTCGAAGTTATTTTCAACTAAAATTACTCAAATGCAGCTCCTCTAACAAAAAAACTTTACATAATCCAGAAAAATCGAAGTTGGTGTCAACAAAATTTTATAAAATTTTACAAAAATCTGTACAAAATTCCAAAAATTCGAAGTTATTTTCATCTAAAATTACTCAAATGCAGCTCCTCTAACAAAAAAACTTTACATAATCCAGAAAAATCGAAGTTGGTGTCAACAAAATTTTTTAAAATTTGACAAAAATCTGTCCAAAAATCCAAAAATTCGAAGTTAATTTCAACTAGAATTACTCAAATGCAGCTCCTCTATCAAAAAAACCTAACATAATCCAGAAAAATCGAAGTTGGGTTCAACAAAATTTTATAAAATTTTACAAAAATCTGTACAAAAATCCAAAAATTCAAAGTTAATTTCAACTAGAATTAGTCAAATGCAGCTCCTCTATCAAAAAAACTTTACATATTCCAGAAAAATCGAAGTTGGTTTCAACAAAATTTTTTAAAATTGGACAAAAATCTGTACAAAAATCCAAAAATTCGAAGTTATTTTCAACTAAAATTACTCAAATGCAGCTCCTCTAACAAAAAAACTTTACATAATCCAGAAAAATCGAAGTTGGTGTCAACAAAATTTTATAAAATTTTACAAAAATCTGTACAAAAATCCAAAAATTCGAAGTTAATTTCAACTAGAATTAGTCAAATGCAGCTCCTCTATCAAAAAAACCTAACATAATCCAGAAAAATCGAAGTTGGGTTCAACAAAATTTTATAAAATTTAACAAAAATCTGCACAAAAATCCAAAAATTCGAAGTTAATTACAACTAAAATTACTCAAATGCAGCTCCTCTATCCAAAAAACCTAACATAATCCAGAAAAATCAAATTTGGTTTCAACAAAATATTTTAAAATTTCACAAATATCTGTACAAAAATCCAAACATTCGAAGTTAATTTCAACTAAAATTACTCAAATGCAGCTCCTTTATCAAAACAACCTAACACATTCCAGAAAAATCGAAGTTGGTTTCAACAAAATTTTTTAAAATTTGACAAAAATCTGTACAAAAATCCAAAAATTCGAAGTTAATATCAACTAAAATTACTCAAATGCAGCTCCTTTATCAACAAAAACCTAACATAATCCAGAAAAATCGAAGTTGGTTCCAACAAAATTTTTTAAAATTTGACAAACATCTGTACAAAAATCCCAAAATTCGAAGTTAATTACAACTAAAATTACTCAAATGCAGCTCCTCTATCCAAAAAACCTAACATAATCCAGAAAAATCGAAGTTGGTTTCAACAAAATTTTTTAAAATTTGACAAAAATCTGTACAAAAATCCAAAAATTCGAAGTTAATTACAACTAAAATTACTCAAATGCAGCTCCTCTATCCAAAAAACCTAACATAATCCAGAAAAATCGAAGTTGGTTTCAACAAAATTTTTTAAAATTTGACAAAAATCTGTACAAAAATCCAAAAATTCGAAGTTATTTTCATCTAAAATTACTCAAATGCAGCTCCTCTAACAAAAAACTTTACATAATCCAGAACAATCGAAGTTGGTGCCAACAAAATTTTTTAAAATTTGACAAAAATCTGTACAAAAATCCAAAAATTCGAAGTTAATTTCAACTAGAATTACTCAAATGCAGCTCCTTTATCAAGAAAACCTAACACATTCCAGAAAAATCGAAGTTGGTTTCAACAAAATTTTTTAAAATTTCACAACAATCTGTACAAAAATCCAAAAATTCGAAGTTAATTACAACTAAAATTACGCAAATGCAGCTCCTCTATCCAAAAAACCTAACATAATCCAGAAAAATCAAATTTGGTTTCAACAAAGTTTTTTAAAATTTCACAAATATCTGTACAAAAATCCGAAAATTCGAAGTTAATTTCAACTAAAATTACTCAAATGCAGCTCCTTTATCAAAAAAACCTAACACATTCCAGAAAAATCGAAGTTGGTTTCAACAAAATTTTTTAAAATTTGACAAAAATTTGTACAAAAATCCAAAAATTCGAAGTTAATTACAACTAAAATTACTCAAATGCAGCTCCTCTATCCAAAAAACCTAACATAATCCAGAAAAATCAAATTTGGTTTCAACAAAATATTTTAAAATTTCACAAAAATCTGTACAAAAATCCAAAAATTCGAAGTTAATTTCAACTAAAATTACTCAAATGCAGCTCCTTTATCAAAACAACCTAACACATTCCAGAAAAATCGAAGTTGGTTTCAACAAAATTTTTTAAAATTTGACAAAAATCTGTACAAAAATCCAAAAATTCGAAGTTAATATCAACTAAAATTACTCAAATGCAGCTCCTTTATCAAAAAAAACCTAACATAATCCAGAAAAATCGAAGTTGGTTTCAACAAAATTTTTTAAAATTTCACAAATATCTGTACAAAAATCCGAAAATTCGAAGTTAATTTCAACTAAAATTACTCAAATGCAGCTCCTTTATCAAAAAAACCTAACATAATCCAGAGAAATCGATGTTGGTTTCAACAAAATTTTTTAAAATTTGACAAAAATCTGTACAAAAATCCAAAAATTCGAAGTTAATTACAACTAAAATTACTCAAATGCAGCTCCTCTATCCAAAAAACCTAACATAATCCAGAAAAATCGAAGCTGGTTTCAACAAAATTTTTTAAAATTTGACAAAAATCTGTACAAAAATCCAAAAATTCGAAGTTAATTTCAACTAAAATTACTCGAAAGCTGCTCCTCTATCAAAAAAACATAACATAATCCAGAGAAATCGAAGTTGGTTTCAACAAAATTTTTTAAAATTTGACAAAAATCTGTACAAAAATCCAAAAATTCGAAGTTATTTTCATCTAAAATTACTCAAATGCAGCTCCTCTAACAAAAAACTTTACATAATCCAGAAAAATCGAAGTTGGTGTCAACAAAATTTTTTAAAATTTGACAAAAATCTTTCCAAAAATCCAAAAATTCGAAGTTAATTTCAACTAGAATTACTCAAATGCAGCTCCTCTATCAAAAAAACCTAACATAATCCAGAAAAATCGAAGTTGGGTTCAACAAAATTTTATAAAATTTTACAAAAATCTGTACAAAAATCCAAAAATTCAAAGTTAATTTCAACTAGAATTAGTCAAATGCAGCTCCTCTATCAAAAAAACTTTACATATTCCAGAAAAATCGAAGTTGGTTTCAACAAAATATTTTAAAATTTCACAAAAATCTGTACAAAAATCCAAACATTCGAAGTTAATTTCAACTAAAATTACTCAAATGCAGCTCGTTTATCAAAACAACCTAACACATTCCAGAAAAATCGAAGTTGGTTTCAACAAAATTTTTTAAAATTTGACAAAAATCTGTACAAAAATCCAAAAATTCGAAGTTAATATCAACTAAAATTACTCAAATGCAGCTCCTTTATCAAAAAAAACCTAACATAATCCAGAAAAATCGAAGTTGGTTTCAACAAAATTTTTTAAAATTTCACAAATATCTGCACAAAAATCCGAAAATTCGAAGTTAATTTCAACTAAAATTACTCAAATGCAGCTCCTTTATCAAAAAAACCTAACACATTCCAGAAAAATCGAAGTTGGTTCCAACAAAATTTTTTAAAATTTGACAAACATCTGTACAAAAATCCCAAAATTCGAAGTTAATTTCAACTAGAATTACACAAATGCAGCTCCTCTATCCAAAAAACCTAACTTAATCCAGAAAAATCGAAGTTGGTTTCAACAAAATTTTTAAATTTTTGACAAAAATCTGTACAAGAATCCAAAAATTCGAAGTTAATTTCAACTAAAATTACTCAAATGCAGCTCCTCTATCAAAAAAACTTTACATAATCCAGAAAAATCGAAGTTGGTTTCAACAAAATTTTTAAAAATTTGACAAAAATCTGTACAAAAATCCAAAAATTCGAAGTTCATTTCAACTAAAATTACTCAAATGCAGCTCCTTTATCAAGAAAACCTAACACATTCCAGAAAAATCGAAGTTGGTTTCAACAAAATTTTTTAAAATTTCACAACAATCTGTACAAAAATCCAAAAATTCGAAGTTAATTACAACTAAAATTACGCAAATGCAGCTCCTCTATCCAAAAAACCTAACATAATCCAGAAAAATCAAATTTGGTTTCAACAAAATATTTTAAAATTTCACAAAAATCTGTACAAAAATCCAAAAATTCGAAGTTAATTTCAACTAAAATTACTCAAATGCAGCTCCTTTATCAAAACAACCTAACACATTCCAGAAAAATCGAAGTTGGTTTCAACAAAATTTTTTAAAATTTGACAAAAATCTGTACAAAAATCCAAAAATTCGAAGTTAATATCAACTAAAATTACTCAAATGCAGCTCCTTTATCAAAAAAAACCTAACATAATCCAGAAAAATCGAAGTTGGTTTCAACAAAGTTTTTTAAAATTTCACAAATATCTGTACAAAAACCCGAAAATTCGAAGTTAATTTCAACTAAAATTACTCAAATGCAGCTCCTTTATCAAAAAAACCTAACACATTCCAGAAAAATCGAAGTTGGTTTCAACAAAATTTTTTAAAATTTGACAAAAATCTGTACAAAAATCCCAAAATTCGAAGTTAATTTCAACTAGAATTACACAAATGCAGCTCCTCTATCCAAAAAACCTAACTTAATCCAGAAAAATCGAAGTTGGTTTCAACAAAATTTTTAAATTTTTGACAAAAATCTGTACAAGAATCCAAAAATTCGAAGTTAATTTCAACTAAAATTACTCAAATGCAGCTCCTCTATCAAAAAAACTTTACATAATCCAGAAAAATCGAAGTTGGTTTCAACAAAATTTTTAAAAATTTGACAAAAATCTGTACAAAAATCCAAAAATTCGAAGTTCATTTCAACTAAAATTACTCAAATGCAGCTCCTTTATCAAGAAAACCTAACACATTCCAGAAAAATCGAAGTTGGTTTCAACAAAATTTTTTAAAATTTCACAACAATCTGTACAAAAATCCAAAAATTCGAAGTTAATTACAACTAAAATTACGCAAATGCAGCTCCTCTATCCAAAAAACCTAACATAATCCAGAAAAATCAAATTTGGTTTCAACAAAATATTTTAAAATTTCACAAAAATCTGTACAAAAATCCAAAAATTCGAAGTTAATTTCAACTAAAATTACTCAAATGCAGCTCCTTTATCAAAACAACCTAACACATTCCAGAAAAATCGAAGTTGGTTTCAACAAAATTTTTTAAAATTTGACAAAAATCTGTACAAAAATCCAAAAATTCGAAGTTAATATCAACTAAAATTACTCAAATGCAGCTCCTTTATCAAAAAAAACCTAACATAATCCAGAAAAATCGAAGTTGGTTTCAACAAAGTTTTTTAAAATTTCACAAATATCTGTACAAAAATCCGAAAATTCGAAGTTAATTTCAACTAAAATTACTCAAATGCAGCTCCTTTATCAAAAAAACCTAACACATTCCAGAAAAATCGAAGTTGGTTTCAACAAAATTTTTTAAAATTTGACAAAAATCTGTACAAAAATCCCAAAATTCGAAGTTAATTTCAACTAGAATTACACAAATGCAGCTCCTCTATCCAAAAAACCTAACTTAATCCAGAAAAATCGAAGTTGGTTTCAACAAAATTTTTAAATTTTTGACAAAAATCTGTACAAGAATCCAAAAATTCGAAGTTAATTTCAACTAAAATTACTCAAATGCAGCTCCTCTATCAAAAAAACTTTACATAATCCAGAAAAATCGAAGTTGGTTTCAACAAAATTTTTAAAAATTTGACAAAAATCTGTACAAAAATCCAAAAATTCGAAGTTCATTTCAACTAAAATTACTCAAATGCAGCTCCTTTATCAAGAAAACCTAACACATTCCAGAAAAATCGAAGTTGGTTTCAACAAAATTTTTTAAAATTTCACAACAATCTGTACAAAAATCCAAAAATTCGAAGTTAATTACAACTAAAATTACGCAAATGCAGCTCCTCTATCCAAAAAACCTAACATAATCCAGAAAAATCAAATTTGGTTTCAACAAAATATTTTAAAATTTCACAAAAATCTGTACAAAAATCCAAAAATTCGAAGTTAATTTCAACTAAAATTACTCAAATGCAGCTCCTTTATCAAAACAACCTAACACATTCCAGAAAAATCGAAGTTGGTTTCAACAAAATTTTTTAAAATTTGACAAAAATCTGTACAAAAATCCAAAAATTCGAAGTTAATATCAACTAAAATTACTCAAATGCAGCTCCTTTATCAAAAAAAACCTAACATAATCCAGAAAAATCGAAGTTGGTTTCAACAAAGTTTTTTAAAATTTCACAAATATCTGTACAAAAATCCGAAAATTCGAAGTTAATTTCAACTAAAATTACTCAAATGCAGCTCCTTTATCAAAAAAACCTAACACATTCCAGAAAAATCGAAGTTGGTTTCAACAAAATTTTTTAAAATTTGACAAATATTTGTACAAAAATCCAAAAATTCGAAGTTAATTACAACTAAAATTACTCAAATGCAGCTCCTCTATCCAAAAAACCTAACATAATCCAGAAAAATCAAATTTGGTTTCAACAAAATATTTTAAAATTTCACAAAAATCTGTACAAAAATCCAAAAATTCGAAGTTAATTTCAACTAAAATTACTCAAATGCAGCTCCTTTATCAAAACAACCTAACACATTCCAGAAAAATCGAAGTTGGTTTCAACAAAATTTTTTAAAATTTGACAAAAATCTGTACAAAAATCCAAAAATTCGAAGTTAATATCAACTAAAATTACTCAAATGCAGCTCCTTTATCAAAAAAAACCTAACATAATCCAGAAAAATCGAAGTTGGTTTCAACAAAATTTTTTAAAATTTCACAAATATCTGTACAAAAATCCGAAAATTCGAAGTTAATTTCAACTAAAATTACTCAAATGCAGCTCCTTTATCAAAAAAACCTAACATAATCCAGAGAAATCGATGTTGGTTTCAACAAAATTTTTTAAAATTTGACAAAAATCTGTACAAAAATCCAAAAATTCGAAGTTAATTACAACTAAAATTACTCAAATGCAGCTCCTCTATCCAAAAAACCTAACATAATCCAGAAAAATCGAAGCTGGTTTCAACACAATTTTTTAAAATTTGACAAAAATCTGTACAAAAATCCAAAAATTCGAAGTTAATTTCAACTAAAATTACTCGAAAGCTGCTCCTCTATCAAAAAAACATAACATAATCCAGAGAAATCGAAGTTGGTTTCAACAAAATTTTTTAAAATTTGACAAAAATCTGTACAAGAATCCAAAAATTCGAAGTTAATTTCAACTAAAATTACTCAAATGCAGCTCCTCTATCAAAAAAACATAACATAATCCAGAGAAATCGATGTTGGTTTCAACAAAATTTTTAAAAATTTTACAAATATCTGTACAAAAATCCAAAAATTCGAAGTTATTTTCAACTAAAAATACTCAAATGCAGCTTCTCTATCAAAAAAACCTAACATAATCCAGAAAAATCGAAGTTGGTTTCAATAAAATTTTTTAAAATTTGACAAAAATCTGTACAAAAATCCAAAAATTCGAAGTTAATTACAACTAAAATTACTCAAATGCAGCTCCTCTATCCAAAAAACCTAACATAATCCAGAAAAATCGAAGTTGGTTTCAACAAAATTTTTTAAAATTTGACAAAAATCTGTACAAAAATCCAAAAATTCGAAGTTATTTTCATCTAAAATTACTCAAATGCAGCTCCTCTAACAAAAAACTTTACATAATCCAGAAAAATCGAAGTTGGTGTCAACAAAATTTTTTAAAATTTGACAAAAATCTTTCCAAAAATCCAAAAATTCGAAGTTAATTTCAACTAGAATTACTCAAATGCAGCTCCTCTATCAAAAGAACCTAACATAATCCAGAAAAATCGAAGTTGGGTTCAACAAAATTTTATAAAATTTTACAAAAATCTGTACAAAAATCCAAAAATTCAAAGTTAATTTCAACTAGAATTAGTCAAATGCAGCTCCTCTATCAAAAAAACTTTACATATTCCAGAAAAATCGAAGTTGGTTTCAACAAAATTTTTTAAAATTGGACAAAAATCTGTACAAAAATCCAAAAATTCGAAGTTATTTTCAACTAAAATTACTCAAATGCAGCTCCTCTAACAAAAAAACTTTACATATTCCAGAAAAATCGAAGTTGGTGTCAACAAAATTTTATAAAATTTTACAAAAATCTGTACAAAAATCCAAAAATTCGAAGTTAATTTCAACTAGAATTAGTCAAATGCAGCTCCTCTATCAAAAAAACCTAACATAATCCAGAAAAATCGAAGTTGGTTTCAACAAAATTTTTTAAAATTTGACAAAAATCTGTACAAAAATCCAAAAATTCGAAGTTATTTTCATCTAAAATTACTCAAGTGCAGCTCCTCTAACAAAAAAGCTTTACATAATCCAGAAAAATCGAAGTTGGTGTCAACAAAATTTTTTAAAATTTGACAAAAATCTGTCCAAAAATCCAAAAATTCGAAGTTAATTTCAACTAGAATTACTCAAATGCAGCTCCTCTATCAAAAAAACCTAACATAATCCAGAAAAATCGAAGTTGGGTTCAACAAAATTGTTTCGAAAACTGTTTAGTGTGGTTGAGCACGCTGGTGGAAAGTGAGGTTAGGACGGTGAGAAAGGTGAAATGTAAGCAGTCTGTTTAAACGCGATGGTCAGTTTATTATAATGTACCGCACTTGAGCGGTGAAGTAGTAAATAATCACTTTATGAGCCTTGAGCCCTCTTTCAACCAAATGATACACGATGCACGACACGCGGCACGTGGTGAGCACGTGAGCCCGCCGATATAATCACACTACGTACAATGATGACTTATATCAACAATAAGATTGAGAAAGAGTGAGCTGGATGAGCTGAGGTGATTTTAGAGTTAATGGGTGAGCACAGAGAATGATATTCAAATCGTTAAAGTAGAAAATTGGTACGACACGCGACGCGACTTTCTCTTTACTCGACAAGAACAAGAGCGTGAGTGATTTCAATCCGATTTCTGTTACTGGTGTCGATGCTCGAACATTCTCGAGCATCGACCGACGTAGGGAAATCTGATTGGTTGATTGAGAAGACGTGGTGAGCGTTAGTTGGCTGATCGAGAAGACGTGGTGAGCGGTGATTGGCTCAACGCCTGACGGTGAGTATCGATCGAAAATCGATCGTCGATCAGCCGTGCGCCTGCTGCCCAGGAGGTGCTGCTCCAGGCTTGGGTGCGGCGCTAGGGTGAACTAATTGATTCCCAAACATTCTCCCGCCATCAACAGCTGTAGGATGATGTTGATGATCAACCTGAAACATTCAAAACTGCCAACTTTGCAATTGGCCTTACTAATGATGTCGTGGCAGTCCTGAGAGTGACAACTCGGGTGAGTCCGTCCTTTCCTGGATGAAGTGCGATGACACGAGCAAGTGGCCATTTGCTCGGTGGAAATCGCTCATCTGTGATGAGCACCAAAGATCCGACCTTGATCTCGTTTGATGGATGATGCCACTTGGAGATGGACAACTGACGCTGCAGATAATGTGAAGACCATTGAGTCCAGAAGCGTTGAGTCTGTTGTTGAATGAGTCGCCATCTCGCCGACGGTGCTATTGATGAATGTTCGACTGATGGTTCCGGTAAAGATGAGAGTGGTTGACCAATGAGAAAATGAGCTGGGGTGAGTGTAGAGATGTCATCAGGGTCATCACTGAGAGGCTCGAGCGGTCGTGAATTAAGCATGGCTTCTACTTGAGTAAGAAGTGTGCTGAATTCCTCGTAGGTGAGCACAGTCTCACTTATAGTTCGCCGAAGATGATGTTTGAGCGATTTCACGACTGACTCCCATTTGCCTCCCATGTGTGGTGCTGCTGGAGGGTTGAAACACCAGCCAGTGTGGTCGTTGACAAACAGCTGACTGAGTTGGTGATGATCTTGTGAGCCCTGAATGAACATTCTTTTGAGAATGGTGTCAGCTCCGATGAAGTTAGTTCCACAATCGGAGTAGAGCGTGTGTGGAATGCCCCTTCTAGAAGTGAATCTTCTGTAAGTGGCGATGAAGCCGTCTGTCGAGTAGTCCGTGACGACCTCTAGATGAACAGCTGAGGTTGTGAAGCATACAAAGACACAAATCCAGCCTTTCTGTGTCTTTGCACCTCGTCCTCTCCACGTCTTGAGCGTAATTGGACCCGCGTAGTCGATCCCAGTGTGCGTGAATGGGCGTGAGGGTGCAACTCTCGAAAGAGGTAGTTGGCCCATCAATTGATGGGCACGGATCCCCCTTTGTCGAGTGCACACAACACACCGCAGGATGTGAGATTTTACTGGTGCTCTCCCTCCGATGATCCAATAGTTGTATCTGATGTGAGCGAGGGTGAGCTGGGTCCCTCCATGAAGCGTTAGCCGATGGGCATGGTCTATAACCAAATCAGACAGACGTGAGTGACGAGGTAAAATTGCTGGATGCTTACTTTCATAACCCAGGTGAGAGAGTTTGAGTCTGCCTCCAACTCGAATGACTCCTTGTTCATCGATGAAGGCTGTGAGTCGGTTGAAGACGTGGGATGATGGCAATGTTGAATTTGAGCTGAGAACCTTGAGCTCACTGGAGAAGTAGATTGCTTGTGTTGCCTTTATCCAGAAGATCCTGGCCCACTCCAGGTCGATCGGTGATAATGCAATGAGTGGCAACGAAAGCGGTGATTTTCTCAATTTAGAAACAAATCTGTAACAAATTGACGTGATGCGAATCAGTTTGTTGAGGGAAGAGTATTTGTGGATGAGGTCCCAGTGATAATCCACTTGATGAACGTTGAGCAGGTGTGAAATTCCTGGACGAGCTTCCTGTGCACTGGATTCGTCTTTGAGTACTGGTTGTGATGGCCATGATGTAGTGGGTTGTGTGATCCATGATGGTCCCGTCCACCATAGATGGTGATGTTCAAGCTGAGCTGTTGTTAAGCCTCGTGATGCGCAGTCAGCAGGATTTGAGCTTCCAGGAACATGCCTCCAATGTGCTTCTTGGGTGAGCTCTTGAATTTGGGAGACACGATTCCTGACATAATCCTTCCAACGTGATGCGTGAGATTTGATCCATGTTAGTGTCACTTGAGAATCCGTCCACAGATGAATTGTAGCAATGTTGAATTGAAGAGTTGCTTGAACATATTTCATGAGCTTTGCAAGCATCAACGCTGCAGTAAGCTCGAGCCTTGGGATTGTGAGCCTTTTGAGTGGTGCTACCTTTGTCTTGGAGCACACTAGTGTCGACACTTTGTGAGCAGTGGACGGTGATGTAACGGTAAGGTATATTACCGCTGCCATGGCAAGTTGAGAAGCATCAGAGAATCCGTGTAGTTCCACTATTGAGCTGCTGAAGGTGTTGAACCACCTTGGAGTTGAGAGCCTGGCCAGGCCTTGAAGATCTTCTCTGATGGTGAGCCAATTGGATGTGACTTGGGACGGCAGTGGATCGTCCCAATTGAGCTTGTGCAGCCACAACTCTTGCAAAAGAGTTTTTGCTCGAATTATGACCGGTGATAGAAAGCCTAGTGGATCAAATATTTGTGCTACTTCTGAAAGAACGAGGCGTTTTGTGAATCTTGAATTTGAGTTTGATCTTGCTGAGAATGAAAAGTTATCATCAGTAACATTCCATTGTAAACCGAGAATCTTGGTATTGCAGTCGTCTAGTGAGATAATTGAGTCTTGAGCTCGCTTGTTGATAGCGATTGATTCAAGCAACGGAGGGTAGGTGGAATGCCATTTGGCAAGTGGAAAACCTCCCGCGTTGCACAGGTCTGTTAATTGTTGAGCTATTGTGATGAGTGTCTCACCTGTGTCAGCTCCGCCAAAGATGTCATCAACGTATCTGGCATGAGTGATGGATGGAACTGCCAGAGGGAAACGGTGGCCTTCATCTTCGGCCAATTGCAACAACGCCCTGACAGCGAGGAATGGAGCAGCCTTGGTCCCATATGTGACCGTGGTGAGCTTGTAGGGCACTTCCTTTGAGTCTTCATCAATCCACAACACTCTTTGGAGATCTTGATCGTCTTCATGCACCTTGACTTGTCGATGCATCTTTGTCACGTCCGTGGCGAAGATGTACTTGTGCTGACGAATCCACAACAGCACGTCAGTGATGTTGAGCAGGAGGTTTGCACCGGTGTGCATGAGGTCATTGATCGAATGCCCTGATGAAGTTGGACTTGATCCATTGAAGACGACCCTCAACTTTGTTGATTGGCTGTCTGGCTTGAGCACTCCGTGGTGTGGAAGATAGAAAATCGAATGAGTGTTAGGTGAGATGGATGGTGTTCTTACCATGTGATGAAGCTCCTCATATTCTCTCATGAAACCATGATAGAGTTCTTGATACTTGCTGTCCTTGTTGAGCTTGTTGATCGTGCGCTTCAAGCAGGCGTGAGCTGTCTGATATGAATTGCCCAGCAAACTTGGTGATGACTTGAGTGGAATGCGCACAATGTATCTGCCTGTAGAATCGCGAGTGTGTGTCGCTCGAAAGTGATCCTCACACTCCTTTTCTTCATGCGTGAGTTGAGCGGGTGAGTCCTCTGGGAGTTCTTCTTGAATCCAGAACTTGGTCAATAGTTCTTGAAGAGCAGTATCATTGTGCTGCACTACAGCAGAGTGATGCACAGTGTTGAGTTGAGTTGAATCGATTTCAACTGGTCCAAGAACGAGCCACCCAAAGATTGACAGCTGAGCAATTGGCATTGACGGGTCACCCCTTTTGATGTTGGACTTGATGATTCGTCCATACGCATCTGCACCAATGACGATGTCGATGGGCCTGGATGTTAGGAAGTCAGGATCGGCCAATTTAAGACCGCTGAGCTGTGGCCACTCTTGCTTTGGTGCCTCTATCGAGGGCAAATGTGACGTCAATGTCCTGAGTACGTGAGCTTGAATGAATACAGTTGCAGGGCTGTAGTTTGAGCGGAGCGTGATTGACACAACTCCCCTAGTTTGAGTAGCTTTGTTGCCTCCAATGCCAAAGATGGATACCGAGGATTGGATTCGTTGCAGCTTGAGTTGAGTGATGAGCTCCTCCCTTATGAAGGTTAGCTCTGAGCCTGTATCAATGAGCAGTCTGACTGGAAATGAAGTCACTGGTGAGATGAGCTGAGCGTTGGCTGTCGCCAACAGTGTGATGGTTGAGCGTGAACAGTGAGCTGCTGCTGGGTGAGCTTGAGCATGAAGACCTGTTGAGCTGGTGTGAAGTTGGTGAGCGGTTGTGAGCGGTTGAGATGCGACGACTGCACCTACTTCTCAATGAGCTGAGTCGGTTGGTGTTTCTTCCGCCTTGGAGGAGGTTTGAGCGGTTGTAGTTGCACTGGCCGGTGCCTTCGGCAAGTGCAACATGGTGTGATGCGGTTGAGCACAAGTTTTGCATCGTTGAGTGGATTTGCAGTCTTCTGTGCGGTGTCTGCCACAGCAGTTTCTGCACAGCTTGTTGCGTGTAATGACTGAGCGTCTGTCAGGCACCGACAGAGCTCTGAATTTCGCACAAGTCACTATGTAGTGATCCTCCTTGCAATGATCGCACGGGTATGCGTACGGTGAGCGTTGAGCTGAGACCTTTTGCTGTGATGCACTGTGAGCTGAGCCTTTACGTGGGAGCGAGCGACTGGATGCCGTTGAGCTGGATTGAGCGTTTTTGGAGGTCTTGAGCTGTTCTGCGGCTTCCAACCTTTCCAAGGCTGTTGCCTTGTCTTCGATGAATGCAGCCAACTGCTCGTACCTTGGGTAGTCGCTTGATGAGCCCACTGAAGTTTCCCAAGCTTCACGAGTGGTCTTGTCGAGACAGTTGGTGGCTTGGTGAACGAGGATACAATTGTACATGTCCTCGGCTGCTCCCAAGGCGGTGATTGATTTGTGCACCTCGTGAATGGATGCCACAAGGCTGTTGAGCGTTGAGGCATTGCGCGTTGAGACTGGAGTGAGGTTGAGCAGTTTGACAAGTTGTTCCTCGATGAGCACCCTCTTGTTGCTGTATTTCCTCTCGAGGTACTCCCAACATGTCTGAAATGATGAGCCAGTAATTGGATGAGCGTTAACTTGCCTTGAAGGTTCTCCTCGGAGGCTTGAGCGTAGATAATGCAGCCTGTCAATATCTGCGAGCTGCTTATCTTGAATGATGAGCGAGGTGAATAATTCACTGTAGCCAGGCCAGTCAGTGTAAATGCCTGAGAAGGTCGGGAGTGTTAGTTCAGGCAGCTTTCCAGCCCGAGAGGTTGATGAGCCTGTGAGCGAGGGCCTTGAGCTGTTGAGCATCTCCACATCTTCTCGGAGACGGTTTAGGAGAAGCTTGATGTCCCACACCAGTTCAGCCTCTTGAGCTGCGACCTCAGTCTCAAAATACTCGTGGTCAATGCACTTCGCAGGCCATGCTGAGTTTTGATTTTTAAGATGAGCTGAGTTGGGAGAGTGACTGGGGATGAGCTTCGTGAGCGGGATTTCTCCTTTTTTTCGACCAGTGAGCCATCTGTGGGAACCGTGAGCGTTGAAGATGTGGACTCCTTCGGAGGATCAACGATGAGCTTGGTTGATTCCTGGTTTGCCATGGTTGAGCACTGGTGAGCTTGAGCACTGGTGAGCAAGAGCACTTCACTTCACCTTTCACCGCACAATCCGGCTCGAAGGACCAAATGTTTCGAAAACTGTTTAGTGTGGTTGAGCACGCTGGTGGAAAGTGAGGTTAGGACGGTGAGAAAGGTGAAATGTAAGCAGTCTGTTTAAACGCGATGGTCAGTTTATTAAAATGTACCGCACTTGAGCGGTGAAGTAGTAAATAATCACTTTATGAGCCTTGAGCCCTCTTTCAACCAAATGATACACGATGCACGACACGCGGCACGTGGTGAGCACGTGAGCCCGCCGATATAATCACACTACGTACAATGATGACTTATATCAACAATAAGATTGAGAAAGAGTGAGCTGGATGAGCTGAGGTGATTTTAGAGTTAATGGGTGAGCACAGAGAATGATATTCAAATCGTTAAAGTAGAAAATTGGTACGACACGCGACGCGACTTTCTCTTTACTCGACAAGAACAAGAGCGTGAGTGATTTCAATCCGATTTCTGTTACTGGTGTCGATGCTCGAACATTCTCGAGCATCGACCGACGTAGGGAAATCTGATTGGTTGATTGAGAAGACGTGGTGAGCGTTAGTTGGCTGATCGAGAAGACGTGGTGAGCGGTGATTGGCTCAACGCCTGACGGTGAGTATCGATCGAAAATCGATCGTCGATCAGCCGTGCGCCTGCTGCCCAGGAGGTGCTGCTCCAGGCTTGGGTGCGGCGCTAGGGTGAACTAATTGATTCCCAAACAAAAATTTTATAAAATTTTACAAAAATCTGTACAAAAATCCAAAAATTCAAAGTTAATTTCAACTAGAATTAGTCAAATGCAGCTCCTCTATCAAAAAAAACTTTACATATTCCAGAAAAATCGAAGTTGGTTTCAACAAAATTTTTTAAAATTGGACAAAAATCTGTACAAAAATCCAAAAATTCGAAGTTATTTTCAACTAAAATTACTCAAATGCAGCTCCTCTAACAAAAAAACTTTACATAATCCAGAAAAATCGAAGTTGGTGTCAACAAAATTTTATAAAATTTTACAAAAATCTGTACAAAAATCCAAAAATTCGAAGTTAATTTCAACTAGAATTAGTCAAATGCAGCTCCTCTATCAAAAAAACCTAACATAATCCAGAAAAATCGAAGTTGGTTTCAACAAAATTTTTTAAAATTTGACAAAAATCTGTACAAAAATCCAAAAATTCGAAGTTATTTTCATCTAAAATTACTCAAATGCAGCTTCTCTATGAAAAAAACCTAACATAATCCAGAAAAATCGAAGTTGGTTTCAACAAAATTTTTTAAAATTTGACAAAAATCTGTACAAAAATCCAAAAATTCGAAGTTAATTACAACTAAAATTACTCAAATGCAGCTTCTCTATCCAAAAAACCTAACATAATCCAGAAAAATCGAAGTTGGTTTCAACAAAATTTTTTAAAATTTGACAAAAATCTGTACAAAAATCCAAAAATTCGAAGTTATTTTCATCTAAAATTACTCAAATGCAGCTCCTCTAACAAAAAACTTTACATAATCCAGAAAAATCGAAGTTGGTGTCAACAAAATTTTTTAAAATTTGACAAAAATCTGTACAAAAATCCAAAAATTCGAAGTTAATTACAACTAAAATTACTCAAATGCAGCTCCTCTATCCAAAAAACCTAACATAATCCAGAAAAATCGAAGTTGGTTTCAACAAAATTTTTTAAAATTTGACAAAAATCTGTACAAAAATCCAAAAATTCGAAGTTATTTTCATCTAAAATTACTCAAATGCAGCTCCTCTAACAAAAAACTTTACATAATCCAGAAAAATCGAAGTTGGTGTCAACAAAATTTTTTAAAATTTGACAAAAATCTTTCCAAAAATCCAAAAATTCAAAGTTAATTTCAACTAGAATTAGTCAAATGCAGCTCCTCTATCAAAAAAACTTTACATATTCCAGAAAAATCGAAGTTGGTTTCAACAAAATTTTTTAAAATTGGACAAAAATCTGTACAAAAATCCAAAAATTCGAAGTTAATTTCAACTAGAATTAGTCAAATGCAGCTCCTCTATCAAAAAAACCTAACATAATCCAGAAAAATCGAAGTTGGTTTCAACAAAATTTTTTAAAATTTGACAAAAATCTGTACAAAAATCCAAAAATTCGAAGTTATTTTCATCTAAAATTACTCAAATGCAGCTTCTCTATGAAAAAAACCTAACATAATCCAGAAAAATCGAAGTTGGTTTCAACAAAATTTTTTAAAATTTGACAAAAATCTGTACAAAAATCCAAAAATTCGAAGTTAATTACAACTAAAATTACTCAAATGCAGCTCCTCTATCCAAAAAACCTAACATAATCCAGAAAAATCGAAGTTGGTTTCAACAAAATTTTTTAAAATTTGACAAAAATCTGTACAAAAATCCAAAAATTCGAAGTTATTTTCATCTAAAATTACTCAAATGCAGCTCCTCTAACAAAAAACTTTACATAATCCAGAAAAATCGAAGTTGGGTTCAACAAAATTTTATAAAATTTTACAAAAATCTGTACAAAAATCCAAAAATTCAAAGTTAATTTCAACTAGAATTAGTCAAATGCAGCTCCTCTATCAAAAAAACTTTACATATTCCAGAAAAATCGAAGTTGGTTTCAACAAAATTTTTTAAAATTGGACAAAAATCTGTACAAAAATCCAAAAATTCGAAGTTATTTTCAACTAAAATTACTCAAATGCAGCTCCTCTAACAAAAAAACTTTACATAATCCAGAAAAATCGAAGTTGGTGTCAACAAAATTTTATAAAATTTTACAAAAATCTGTACAAAATTCCAAAAATTCGAAGTTAATTTCAACTAGAATTAGTCAAATGCAGCTCCTCTATCAAAAAAACCTAACATAATCCAGAAAAATCGAAGTTGGTTTCAACAAAATTTTTTAAAATTTGACAAAAATCTGTACAAAAATCCAAAAATTCGAAGTTAATTACAACTAAAATTACTCAAATGCAGCTCCTCTATCCAAAAAACCTAACATAATCCAGAAAAATCGAAGTTGGTTTTAACAAAATTTTTTAAAATTTGACAAAAATCTGTACAAAAATCCAAAAATTCAAAGTTATTTTCATCTAAAATTACTCAAATGCAGCCCCTCTATCAAAAAAACCTAACATAATCCAGAAAAATCGACGTTGGTTTCAACAAAATTTTTTAAAATTTGACAAAAATCTGTACAAAAATCCAAAAATTCGAAGATATTTTCAACAAAAATTACTCAAATGTAGCGACACTACCAAAAAAACCTATCATAATCCAGAAAAATCGAAGTTGGTTTCAACAAAATTTTTTATAATTTTGAAAAAATCTGTACAAACATCCAAAAATTCGAAGTTATTTTCAACTAAAATTACTCAAATGCAGCTCCTCTATCCAAAAAACCTAACATAATCCAGAAAAATCGAAGTTGGTTTCAACAAAATTTTTTAAAATTTGACAAAAATCTGTACAAAAATCCAAAAATTCGAAGTTATTTTCAACTAAAATTACTCAAATGCAGCTCCTCTATCAAAAAAACATAACATAATCCAGAGAAATCGAAGTTGGTTTCAACAAAATTTTTTAAAATTTGACAAAAATCTGTACAAGAATCCAAAAATTCGAAGTTAATTTCAACTAAAATTACTCAAATGCAGCTCCTCTATCAAAGAAACTTTACATAATCCAGAGAAATCGATGTTGGTTTCAACAAAATTTTTTAAAATTTTACAAATATCTGTACAAAAATCCAAAAATTCGAAGTTAATTTCAACTAGAATTACTCAAATGCAGCTCCCCTATCAAAAAAACCTAACATAATCCAGAAAAATCGAAGTTGGGTTCAACAAAATTTTATAAAATTTTACAAAAATCTGTACAAAAATCCAAAAATTCGAAGTTAATTTCAACTAGAATTAGTCAAATGCAGCTCCTCTATCAAAAAAACCTAACATAATCCAGAAAAATCGAAGTTGGTTTCAACAAAATATTTTAAAATTTCACAAAAATCTGTACAAAAATCCAAAAATTCGAAGTTAATTTCAACTAAAATTACTCAAATGCAGCTCCTTTATCAAAACAACCTAACACATTCCAGAAAAATCGAAGTTGGTTTCAACAAAATTTTTTAAAATTTGACAAAAATCTGTACAAAAATCCAAAAATTCGAAGTTAATTTCAACTAGAATTACTCAAATGCAGCTCCTCTATCAAAAAAACCTAACATAATCCAGAAAAATCGAAGTTGGGTTCAACAAAATTATATAAAATTTTACAAAAATCTGCACAAAAATCCAAAAATTCGAAGTTAATTACAACTAAAATTACTCAAATGCAGCTCCTCTATCAAAAAAACCTAACATAATCCAGAAAAATCGAAGTTGGTTTCAACAAAATTTTTTATAATTTGACAAAAATCTGTACAAAAATCCAAAAATTCGAAGTTAATTTCAACTATAATTACTCAAATGCAGTTCCTCTATCAAAAAAACCTAACATAATCCAGGAAAATCGTAGTTGGTTTCAACAAAATTTTTTAAAATTTGACAAACGTCTGTACAAAAATCCCAAAATTCGAAGTTAATTTCAACTAAAATTACTCAAATGCAGCTCCTCTATCAAAAAAAACTAACGTAATCCAGAAAAATCGAAGTTGGTTTCAACAAAATTTTTTATAATTTGACAAAAATCTGTACAAACATCCAAAAATTCGAAGTTAATTTCAACTAAAATTACTCAAATGCAGCTCCTCTATCAAGAAAACCTAACGTAATCCAGAGCAATCGAAGTTGGTTTCAACAAAATTTTTTAAAATTTGACAAAAATCTGTACAAAAATCCAAAAATTCGAAGATAATTTCAACTAAAATTACTCAAATGCAGCTCCTCTATCAAAAAACCTAACATATTCCTGAAAAATCGAAGTTGGTTTCAACAAAATTTTTTAAAATTTGACAAAAATCTGTACAAAAATCCAAAAATTCGAAGTTAATTTCAACTAGAATTACTCAAATGCAGCTCCTCCATCAAAAAAACCTAACATATTCCAGAAAAATCGAAGTTGGTTTCAACAAAATTTTTCAAAATTTGACAAAAATCTGTACAAAAATCCAAAAATTCGAAGTTAATTTCAACTAAAATTACTCAAATGCAGCTCCTCTATCAAAAAAACCTAACATAATCCAGAAAAATCGAAGTAGGTTTAAACAAAATTTTTTAAAATTTGACAAAAATCTGTATAAGAATCCAAAAATTCGAAGTTATTTTCTACTAAAATTACTCAAATGCAGCTCCTCTATCAAAAAAACCTAACATATTCCAGAAAAATCGAAGTTGGTTTCAACAAAATTTTTTAAAATTTGACGAACGTCTGTACAAAAATCCCAAAATTCGAAGTTAATTTCAACTAAAATTACTCAAATGCAGCTCCGCTACCAAAAAAACCTAACGCAATCCAGAAAAATCGAAGTTGGTTTCATCAAAATTTTTTATAATTTGACAAAAATCTGTACAAACGTACAAAAATTCGAGGTTAATTTCAACTAAAATTACACAAATGTAGCTCCTCTATCAAAAAAAACCTAACATAATCCAGAAAAATCGAAGTTGGTTTCAATAAAATTTTTTAAAACTTGACAAAAATATCTACAAAAATCCAAAAATTCGAAGTTAATTTCAATTAAAATTACTCAAATGCAGCTCCTCTATCAAAAAAACCTAACATAATCCAGAAAAATCGAAGTTGGTTTCAACAAAATTTTTTATAATTTGACAAAAATCTGTACAAACATCCAAAAATTCGAAGTTAATTTCAACTAAAATTACTCAAATGCAGCTCCTCTATCAAAAAAACCTAACATAATCCAGAAAAATCGAAGTTGGTTTCAATAAAATTTTTTAAAACTTGACAAAAATCTGTACAAAAATCCAAAAATTCGAAGTTAATTTCAACTAAAATTACTCAAATGCAGCTCCTCTATCAAAAAAACCTAACGTAATCCAGAAAAATCGAAGTTGGTTTCAACAAAATTTTTTAAAATTTGACAAAAATCTGTACAAACGTACAAAAATTCGAGGTTAATTTCAACTAAAATTACTCAAATGTAGCTCCTCTATCAAAAAAACCTAACATAATCCAGAAAAATCGAAGTTGGTTTCAATAAAATTTTTTAAAACTTGACAAAAATCTCTACAAAAATCCAAAAATTCGAAGTTAATTTCAATTAAAATTACTCAAATGCAGCTCCTCTATCAAAAAAACCTAACATAATCCAGAAAAATCGAAGTTGGTTTCAACAAAATTTTTTATAATTTGACAAAAATCTGTACAAACATCCAAAAATTCGAAGTTAATTTCAACTAAAATTACTCAAATGCAGCTCCTCTATCAAAAAAACCTAACATAATCCAGAAAAATCGAAGTTGGTTTCAATAAAATTTTTTAAAACTTGACAAAAATCTCTACAAAAATCCAAAAATTCGAAGTTAATATCAATTAAAATTACTCAAATGCAGCTCCTCTATCAAAAAAACCTAACATAATCCAGAAAAATCGAAGTTGGTTTCAACAAAAGTTTTTATAATTTGACAAAAATCTGTACAAACATCCAAAAATTCGAAGTTAATTTCAACTAAAACTACTCAAATGCAGCTCCTCTATCAAAAAAACCTAACATAATCCAGAAAAATCGAAGTAGGTTTAAACAAAATTTTTTAAAATTTGACAAAAATCTGTACAAAAATCCAAAAATTCGAAGTTATTTTCTACTAAAATTACTTAAATGCAGCTCCTCTATCAAAAAAACCTAACATAATCCAGAAAAATCGAAGTTGGTTTCAACAAAATTTTTTAAAATTTGACAATCGTCTGTACAAAAATCCCAAAATTCGAAGTTAATTTCAACTAAAATTACTCAAATGCAGCTCCGCTACCAAAAAAACCTAACGTAATCCAGAAAAATCGAAGTTGGTTTCAACAAAACTTTTTATAATTTGACAAAAATCTGTACAAACATCCAAATATTCGAAGTTAATTTCAACTAAAATTACTCAAATGCAGCTCCTCTATCAAAAAAACCTAACATAATCCAGGAAAATCGAAGTTGGTTTCAACAAAATTTTTTAAAATTTGACAAAAATCTGTACAAGAATCCAAAAATTCGAAGTTAATTTCAACTAAAATTACTCAAATGCAGCTCCTCTATCAAAAAAACCTAACATAATCCAGAAAAATCGAAGTAGGTTTAAACAAAATTTTTTAAAATTTGACAAAAATCTGTACAAAAATCCAAAAATTCGAAGTTATTTTCTACTAAAATTACTCAAATGCAGCTCCTCTATCAAAAAAACCTAACATAATCCAGAAAAATCGAAGTTGGTTTCAACAAAATTTTTTAAAATTTGACAAACGTCTGTACAAAAATCCCAAAATTCGAAGTTAATTTCAACTAAAATTACTCAAATGCAGCTCCGCTACCAAAAAAACCTAACGTAATCCAGAAAAATCGAAGTTGGTTTCAACAAAATTTTTTACAATTTGACAAAAATCTGTACAAAAATCCAAAAATTCGAAGTTAATTTCAACTAAAATTACTCGAATGCTGCTCCTCTATCAAAAAAACCTAACATAATCCAGAGAAATCGAAGTTGGTTTCAACAATTTTTTTTTTTAATTTTACAAAAATCTGTACAAAAATCCAAATATTCGAAGTTAATTTCAACTTAAATTACTCAAATGCAGCTCCTCTATCAAAAAAACCTAACATAATCCAGAAAAATCGAAGTTGGTTTCAACAAAATTTTTTATAATTTGACAAAAATCTGTACAAAAATCCAAAAATTCGAAGTTAATTTCAACTATAATTACTCAAATGCAGTTCCTCTATCAAAAAAACCTAACATAATCCAGGAAAATCGTAGTTGGTTTCAACAAAATTTTTTAAAATTTGACAAACGTCTGTACAAAAATCCCAAAATTCGAAGTTAATTTCAACTAAAATTACTCAAATGCAGCTCCTCTATCAAAAAAACCTAACGTAATCCAGAAAAATCGAAGTTGGTTTCAACAAAATTTTTTATAATTTGACAAAAATCTGTACAAACATCCAAAAATTCGAAGTTAATTTCAACTAAAATTACTCAAATGCAGCTCCTCTATCAAAAAAACCTAACATAATCCAGAAAAATCGAAGTAGGTTTAAACAAAATTTTTTAAAATTTGACAAAAATCTGTACAAAAATCCACAAATTCGAAGTTATTTTCTACTAAAATTACTCAAATGCAGCTCCTCTAGCAAAAAAACCTAACATAATCCAGAAAAATCGAAGTTGGTTTCAACAAAATTTTTTATAATCTGACAAAAATCTGTACAAAAATCCAAAAATTCGAAGTTAATTTCAACTATAATTACTCAAATGCAGTTCCTCTATCAAAAAAACCTAACATAATCCAGGAAAATCGAAGTTGGTTTCAACAAAATTTTTTAAAATTTGACAAACGTGTTGTGCCCAGGCAACGCCCAAGCCCACGTGTTAGACATATTACACATATTATATTACGTTATATAAACGTTCGAGATGTTTCGAAGCTAAGACAGCCGCTAGCGACCAATCTTACAATGTCAGCAACACGTGAACGCCTCGCTGCGACCGAGCATAGTAACGCGTACCACGCCCAAGAAGGATATAAAACCAATGCGATTCCAAAAAGAGGAGGATTCTAGACTTGAAACTCGACCTGTTAACACGGCTGACACTTCTGTAAACCTCAGTCTAGTATTAATTAGTCTCTGAATAAAGACTTAGTCTCTAAATTTAACCAACTTGGTGTAGTTCACCCAGTAGATCCTAATCTTTTGTTCACTCCCGAACCTACGATATCACCAAATCCCGTACCAGCCTTGCGAGCCATCACGCAGGGCACAACAAAATTGGTGGCAGCGGTGGGATAGTGCATCGTAAAAATTTTACCAAGCCTTGACGCAACCGATTGATCAACGTCGACAGAGGTTGAACTACCTCCGACAATATTATTTGATCATCGCAATCGAACAGGCTAGAACTGGCAATCGTCTCTACCGAGGTAGTACAGAGGACCGAGGAACGGCCTTTGAGAAAAACGTTCGACGCAGTCCGAACGCCGACGAGCCTAGTGACGAGTAAAATCAGCCTGAGAGTGAACGGGTGAATTGACCATTTGACTAACACCAAACCCATCTTCGAGGACGTCGCAAATCCGAGGACCAGGACGCACGAGAAGTACTTTGGGGACCGAGGAACGAGTCGAAGCCGCACCTGAAGGACGGACGGAGAGCCGTGCGAAGGAAGCAGCCGTCGGAGCACGCAGTGAACAGCTGTACGGATCGACCTTGCTGGATCCGATTCGTCTCTTATCACCATCTACGGTTCACGGACGAGAGGACGCCTGACCGAGCCGTCGACATGTGGAAAAGAGTAGCGTTGTGAGTAACCGAATACCGTGAAACTAATTATTGTAAACCAGAGTCCTATCAAAATATAGAAACGGTACATGCATGTCTATAGAAGACGAACGCGCAAATCAATTCAAACTTCCGGGTCAGAAAAGCTTGTCAAGATCGTTCGAATCATTTTTTGATAAAAAACTAACCTTCATACGAGAGGAACTAGATCTCCTACCTTCTATAGACTATTCACGACCGTCTCGCCGAACACGACGACCGTCGCCGTTACGATTAAGCGTTAAGAAAAACGACGATTCAAGTGCCGAATCGTCCCCAGAAAACTTTGTAACGCCGAATAGAGAATTCCCGATAGTGCTAGCGGACTTTAGCTTGTTAGATATAGAAGAAACAGAAGATAGAAAAATGTCACTAAATGCTGGAAGCAGCCTCTTGGTTCCACTACCGGACGTAAAAAGATTATCCACCGCGCTGTCGTTAGTAGATAAATTCATAGGAAAATCGTCGGACGAGCTAGCAGAATTTCTGAAGTCTTATACAAGTGCCGCAGAATTTGTGCCCGAGAATGATCTGCCAAGATTCTTGAAAACGGTGATAGGTACGAAAATTAAAGGCAAAGCAGCCAAGGTACTAGAGTACAAAGAAGTAGATACTTTTGATAAATTAAAAGACATCCTAACTTCCTTATTCGTAGACAAAAGGTCCATAGGAGCAGTTGGGGCAGAATTCCATGCCTGCCACCAACGAGAAGGCGAAAGCGTAAAATTATTCGCGTGTAGAGTAGAAGAATTAGCTGGAGAACTATCTGAATTATCGGTAAAACCAGGGAACAGCGATGAAGTAAATAACGCGTTAACAGAATCAGTACAAGAGCGCGCCCTAGACGTTTTCACCCTCGGGTTAAATGTAAAACTGAGAACGATCATAAGGTCTCGTAACTATGCAACGTTGAACGCAGCAATAGCCGCCGCTATAGAAGAGGAACAAGCGATGGGTTTAAACACCTCGCGAAATTACAGGAAATTCGGTAATCACCCCAAGGGAAGGGAAGGATCAAACGTACCGCGCTGTGATCGATGTAATAAATTGGGACATTTAGCAAGAAATTGCTATACGCGATTAAGTATGCCTCGAGAAAACTCCCCGACGCAACAGACGACAGTAAAAAGGGAAGTTCAGCGCGTCACCATGGTCTGCCATTACTGTAAAAAACCGGGACATCTAATCAAAGAATGCAGAGCTAGGGAAAGAGCAAACGGACGAGACTACAGACCGCGCTATACGAATACGAATTACAGACGCGAAGATATCAGACAGAATTTCAATAGAACTCCGGGTCGAGAACCATCTAACGAAAATCAAAATTCCCCTACCACGAGCCGCGGGACAGCCGATGACAGACAAACAAACGCAGGATCTAGGGTAGAATCGTACCGAGCAAATATGGTAGTGACATCCCAACTCGAAAATACGATCGAAATTAGAGCGCCGGAACTAGAAAAGGAAAGAGCGAATATGTTAGTAGACACAGGAGCCGATATTACATTAATAAAGATAGGTAAAGTAAAGGGCGATGTTCAAGCCGAAGACGAAATAGTATCCTTGCGAGGAATAGCCCCTATGGAAATCAAAACGCTGTGTCTAGTACAATTAAACATAGAAATCGGAAATAAGACAGTAACGCATCCTTGCCGATTAGTTAAAGACGACTTCCCATTAGAAGCAGACGGAATCCTAGGACAAGATTTTATGGCCAAACACGAAGTATGCATCCGGGCAAACCTAGGAATAGAGATATACGGAATACAATTCCCCTACTCAGGAAGGAACGTAGTTTTAAAACCGCGATCTGAAACCATTCTCCTAGCTAGAACAACTGATAAAGGCGAAGGTATAGTGGAAAGACAATCTATTAAACCAGGAGTATTTATAGGAAACTCGTTAACAGTGGGCCAGAACGGGAAATGTGCAATAAGCGTAATGAACACTACCGCGGACGAAGTCCTTATCAATATGCCAACAGTGACGTTACAAACACTGACGAGCTATGAAACTGACCCGACTGACGCGAATTGCGACAAGGAGCGCGACACACCGACGTACGTAGTACACGCAGTACACGGGAGAAATAGGATGCAAACCCTGCGCGAAAACCTTAGAACAGATCACCTAAATAAAGAAGAAGAAACCAGCTTACTCGAGCTATGTGAGAAGTATAATGAAATATTCTGCCTAGAAGGAGACAAATTAGGATACACCACGATGGCAGAGCATTCGATTACTCTAATCCCAGATACTAAACCTATATACGTAAAACCGTATAGATTACCTCAAGCGCATAAAGAGGAAGTAAATAGACAAGTTCAGGAAATGGTAGAAGAAGGAATAATTAGTCCAAGCGTCAGCCAGTGGAACGTCCCATTGCTAGTAGTTCCTAAAAAACCAGACGCTTCAGGAAAACGCAAACTCAGAGTAGTAGCAGATTTGAGGCAAGTGAACGACGCGACGGTAGGCGACTCATACCCCTTACCGAATATAACGGACATTCTAGATCAATTAGGAGGAGCAAAATATTTCTCAACCTTAGATTTAGCGTCAGGATTCCATCAAATAGCCATGAAAAAGGAAGATCGTGAGAAAACGGCATTTTCGACACCATACGGCCATTTTGAATATAACAGAATGCCGTTCGGGCTTAAAAACGCTCCCGCGACATTCCAAAGACTAATGAATACCGTATTATCTGGATTACAAGGAATAAAATGTTTCGTGTATTTAGACGATATTGTCGTCTATGGACGTTCACTGAAAGAACACCAAGATCGTCTAGAACTAGTATTCGAACGTATACGCGAGAGTGGCCTGAAACTTCAACCCAACAAATGCGAATTTCTACGAAAGGAAACGATATACCTTGGTCACGTGATAAGTGAGAGCGGTATCAAACCAGACCCTACGAAACTCGACGCGGTAAAAAACTTTCCGATACCCAAAAGAACTAAAGATATACAATCCTTCTTAGGTTTAGCCGGATATTATAGGAGATTCATAGAACATTTTTCACAAATCGCGAAACCTTTGACGCAATTATTAAAGAAAGACCAAGCATACAGATGGACTGCACAAGAGCAGGAAGCCTTCGAGATATTAAAGGAAAAGTTAACAACAGCACCGATACTGCAATACCCCGATTTCACGAAACCATTCGTTCTTACAACAGACGCTTCCGGAAAAGCAATAGGAGCAGTATTATCACAGGGAAAGATAGGTCAAGACCTACCCATAGCATACGCAAGTAGAATACTAAATAAGGCAGAAGAAAATTATAGCACCATAGAAAAAGAATTGTTGGCCATAGTATGGGCAACGCAACATTTTAGACCTTATGTATACGGCACAAAAATTTAAAATCGTAACAGACCATAAACCTCTTACTTGGGACTTCCGTTTCCGGACGCGAGAGTGGACAAAGTGTCGGTGTGTGGTTGTGAGTGGAAGTGGAAAGAGCGAGTGAAGTAGGGTGCGAGAGGATAGGGAGTGAGTGGAGAAGGTAGGAGGAGGGGTAGGAAGTGTGGAGTAGCAAGAGGAAAGGGCGGGGACAGTGGGCTACGAGGTGGTAAGCGGGTGAAGGGAACGGTTTTGAGGTTAGGTTGAGAGACAGGTGGTGTGGAGCGGGAAAGTAAAGACGGAGGAGCAGGCAGAGTAGTCTAGCGGACAGGAGTGGAAGCAGGAAGAGCTGGTAGGAAGGCGGGAAATTTGAAAGGAGATAAAGGAAAGGTGAGAGGTGGTGGTTAAAAAGAGTAAGGGTAACAGAGTGAAGGAGGTGGAGGGAAAGTAAGGAGCGTGAGGTCAAATGGAGGGTAGAAAAGGGGAGGGGGGGCGGGGAGGGGAAGAGGGGACAACAGGAGAGGAAAAGGGAAGACAGAAAAAGCAGGAAAGGTGCAGGAATGATAGCCAGAGCAGTGTGGGAAGCAATGCGGGAAGCATTGATAGTTGCGGGGGGAAAAAAAGGAAGGAAAGGGAGGAAGGAGGTGGGAGTGAGGGGGAGCGGGAAAGAGCAGGGTTTAAAAGGAGTTCGAGGACGGTGAGGTCACCTGATGGCAGAGGAGAAGAGGGAAGAAGGGGGGAGGAAGAGGAGACGGGAAAGGTGGAGAGGATGTTAAGGGAGATGATGAAGGAATTAAGGGAGGAGAAAGAGGAAATGAGGAAGGAGATGAGGGAGATGAAACAGGAGTTGAGGAAGGAAAGGGAAGAGAGAAGAAAGGAGTTAGAGGAGTGGAGAGAGGAGAGGAGGAGATGGGAGGAGGACAGGGCGGAGGAAAAAAAGAAGAGGGAAAAGATGGAAGAAAGGTTAGAGAGGGTGGAAGAGAGGGGAGGGAGGGTGGAGGAAATGATAGGGAAGATGGAAAAATGGGAAAAGGAAAAGGAAGGGAGAGATAGTATGGAGAAGGGGGAGGGGGAGGATGTGGAGGAATGTCGGTTGAGAATAAGAAAGATGGAGCTAAGGCAGGACAGGAGGGAGAGGGAGGAGAGAAGGAATAATGTGGTGATAAGGGGGTTGAGGGCGGAGGGAGGGGAGGAGGAGAAGGAGGTGAAGAAGTTGTGGACAACGATGGGATTGGGGGAGGGGGGGGTAAGGGAGGTGAGAAGGGTTGGGGGAAGGGGAAAGGAAGGGGGAGGGGTGATTCTGGTGAAGCTTACGGGGAGGGAGGAGAAGATAAAGGTGTTAGAGGCGAGGAAAAGACTGAGAGGCAGGAGGGAAAGGATTGATGATGATATGACGGAGGAAGAAAGGAAGACGAGGTGGAAGGTAGAAAGAGAGGCGGAGAGGGAGAGGGAAGGAGGAAAGAAGGTCCAGGTGGGATATATGAAGCTCTGGATAAATGGGCGGATGAGAAAATGGGATGAATTGAGAGAAAGATGGGTTGAGGAGCAGGGAAACGAAAGATAAGGGAAAGGGGGGAGAAAAGGGAAAAAGGGGGGAGGGGGGGGGAGGCGAGTGGGTACAAGGTAGCATTCTGGAATGTGGCGGGATTGAGGAGAAAGGACGGGGAGTTCTGGAAAGGTTTGGAGGAGTGGGACGTGGTGGTGATGTCGGAGACATGGATGGAGGAGGGGGGGTGGAGGAAGGTGGAAGGAAGACTGCCGAGAGGGTATGTGTGGGACAGGCAATGGGCGCGGAGGGAGAAGAAGAGGGGTAGAGCGATGGGAGGGATGTTAATGGGGGTGAGGAAAGGGATGGAGGTGGAGGTGGGGGAGGAAGGAGGGAAAGAGGGGATTTTGATGAAAAAAATTAGGATGGGGGGGGAATGGTGGAGGATAGTGGGGGTTTATGTGAATGGAGATTTGCAGAAGAAGCTGGAGGACATAGGGGAATGGATGGAGGAGAGGGAGAGGGGAGTGAGGGTGATGATAGGAGGTGACTTTAACGCGAGGACCGGGGAGGAGGGAGGATGGGTGATGGGAGGGGATGAGGAAGAGGGAGGGGGGTGCGGAAGTAGGAGGTCGAAGGATAAGGAGGTGAATGGTGACGGGAGGAGATTATGCGGGTTCATAGAGGAAAGGGGTTGGAGTATTTTAAATGGAGGGATTGAGGGGGATGAACAGGGGGAGTGGACATTCACAGGAGGAAAGACAAGTACGGTGATTGATTATGTCATTGGGAACGAAGATACTTGGGAGAAAGTGGAAAGGTTAAAAGTAGAAGAGAGGGTGGATTCGGATCACCAACCACTGGTTGTCTGGGTGAGGGGAGAGATGGGGGGCAACGTAGATAGGAGGAAAAGTGGGGAGAGGGGAAGGAGAGGAGGAAGAGGGAATTGGACGGAAGAGGGGAGAAGGGAGTTTGTGAGGAACTTTGGGAAGAGAGTGGGGGGAGACTGGAGTGTGGATGAGGAGTGGGGAGAGCTGAAGGAAAGAATAAAGGGGGCGGTGGGGAAATCGGTGGTGAAGGGGGGGGAGATGAGGAGGAAGGAAGGTTGGTGGGATAAGGAGTGTAGAGAGGAGAAGAGTAAGGTGAGGAAGGAGTTGAGAAAGTGGAGAAGAGAGGGGGGGGATGGGATGGTATACAGGGAAAGGAAAAGGGGTTATGGAAGGTTATGCGAGGAAAAGAGAAAGAAGGAGGTGGAACGTTGGGAAAGGGAGCTGGAGGGGGTTAGAACAGAAGCGCAAGTATGGAAGGTGGTAAATAGAGAGAGAGGGGGGAGAAGTAGGGTAAATGAGAGAATAAAGATAGAGGAATGGAACGAGTATTTTAGGGGGCTGTTGGGGGGAGTGGAATGGAGGGTGAAGTGGGGAGGGGGAAGGAGAGAAGGGAGGGACGAGGAGAGGGAGATAGGGAGGGACGAAATAGGAAGGGTGGTGAGGGGGTTAAAGGACGGGAAGGCGGGAGGAAGCGATGGGATACAAAATGAGGTTTGGAAATATGGGGGGGAGGAAGTGGAAAAATGGTTATGGGTGGTGTGTAATAGGGTATGGAGGGGGGAAGGGTGGCCGGAGGGGTGGAAGGAAGGGATTGTGGTGCCAGTGTTGAAGAAAGGGGCTGGGGAAAGGGTGGAGGATTATCGGGGGATTACCCTGACCCAGACGGCATATAAGATATATGCGTCGGTGCTGGCGGAGAGATTGAGGCTGGAGGTGGAGGAGAAGGTGATACTGCCACCGAGTCAGGCGGGATTTAGGAGGGGGGTGGGGTGTGTGGATCACATCTACACGCTCAACTACCTCATAAACAGGCAGGTGGGGAGGAAGGAAAGGAAATTAATAATCCTTTTCGTAGATATGAAGGCAGCTTTCGACTCGGTGGACAGAGAGGTGCTGATCAAGGCGATGAGAGAGAGGGGAGTGAGGGAAGGGCTGGTGGCAAGATGTGAGGAGGTGTTGAGGGAAACAACAGGAAGGGTCAGGGTGGGAGAAGAGGAGGGGGATAGGTTTTGGACCGCCAGGGGGGTAAGACAGGGGTGCCCGCTTAGCCCAATCCTGTTCACAATACTGATTGCGAACATGGACGAGGAATTGGGAAGGGGGGGGTGGGGGGGAGTGAAGCTGGGGGAGAGGAGGGTATATACGCTGGCATACGCGGATGACGTGGCGGTGCTGGCAGAGGATGTGGATGGGATGAAGGGGATAATAGGGAAGCTGGAAAAGTATGTGGACGGGAAGGGGTTACAGGTGAACGTTGGAAAAACTAAGGTAATGAGGTGTAGAAGGGGAGGGGGGAGATGGGGAAAGGTGATATGGAGGTGGAAGGGAAAACAGATAGAGGAGGTGCATAGGTTCAAGTACTTAGGATATACAATGATGGGGAGTGGAGGACAGGAAGAACATGTAAAGGAGAGGGTAAGGAAGGGGGCTGCGTTGTTGGGACAGGTTTGGGGGATAGGGAAAAGGAAGTGTAGGAAAGATTGGGGGAGAAGACTTTGGCTGTTTGACAAGCTGGTGTGGGCGGTGATTAGTTACGGGGTGGAGGTATGGGGATGGAAGTGCAGGGAAAAGGTAGAGGGGCTGCACGAAAGATATCTGAAGTGGGTGTTGGGAGTGGATTATTGTACCCCGGGGTACATGGTAAGGGAGGAATTGCAGAGGGGGATGATGAAAGGAGGGGCAGGGATGAGGGCATGGGGATATGAGAGAAAGTTGGAGGAGGGAAAAGGGGGGGAGTTGGCGAGAGAATGTTGGGAGGAGATGAAGAGGAGGATGAGGAGGGGAAAGGTGCTGGAGGGGTGGGAGGAAGAGAGGGAGCAGTATTATAAGGACAAAGGGTGGACAGTGGAGGAGGTGGAAAGGTTGAGGGATAAAGGGGAATTAAGAGGGGAGGAGTTGGTGGAGAGGGAGAGAAGGACGCAGGAAGAGGAGAGGTGGAGGAAAATAGGGGAGGGGAAATATAATAAATGGTATGGGAGGGTGAAAGGAGTGGGGGTTCCGGGGTACTTGAAGAAAGGGTGGGGGGAAGATAGGTGGAGGAGGATAGCAAGATTTAGGTTAGGGAATGAGATGAGGGGGGGGAGGTATTGGGAGGAGGAGGAGAAAAGAAGTTGTAGGGTATGTGGTCAAGGAGAGGAAACTTGGGGACATGTGTGGGAGGTTTGTACAGGTTGGGGGGTGGAGAGGGGGTGGCAGAATGCGATGGCAGAGGTGCTGGGGGATGATGGGGAGGGGGAGGAGTGGATGAGGAGGTTGGAGGAAAGAAGAGATTTATGTGGGGGGAGTGTTGGGGTGAATGAAGGAATGTGAGTGGATGGGGAAGTGTGCGGAAGCGGAGGTCCGAGGAGCGGAGGAGGGGAGCGTGCGAGCGAGCGGGAATAGATTTAAGACGTAGGATAAGTTAGGTTAAGTAAAATAAGATAAATAAGATAGATTAAGGAAAGTGTACAGAGGTGTAGGAATGGGGAGATTGTAACCCTCAGGGGAACGATAATAAATATTACAATACCATAAACCTCTTACTTGGCTTTTTAACGTAAAGGATCCCGGCTCAAGATTAATGAGATGGAAATTGAAGCTAGCAGAATACGATTACACCATAGAATACAAAGCGGGAAAGACAAATAAAAACGCAGACGCCCTCAGTAGAATGTTCGCGATTACGCGAGGAACGAAGCGAAAACTCAACACAGAAACACTAGCCGTCGCCAGCGAAAACGCCGACGAAGAAAACGAATCCCAGTCAGAAGAAGAAAAGAGCGATATAACGTATACGGAGGACGACAAAAATCAAATACTGCGCGAATTTCATGACACTCCCTTAGGCGGACATTTAGGAATAAAACGAACCCTGGAACGTATAAAATTAAATCATTCGTGGCCAGGAATGCGCCAAGACGTTGAAAAATACATCTCCAAATGCGAAAAATGTCAGAAAAATAAATTAACAAGAATAACCAAAGCTCCCATGGTAATTACAGACACTCCCACAGAACCATTCGAAAAATGCGCACTGGACATAGTAGGACCTTTACCCGAGACAAGTAGACGAAACAAATACATACTAACCTTTCAAGACTTGTTAACCAAATTCAGCAAAGCTATACCCCTCGAAGATCAGGAAGCAAACACAGTAGCAAAAGAATTCGTCACAAGAATAATCTGCGAATACGGAATTCCACAACGAGTGTTAACCGATCAAGGAACCAATTTCCTTAGCCAAGTGTTCAAAAACGTATGTAAATTGCTTAAAATCGAAAAAATACAAACCACGGCATATCACCCTCAATCAAACGGAGCCCTAGAAAGGAGCCATCGTGCGCTAGCAGAATACCTAAAGAACTTTATCACAGAAGACCAGACCGATTGGGACGAATGGCTACCGTATGCAATGTTTACTTACAACACAACCCCACACTCGTCTACTGGCTACACACCCTACGAACTCGTATTCGGGAGACAAGCAACGTTGCCGACCTCACTAAACCAGGCACCGCAACTAACGTATACGTATGACAAATACGCTGAAGAACTACGCGAAAGACTACGGTCCACAAATAACATCGCGCGCGAAACCTTAGAGATCAACAAAGACAAATCTAAAAGGCAATACGATAAAAAGACAGCAGAAAAATCCTTCAAGATAGGAGACCAAATACTATTACACGACGAGACCGTGAGACGCGGAAGATCAAAGAAATTAACCCCCGCTTGGATCGGTCCTTACACGATCCAAGGCGTACATGATAATAATAACTATACCATAATTAAAGGACGACGAACGCTTCGCGTACACGCAAACAGACTAAAACACTTTATCGAATAGTGAGCATAGGAAAAGGACGCAATCGTGAGGGGAAGTAACGATACACGAACAACTAATTACAGTAAAAATTTAAAAAAATTTATTTAAGTAGAAAACTATATATATATAGCAATCACAAAAAAGAAAAATAAGTAGAGAAAATAAGTACTATTCCCCCAAGTAGGACCAAAACTCGGGCGGAGAGTCCGACCGTATAAAAGAATCCCCATGACGTTCTGGAACAACAACCAGATATAAATAAAAACGGAGAATTCCACAAAGCAAAAAAAAAAAAAAAAAAAAATTTAATTTTATAATTTATATATTATATTTTAATCTAAGAAACTCACCAAACATGGAACGAATCCCCCAAGAGTCCTCGCAGTCTAGCCATTGCAAAAACTCCGCACGGTACCGCCGAAGGTCTGAACGGTACTCGCGCACCGCATTCCTGAAGGAAAAATTAAGAAAACCGGGCGGGGCCGAAACACTCCTACGCGACACACAAGACCTACTAGAATTCATAATGGATATAAAGAAAGGGATTTTAAACCCCCGATTAATACCACCAGCGCAAATCATAACCTACCTCACTTCTGCACTAGCTTATATACCGCAAGGACTAGACTTCCCCATAAGTATAAAATTAGAAAACATGCACGTTTTATATGAAATCCTTACACTTTCTGCCTTTTCGGACACTAAATCAATTACTGTAATACTAGATATCCCACTACTAAACGCGAAAAAATTCAAATTAAGCAAAGTACACCCAGTACCCACTAAGATAAACGAATCATTCTACGCGTACATAGAATCCCTCAATTCCTACGTAGTACTTGACACCTCGGTGCAAGATTATATACAGTTAAGCGAACAGGACTTATCGAAATGTAAAACGATAAACGATTTATACCTCTGCACATCTAACCACCCGATATTCAAAGCGATACCATACGGACCCTGCGAAGTACAGTTGTATACCAAACTAACAGAAAAACCGAACAATTGTAAGATACGAATCATGACTTTGAACCATACAATCCTAATAGAATTACAACAACCAGGCGCATGGATTTACGTCACACCAAAACCGATACAATTAGCAGCGACTTGCGACGATAAAGGCACAAATATGTATAGTATTAAGGACTCTGGTATAATAACAATAAGAAATAAATGTACTATCACTACGGCCGAATTTACGATAGAAACCGGAAAACAATACGGTATAGAAAAAATATGGAACTACTTACCTGGTTACAATTTATCACTAGACGAATTCACACTGCCACAAACCACTGTAAATTCATATCGTAACACAAATTTCGAGCTAAAAAGAATAATCAAACACCCAGAAGAATTGAATAAAGTTAGCAAAAAATTAGACGACTTACAAAACGACCTAGAAAAACCCGAGATTATACCAACCGAGTATCACTACAGCTTCTTTACGCTATCGTCGATAACGGGATTCATAACAATTACATTATGTATCATTGCACACTATAAATGTATTGTACACTTCAAAGCGAGAACACCGCAACATTGTACAACGGAAAACACAAGTCACGACAAAACCACGCAAAAACCCGAAGCGATAATTAATATAGTTAGTAAGGAAGGAACTTCTTCCACCAGTTCCCTTTGACACATCATAACCATTGTATACAAATATATTATAGTCAAATGTAGACAAATATTGTTAAGACGTATCGTAAGAAAAAGCTATGGCTTTTCCTCCCTTAGGGGGAAGGGATGTTGTGCCCAGGCAACGCCCAAGCCCACGTGTTAGACATATTACACATATTATATTACGTTATATAAACGTTCGAGATGTTTCGAAGCTAAGACAGCCGCTAGCGACCAATCTTACAATGTCAGCAACACGTGAACGCCTCGCTGCGACCGAGCATAGTAACGCGTACCACGCCCAAGAAGGATATAAAACCAATGCGATTCCAAAAAGAGGAGGATTCTAGACTTGAAACTCGACCTGTTAACACGGCTGACACTTCTGTAAACCTCAGTCTAGTATTAATTAGTCTCTGAATAAAGACTTAGTCTCTAAATTTAACCAACTTGGTGTAGTTCACCCAGTAGATCCTAATCTTTTGTTCACTCCCGAACCTACGATATCACCAAATCCCGTACCAGCCTTGCGAGCCATCACGCAGGGCACAACAAACGTCTGTACAAAAATCCCAAAATTCGAAGTTAATTTCAACTAAAATTACTCAAATGCAGCTCCGCTACCAAAAAAACCTAACGTAATCCAGAAAAATCGAAGTTGGTTTCATCAAAATTTTTTATAATTTGACAAAAATCTGTACAAACGTACAAAAATTCGAGGTTAATTTCAACTAAAATTACTCAAATGCAGCTCCTCTATCAAAAAAACCTAACATAATCCAGGAAAATCGAAGTTGGTTTCAACAAAATTTTTTAAAATTTGACAAAAATCTGTACAAGAATCCAAAAATTCGAAGTTAATTTCAACTAAAATTACTCAAATGCAGCTCCTCTATCAAAAAAACCTAACATAATCCAGAAAAATCGAAGTAGGTTTAAACAAAATTTTTTAAAATTTGACAAAAATCTGTACAAAAATCCAAAAATTCGAAGTTATTTTCTACTAAAATTACTCAAATGCAGCTCCTCTATCAAAAAAACCTAACATAATCCAGAAAAATCGAAGTTGGTTTCAACAAAATTTTTTAAAATTTGACAAACGTCTGTACAAAAATCCGAAAATTCGAAGTTAATTTCAACTAAAATTACTCAAATGCAGCTCCGCTACCAAAAAAACCTAACGTAATCCAGAAAAATCGAAGATGGTTTCAACAAAATTTTTTATAATTTGACAAAAATCTGTACAAACGTACAAAAATTCGAGGTTAATTTCAACTAAAATTAGTCAAATGCAGCTCCTCTATCAAAAAAACCTAACATAATCCAGAAAAATCGAAGTTGGTTTCAATAAAATTTTTTAAAACTTGACAAAAATCTGTACAAAAATCCAAAAATTCGAAGTTAATTTCAACTAATATTACTCAAATGCAGCTCCTCTATCAAAAAAACCTAACGTAATCCAGAAAAATCGAAGTTGGTTTCAACAAAATATTTTAAAATTTGACAAAAATCTGTACAAGAATCCAAATATTCGAAGTTAATTTCAACTAAAATTATTCTAATGCTGCTCCTCTATCAAAAAAACCTAACGTAATCCAGAAAAATCGAAGTAGGTTTAAACAAAATTTTTTACAATTTGACAAAAATCTGTACAAAAATCCAAAAAATCGAAGTTAATTTCAACTAGAATTACTCAAATGCAGCTCCTCTATCAAAAAAACCTAACATAATCCAGAAAAATCGAAGTTGGTTTCAATAAAATTTTTTAAAACTTGACAAAAATCTGTACAAAAATCCAAAAATTCGAAGTTATTTTCAACTAAAATTACTCAAATGCAGCTCCTCTATCAAAAAAACCTAACATAATCCAGAGAAATCGAAGTTGGTTTCAACAATTTTTTTTTAAATTTTACAAAAATCTGTACAAAAATCCAAATATTCGAAGTTAATTTCAACTAAAATTACACAAATGCAGCTCCTCTATCAAAAAAACCTAACATAATCCAGAAAAATCGAAGTTGGTTTCAACAAAATTTTTTATAATTAGAAAAAAATCTGTACAAAAATCCAAAAATTCGAAGTTAATTTCAACTAAAATTACTCAAATGCAGCTCCTCTATCCAAAAAAACCTAACATAATCCAGAAAAATCGAAGTTGGGTTCAACAAAATTTTATAAAATTTGACAAAAATCTGTACAAAAATCCAAAAATTCGAAGTTAATTTCAACTAGAATTACTCAAATGCAGCTCCTCTATCAAAAAAACCTAACATAATCCAGAAAAATCGAAGTTGGTTTCAACAAAATTTTTTAAAATTTGACAAAATCTGTACAAAAATCCAAAAATTCGAAGTTAATTTCAACTAAAATTACTCAAATGCAGCTCCTCTATCAAAAAAACCTAACATAATCCAGAAAAATCGAAGTTTGTTTCAACAAAATATTTTAAAATTTGACAAAAATCTGTACAAAAATCCAAAAATTCGAAGTTAATTTCAACTAAAATTACTCAAATGCAGCTCCTCTATCAAGAAAACCTAACGTAATCCAGAGTAATCGAAGTTGGTTTCAACAAAATTTTTTAAAATTTGACAAAAATCTGTACAAAAATCCAAAAATTCGAAGATAATTTCAACTAAAATTACTCAAATGCAGCTCCTCTATCAAAAAAACCTAACATATTCCAGAAAAATCGTAGTTGATTTCAACAAAATTTTTTAAAATTTGACAAAAATCTGTACAAAAATCCAAAAATTCGAAGTTATTTTCAACTAAAATTACTCAAATGCAGCTCCTCTATCCAAAAAACCTAACATAATCCAGAAAAATCGAAGTTGGTTTCAACAAAATTTATTAAAATTTGACAAAAATCTGTACACAAATCCAAAAATTCGAAGTTAATTACAACTAAAATTACTCAAATGCAGCTCCTCTATCCAAAAAACCTAACATAATCCAGAAAATCGAAGTTGGTTTCAACAAAATTTTTTAAAATTTGACAAAAATCTGTACAAAAATCCAAAAATTCGAAGTTAATTTCAACTAAAATTACTCAAATGCAGCTCCTCTATCAAAAAACCTAACATAATCCAGAAAAATCGAAGTTGGTTTCAACAAAATTTTTTAAAATTTGACAAAAATCTGTACAAAAATCCAAAAATTCGAAGTTATTTTCAACTAAAATTACTCAAATGCAGCTCCTCTATCCAAAAAACCTAACATAATCCAGAAAAATCGAAGTTGGTTTCAACAAAATTTATTAAAATTTGACAAAAATCTGTACACAAATCCAAAAATTCGAAGTTAATTACAACTAAAATTACTCAAATGCAGCTCCTCTATCCAAAAAACCTAACATAATCCAGAAAATCGAAGTTGGTTTCAACAAAATTTTTTAAAATTTGACAAAAATCTGTACAAAAATCCAAAAATTCGAAGTTAATTTCAACTAAAATTACTCAAATGCAGCTCCTCTATCAAAAAACCTAACATAATCCAGAAAAATCGAAGTTGGTTTCAACAAAATTTTTTATAATTTGAAAAAAATCTGTACAAACATCCAAAAATTCGAAGTTAATTTCAACTAAAATTACTCAAATGCAGCTCCTCTATCAAAGAAACCTAACATAATCCAGAAAAATCGAAGTTGGTTTCAACAAAATTTTTTAAAATTTGACAAAATCTGTACAAAAATCCAAAAATTCGAAGTTATTTTCAACTAAAATTACTCAAATGCAGCTCCTCTATCCAAAAAACCTAATATAATCCAGAAAAATCGAAGTTGGGTTCAACAAAATTTTATAAAATTTGACAAAAATCTGCACAAAAATCCAAAAATTCGAAGTTAATTACAACTAAAATTACTCAAATGCAGCTCCTCTATCCAAAAAACCTAACATAATCCAGAAAAATCGAAGTTGGTTTCAACAAAATTTTTTATAATTTGAAAAAAATCTGTACGAACATCCAAAAATTCGAAGTTAATTTCAACTAAAATTACTCAAATGCAGCTCCTCTATCAAAGAAACCTAACATAATCCAGAAAAATCGAAGTTGGTTTCAACAAAATTTTTTAAAATTTGACAAAAATCTGTACAAAAATCCAAAAATTCGAAGTTAATTACAACTAAAATTACTCAAATGCAGCTCCTCTATCCAAAAAACCTAACATAATCCAGAAAAATCGAAGTTGGTTTCAACAAAATTTTTTAAAATTTGACAAAAATCTGTACAAAAATCCAAAAATTCGAAGTTAATTACAACTAAAATTACTCAAATGCAGCTCCTCTATCAAAAAAACCTAACATAATCCAGAAAAATCGAAGTTGGTTTCAACAAAATTTTTTAAAATTTGACAAAAATCTGTACAAAAATCCAAAAATTCGAAGTTAATTTCAACTAAAATTACTCAAATGCAGCTCCTCTATCAAAAAAACTTTCCATAATGCAGAAAAATCGAAGTTGGTTTCAACAAAATTTTTTAAAATTTGACAAAAATCTGTACAAAAATCCAAAAATTCGAAGTTAATTTCAACTAAAATTACTCAAATGCAGCTCCGCTACCAAAGAAACCTAACGTAATCCAGAAAAATCGAAGTTGATTTCAACAAAATTTTTTAAAATTTGACAAAAATCTGTACAAAAATCCAAAAATTCGAAGATAATTTCAACTAAAATTACTCAAATGCAGCTCCTCTATCCAAAAAACCTAACATAATACAGAAAAATCGAAGTTGGTTTCAACAAAATTTTTTAAAATTTGACAAAAATCTGTACAAAAATCCAAAAATTCGAAGTTAATTTCAACTAAAATTACTCAAATGCAGCTCCTCTATCAAAAAAACCTAACATATTCCAGAAAAATCGAAGTTGGTTCGATCAAAATTTTTTAAAATTTGACAAAAATCTGTACAAAAATCCAAAAATTCGAAGTTAATTTCAACTAGAATTATTCAAATGCAGCTCCTCTATCAAAAAAACCTAACATATTCCAGAAAAATCGAAGTTGATTTCAACAAAATTTTTTAAAATTTGACAAAAATCTGTACAAAAATCCAAAAATTCGAAGTTAATTTCAACTAAAATTACTCAAATGCAGCTCCTCTATCAAAAAAACCTAACGTAATCCAGAATAATCGAAGTTGGTTTCAACAAAATTTTTTAAAATTTGACAAAAATCTGTACAAAAATCCAAAAATTCGAAGTTAATTTCAACTAAAATTACTCAAATGCAGCTCCTCTATCAAAAAAACCTAACATATTCCAGAAAAATCGAAGTTGATTTCAACAAAAATATTTAAAATTTGTCAAAAATCTGTACAAAAATCAAAAAATTCGAAGTTATTTTCAACTAAAATTACTCAAATGTAGCGACGCTACCAAAAAAACCTAACATAATCCAGAAAAATCGAAGTTGGTTTCAACAAAATTTTTTATAATTTGAAAAAAATATGTACAAACATCCAAAAATTCGAAGTTATTTTCAACTAAAATTACTCAAATGCAGCTCCTCTATCAAGAAAACCTAACGTAATCCAGAGTAATCGAAATTGGTTTCAACAAAATTTTTTAAAATTTGACAAAAATCTGTACAAAAATCCAAAAATTCGAAGATAATTTCAACTAAAATTACTCAAATGCAGCTCCTCTATCCAAAAAACCTAACATAATCCAGAAAAATCGAAGTTGGTTTCAACAAAATTTTTTAAAATTTGACAAAAATCTGTACAAAAATCCAAAAATTCGAAGTTAATTTCAACTAGAATTACTCAAATGCAGCTCCTCTATCAAATGCAGCTCCGCTACCAAAAAGCCTAACGTAATCCAGAGTAATCGAAGTTGGTTTCAACAAAATTTTTTAAAATTTGACAAAAATCTGTACAAACATCCAAAAATTCGAAGTTAATTTCAACTAAAATTACTCAAATGCAGCCCCTCTATCAAAAAAAACTTTACATAATCCAGAAAAATCGAAGTTGGTTTCAATAAAATTTTTTAAAATTTGACAAATACCTATACAAAAATCCAAAAATTCGAAGTTATTTTCAACTAAAATTACTCAAATGCAGCTCCTCTATCAAAAAAAACTTTACATAATCCAGAAAAATCGAAGTTGGTTTCAACAAAATTTTTTAAAATTTGACAAATATCTATACAAAAATCCAAAAATTCGAAGTTAATTTCAACTAGAATTACTCAAATGCAGCTCCTCTATCAAAAAAACCTAACATAATCCAGAAAAATCGAAGTTGGTTTCAACAAAATTTTTTAAAATTTGACAAAAATCTGTACAAAAATCCAAAAATTCGAAGTTAATTTCAACTAAAATTACTCAAATGCAGCTCCTCTATCAAAAAAACCTAACATATTCCAGAAAAATCGAAGTTGGGTTCAACAAATTTTATAAAATTTGACAAAAATCTGCACAAAAATCCAAAAATTCGAAGTTAATTACAACTAAAATGACTCAAATGCAGCTCCTCTATCCATAAAACCTAACATAATCCAGAAAAATCGAAGTTGGCTTCAACAAAATTTTTTAAAATTTGACAAAAATCTGTACAAAAATCCAAAAATTCGAAGTTATTTTCAACTAAAATTACTCAAATGTAGCGACGCTACCAAAAAAACCTAACATAATCCAGAAAAATCGAAGTTGGTTTCAACAAAATTTTTTATAATTTGAAAAAAATCTGTACAAACATCCAAAAATTCGAAGTTATTTTCAACTAAAATTACTCAAATGCAGCTCCTCTATCAAAAAAACTTTACATAATCCAGAAAAATCGAAGTTGGTTTCAACAAAATTTTTTAAAATTTGACAAAAATCTATACAAAAATCCAAAAATTCGAAGTTAATTTCAACTAAAATTACTCAAATGCAGCTCCTCTACCAAAGAAACCTAACGTAATCCAGAGTAATCGAAGTTGGTTTCAACAAAATTTTTTAAAATTTGACAAAAATCTGTACAAAAATCCAAAAATTCGAAAATAATTTCACCTAAAATTACTCAAATGCAGCTCCTCTATCAAAAAACCTAACATAATCCAGAAAAATCGAAGTTGGTTTCAACAAAATTTTTTAAAATTTGACAAAAATCTGTACAAAAATCCAAAAATTCGAAGTTATTTTCAACTAGAATTACTCAAATGCAGCTCCTCTATCAAAAAAACCTAACATAATCCAGAAAAATCGAAGTTGGTTTCAACAAAATTTTTTAAAATTTGACAAAAATCTGTACAAAAATCCAAAAATTCGAAGTTAATTTCAACTAAAATTACTCAAATGCAGCTCCTCTATCAAAAAAACCTAACATATTCCAGAAAAATCGAAGTTGGTTTCAACAAAATTTTTTACAATTTGACAAAAATCTGTACAAAAATCCAAAAATTCGAAGTTATTTTCAACTAAAATTACTCAAATGCAGCTCCTCTATCAAAAAAACCTAACATATTCCAGAAAAATCGAAGTTGATTTCAACAAAATTTTTTAAAATTTGACAAAAATCTGTACAAAAATCCAAAAATTCGAAGATAATTTCAACTAAAATTACTCAAATGCAGCTCCTCTATCCAAAAAAACCTAACATAATCCAGAAAAATCGAAGTTGGTTTCAACGAAATTTTTTAAAATTTGACAAAATCTGTACAAAAATCCAAAAATTCGAAGTTAATTTCAACTAAAATTACTCAAATGCAGCTCCTCTACCAAAGAAACCTAACGTAATCCAGAGTAATCGAAGTTGGTTTCAACAAAATTTTTTAAAATTTGACAAAAATCTGTACAAAAATCCAAAAATTCGAAGATAATTTCACCTAAAATTACTCAAATGCAGCTCCTCTATCCAAAAAACCTAACATAATCCAGAAAAATCGAAGTTGGTTTCAACAAAATTTTTTAAAATTTGACAAAAATCTGTACAAAAATCCAAAAATTCGAAGATAATTTCAACTAAAATTACTCAAATGCAGCTCCTCTATCGAAAAAACCTAACATAATCCAGAAAAATCGAAGTTGGTTTCAACAAAATTTTTTAAAATTTGACAAAAATCTGTACAAAAATCCAAAAATTCGAAGTTAATTTCAACTAAAATTACTCAAATGCAGCTCCTCTATCAAAAAAACCTAACATATTCCAGAAAAATCGAAGTTGGTTTCAACAAAATTTTTTAAAATTTGACAAAAATCTGTACAAACATCCAAAAATTCGAAGTTAATTTCAACTAAAATTACTCAAATGCAGTTCCTCTATCAAAAAAACCTAACATAATCCAGAAAAATCGAAGTCGGTTTCAACAAAATATTATAAAATTTGACAAAAATCTGTACAAAAATCCAAAAATTCGAAGTTAATTTCAACTAGAATTACTCAAATGCAGCTCCTCTATCCAAAAAACCTAACATAATCCAGAAAAATCGAAGTTGGTTTCAACAAAATTTTTTAAAATTTGACAAAAATCTGTACAAAAATCCAAAAATTCGAAGATAATTTCAACTAAAATTACTCAAATGCAGCTCCTCTATCCAAAAAACCTAACATAATCCAGAAAAATCGAAGTTGGTTTCAACAAAATTTTTTAAAATTTGACAAAAATCTGAACAAAAATCCAAAAATTCGAAGTTATTTTCAACTAAAATTTCTCAAATGCAGCTCCTCTATCAAAAAAAACTTTACATAATCCAGAAAAATCGAAGTTGGTTTCAACAAAATTTTTTAAAATTTGACAAAAATCTGAACAAAAATCCAAAAATTCGAAGTTATTTTCAACTAAAATTTCTCAAATGCAGCTCCTCTATCAAAAAAAACTTTACATAATCCAGAAAAATCGAAGTTGGTTTCAACAAAATTTTTTAAAATTTAACAAATATCTATACAAAAATCCAAAAATTCGAAGTTAATTTCAACTAGAATCACTCAAATGCAGCTCCTCTATCAAAAAAACCTAACATAATCCAGAAAAATCGAAGTTGGTTTCAACAAAATTTTTTAAAATTTGACAAAAATCTGTACAAAAATCCAAAAATTCGAAGTTAATTTCAACTAAAATTACTCAAATGCAGCTCCTCTATCAAAAAAACCTAACATATTCCAGAAAAATCGAAGTTGGTTTCAACAAAATTTTTTACAATTTGACAAAAATCTGTACAAAAATCCAAAAATTCGAAGTTAATTTCAACTAGAATTACTCAAATGCAGCTCCTCTATCAAAAAAACCTAACATATTCCAGAAAAATCGAAGTTGATTTCAACAAAATTTTTTAAAATTTGACAAAAATCTGTACAAAAATCCAAAAATTCGAAGATAATTTCAACTAAAATTACTCAAATGCAGCTCCTCTATCCAAAAAAACCTAACATAATCCAGAAAAATCGAAGTTGGTTTCAACGAAATTTTTTAAAATTTGACAAAATCTGTACAAAAATCCAAAAATTCGAAGTTAATTTCAACTAAAATTACTCAAATGCAGCTCCTCTATCGAAAAAACCTAACATAATCCAGAAAAATCGAAGTTGGTTTCAACAAAATTTTTTAAAATTTGACAAAAATCTGTACAAAAATCCAAAAATTCGAAGTTAATTTCAACTAGAATTATTCAAATGCAGCTCCTCTATCAAAAAAACCTAACATATTCCAGAAAAATCGAAGTTGATTTCAACAAAATTTTTTAAAATTTGACAAAAATCTGTACAAAAATCCAAAAATTCGAAGTTAATTTCAACTAAAATTACTCAAATGCAGCTCCTCTATCAAAAAAACCTAACGTAATCCAGAATAATCGAAGTTGGTTTCAACAAAATTTTTTAAAATTTGACAAAAATCTGTACAAAAATCCAAAAATTCGAAGTTAATTTCAACTAAAATTACTCAAATGCAGCTCCTCTATCAAAAAAACCTAACATATTCCAGAAAAATCGAAGTTGATTTCAACAAAAATATTTAAAATTTGTCAAAAATCTGTACAAAATAAAAAAATTCGAAGTTATTTTCAACTAAAATTACTCAAATGTAGCGACGCTACCAAAAAAACCTAACATAATCCAGAAAAATCGAAGTTGGTTTCAACAAAATTTTTTATAATTTGAAAAAAATATGTACAAACATCCAAAAATTCGAAGTTATTTTCAACTAAAATTACTCAAATGCAGCTCCTCTATCAAGAAAACCTAACGTAATCCAGAGTAATCGAAATTGGTTTCAACAAAATTTTTTAAAATTTGACAAAAATCTGTACAAAAATCCAAAAATTCGAAGATAATTTCAACTAAAATTACTCAAATGCAGCTCCTCTATCAAAAAAACCTAACATATTCCAGAAAAATCGAAGTTGATTTCAACAAAATTTTATAAAATTTGACAAAAATCTGCACAAAAATCCAAAAATTCGAAGTTAATTACAACTAAAATTACTCAAATGCAGCTCCTCTATCCAAAAAACCTAACATAATCCAGAAAAATCGAAGTTGGTTTCAACAAAATTTTTTAAAATTTGACAAAAATCTGTACAAAAATCCAAAAATTCGAAGATAATTTCAACTAAAATTACTCAAATGCAGCTCCTCTATCCAAAAATCCTAACATAATCCAGAAAAATCGAAGTTGGTTTCAACAAAATTTTTTAAAATTTGACAAAAATCTGTACAAAAATCCAAAAATTCGAAGTTAATTTCAACTAAAATTACTCAAATGCAGCTCCTCTATCAAAAAAACTTTACATAATCCAGAAAAATCGAAGTTGGTTTCAACAAAATTTTTTAAAATTTGACAAAAATTTATACAAAAATCCAAAAATTCGAAGTTAATTTCAACTAGAATTACTCAAATGCAGCTCCTCTATCAAATGCAGCTCCGCTACCAAAAAGCCTAACGTAATCCAGAGTAATCGAAGTTGGTTTCAACAAAATTTTTTAAAATTTGACAAAAATCTGTACAAACATCCAAAAATTCGAAGTTAATTTCAACTAAAATTACTCAAATGCAGCCCCTCTATCAAAAAAAACTTTACATAATCCAGAAAAATCGAAGTTGGTTTCAATAAAATTTTTTAAAATTTGACAAATACCTATACAAAAATCCAAAAATTCGAAGTTATTTTCAACTAAAATTACTCAAATGCAGCTCCTCTATCAAAAAAAACTTTACATAATCCAGAAAAATCGAAGTTGGTTTCAACAAAATTTTTTAAAATTTGACAAATATCTATACAAAAATCCAAAAATTCGAAGTTAATTTCAACTAGAATTACTCAAATGCAGCTCCTCTATCAAAAAAACCTAACATAATCCAGAAAAATCGAAGTTGGTTTCAACAAAATTTTTTAAAATTTGACAAAAATCTGTACAAAAATCCAAAAATTCGAAGTTAATTTCAACTAAAATTACTCAAATGCAGCTCCTCTATCAAAAAAACCTAACATATTCCAGAAAAATCGAAGTTGGGTTCAACAAATTTTATAAAATTTGACAAAAATCTGCACAAAAATCCAAAAATTCGAAGTTAATTACAACTAAAATGACTCAAATGCAGCTCCTCTATCCATAAAACCTAACATAATCCAGAAAAATCGAAGTTGGCTTCAACAAAATTTTTTAAAATTTGACAAAAATCTGTACAAAAATCCAAAAATTCGAAGTTATTTTCAACTAAAATTACTCAAATGTAGCGACGCTACCAAAAAAACCTAACATAATCCAGAAAAATCGAAGTTGGTTTCAACAAAATTTTTTATAATTTGAAAAAAATCTGTACAAACATCCAAAAATTCGAAGTTATTTTCAACTAAAATTACTCAAATGCAGCTCCTCTATCAAAAAAACTTTACATAATCCAGAAAAATCGAAGTTGGTTTCAACAAAATTTTTTAAAATTTGACAAAAATCTATACAAAAATCCAAAAATTCGAAGTTAATTTCAACTAAAATTACTCAAATGCAGCTCCTCTACCAAAGAAACCTAACGTAATCCAGAGTAATCGAAGTTGGTTTCAACAAAATTTTTTAAAATTTGACAAAAATCTGTACAAAAATCCAAAAATTCGAAGATAATTTCACCTAAAATTACTCAAATGCAGCTCCTCTATCAAAAAACCTAACATAATCCAGAAAAATCGAAGTTGGTTTCAACAAAATTTTTTAAAATTTGACAAAAATCTGTACAAAAATCCAAAAATTCGAAGTTATTTTCAACTAGAATTACTCAAATGCAGCTCCTCTATCAAAAAAACCTAACATAATCCAGAAAAATCGAAGTTGGTTTCAACAAAATTTTTTAAAATTTGACAAAAATCTGTACAAAAATCCAAAAATTCGAAGTTAATTTCAACTAAAATTACTCAAATGCAGCTCCTCTATCAAAAAAACCTAACATATTCCAGAAAAATCGAAGTTGGTTTCAACAAAATTTTTTACAATTTGACAAAAATCTGTACAAAAATCCAAAAATTCGAAGTTATTTTCAACTAAAATTACTCAAATGCAGCTCCTCTATCAAAAAAACCTAACATATTCCAGAAAAATCGAAGTTGATTTCAACAAAATTTTTTAAAATTTGACAAAAATCTGTACAAAAATCCAAAAATTCGAAGATAATTTCAACTAAAATTACTCAAATGCAGCTCCTCTATCCAAAAAAACCTAACATAATCCAGAAAAATCGAAGTTGGTTTCAACGAAATTTTTTAAAATTTGACAAAATCTGTACAAAAATCCAAAAATTCGAAGTTAATTTCAACTAAAATTACTCAAATGCAGCTCCTCTACCAAAGAAACCTAACGTAATCCAGAGTAATCGAAGTTGGTTTCAACAAAATTTTTTAAAATTTGACAAAAATCTGTACAAAAATCCAAAAATTCGAAGATAATTTCACCTAAAATTACTCAAATGCAGCTCCTCTATCCAAAAAACCTAACATAATCCAGAAAAATCGAAGTTGGTTTCAACAAAATTTTTTAAAATTTGACAAAAATCTGTACAAAAATCCAAAAATTCGAAGATAATTTCAACTAAAATTACTCAAATGCAGCTCCTCTATCGAAAAAACCTAACATAATCCAGAAAAATCGAAGTTGGTTTCAACAAAATTTTTTAAAATTTGACAAAAATCTGTACAAAAATCCAAAAATTCGAAGTTAATTTCAACTAAAATTACTCAAATGCAGCTCCTCTATCAAAAAAACCTAACATATTCCAGAAAAATCGAAGTTGGTTTCAACAAAATTTTTTAAAATTTGACAAAAATCTGTACAAACATCCAAAAATTCGAAGTTAATTTCAACTAAAATTACTCAAATGCAGTTCCTCTATCAAAAAAACCTAACATAATCCAGAAAAATCGAAGTCGGTTTCAACAAAATATTATAAAATTTGACAAAAATCTGTACAAAAATCCAAAAATTCGAAGTTAATTTCAACTAGAATTACTCAAATGCAGCTCCTCTATCCAAAAAACCTAACATAATCCAGAAAAATCGAAGTTGGTTTCAACAAAATTTTTTAAAATTTGACAAAAATCTGTACAAAAATCCAAAAATTCGAAGATAATTTCAACTAAAATTACTCAAATGCAGCTCCTCTATCCAAAAAACCTAACATAATCCAGAAAAATCGAAGTTGGTTTCAACAAAATTTTTTAAAATTTGACAAAAATCTGAACAAAAATCCAAAAATTCGAAGTTATTTTCAACTAAAATTTCTCAAATGCAGCTCCTCTATCAAAAAAAACTTTACATAATCCAGAAAAATCGAAGTTGGTTTCAACAAAATTTTTTAAAATTTGACAAAAATCTGAACAAAAATCCAAAAATTCGAAGTTATTTTCAACTAAAATTTCTCAAATGCAGCTCCTCTATCAAAAAAAACTTTACATAATCCAGAAAAATCGAAGTTGGTTTCAACAAAATTTTTTAAAATTTGACAAATATCTATACAAAAATCCAAAAATTCGAAGTTAATTTCAACTAGAATCACTCAAATGCAGCTCCTCTATCAAAAAAACCTAACATAATCCAGAAAAATCGAAGTTGGTTTCAACAAAATTTTTTAAAATTTGACAAAAATCTGTACAAAAATCCAAAAATTCGAAGTTAATTTCAACTAAAATTACTCAAATGCAGCTCCTCTATCAAAAAAACCTAACATATTCCAGAAAAATCGAAGTTGGTTTCAACAAAATTTTTTACAATTTGACAAAAATCTGTACAAAAATCCAAAAATTCGAAGTTAATTTCAACTAGAATTACTCAAATGCAGCTCCTCTATCAAAAAAACCTAACATATTCCAGAAAAATCGAAGTTGATTTCAACAAAATTTTTTAAAATTTGACAAAAATCTGTACAAAAATCCAAAAATTCGAAGATAATTTCAACTAAAATTACTCAAATGCAGCTCCTCTATCCAAAAAAACCTAACATAATCCAGAAAAATCGAAGTTGGTTTCAACGAAATTTTTTAAAATTTGACAAAATCTGTACAAAAATCCAAAAATTCGAAGTTAATTTCAACTAAAATTACTCAAATGCAGCTCCTCTATCGAAAAAACCTAACATAATCCAGAAAAATCGAAGTTGGTTTCAACAAAATTTTTTAAAATTTGACAAAAATCTGTACAAAAATCCAAAAATTCGAAGTTAATTTCAACTAAAATTACTCAAATGCAGCTCCTCTATCCAAAAAACCTAACATAATCCAGAAAAATCGAAGTTGGTTTCAACAAAATTTTTTAAAATTTGACAAAAATCTGTACAAACATCCAAAAATTCGAAGTTAATTTCAACTAAAATTACTCAAATGCAGTTCCTCTATCAAAAAAACCTAACATAATCCAGAAAAATCGAAGTCGGTTTCAACAAAATATTATAAAATTTGACAAAAATCTGTACAAAAATCCAAAAATTCGAAGTTAATTTCAACTAGAATTACTCAAATGCAGCTCCTCTATCCAAAAAACCTAACATATTCCAGAAAAATCGAAGTTGGTTTCAACAAAATTTTTTAAAATTTGACAAAAATCTGTACAAACATCCAAAAATTCGAAGTTAATTTCAACTAAAATTACTCAAATGCAGCTCCTCTATCGAAAAAACCTAACATAATCCAGAAAAATCGAAGTCGGTTTCAACAAAATATTATAAAATTTGACAAAAATCTGTACAAAAATCCAAAAATTCGAAGTTAATTTCAACTAAAATTACTCAAATGCAGCTCCTCTATCAAAAAAACCTAACATATTCCAGAAAAATCGAAGTTGGTTTCAACAAAATTTTTTAAAATTTGACAAAAATCTGTACAAACATCCAAAAATTCGAAGTTAATTTCAACTAAAATTACTCAAATGCAGTTCCTCTATCAAAAAAACCTAACATAATCCAGAAAAATCGAAGTCGGTTTCAACAAAATATTATAAAATTTGACAAAAATCTGTACAAAAATCCAAAAATTCGAAGTTAATTTCAACTAGAATTACTCAAATGCAGCTCCTCTATCCAAAAAACCTAACATAATCCAGAAAAATCGAAGTTGGTTTCAACAAAATTTTTTAAAATTTGACAAAAATCTGTACAAAAATCCAAAAATTCGAAGATAATTTCAACTAAAATTACTCAAATGCAGCTCCTCTATCCAAAAAACCTAACATAATCCAGAAAAATCGAAGTTGGTTTCAACAAAATTTTTTAAAATTTGACAAAAATCTGAACAAAAATCCAAAAATTCGAAGTTATTTTCAACTAAAATTTCTCAAATGCAGCTCCTCTATCAAAAAAAACTTTACATAATCCAGAAAAATCGAAGTTGGTTTCAACAAAATTTTTTAAAATTTGACAAATATCTATACAAAAATCCAAAAATTCGAAGTTAATTTCAACTAGAATCACTCAAATGCAGCTCCTCTATCAAAAAAACCTAACATAATCCAGAAAAATCGAAGTTGGTTTCAACAAAATTTTTTAAAATTTGACAAAAATCTGTACAAAAATCCAAAAATTCGAAGTTAATTTCAACTAAAATTACTCAAATGCAGCTCCTCTATCAAAAAAACCTAACATATTCCAGAAAAATCGAAGTTGGTTTCAACAAAATTTTTTACAATTTGACAAAAATCTGTACAAAAATCCAAAAATTCGAAGTTAATTTCAACTAGAATTACTCAAATGCAGCTCCTCTATCAAAAAAACCTAACATATTCCAGAAAAATCGAAGTTGATTTCAACAAAATTTTTTAAAATTTGACAAAAATCTGTACAAAAATCCAAAAATTCGAAGATAATTTCAACTAAAATTACTCAAATGCAGCTCCTCTATCCAAAAAAACCTAACATAATCCAGAAAAATCGAAGTTGGTTTCAACGAAATTTTTTAAAATTTGACAAAATCTGTACAAAAATCCAAAAATTCGAAGTTAATTTCAACTAAAATTACTCAAATGCAGCTCCTCTACCAAAGAAACCTAACGTAATCCAGAGTAATCGAAGTTGGTTTCAACAAAATTTTTTAAAATTTGACAAAAATCTGTACAAAAATCCAAAAATTCGAAGATAATTTCACCTAAAATTACTCAAATGCAGCTCCTCTATCCAAAAAACCTAACATAATCCAGAAAAATCGAAGTTGGTTTCAACAAAATTTTTTAAAATTTGACAAAAATCTGTACAAAAATCCAAAAATTCGAAGTTAATTTCAACTAAAATTACTCAAATGCAGCTCCTCTATCAAAAAAACCTAACATAATCCAGAAAAATCGAAGTTGGTTTCATCAAAATTTTTTAAAATTTGACAAAAATCTGTACAAAAATCCAAAAATTCGAAGATAATTTCAACTAAAATTACTCAAATGCAGCACCTCTATCAAAAAAACCTAACATAATCCAGAAAAATCGAAGTTGGTTTCAACAAAATTTTTTAAAATTTGACAAATATCTATACAAAAATCCAAAAATTCGAAGTTAATTTCAACTAGAATTACTCAAATGCAGCTCCTCTATCAAAAAAACCTAACATAATCCAGAAAAATCGAAGTTGGTTTCAACAAAATTTTTTAAAATTTGACAAAAATCTGTACAAAAATCCAAAAATTCGAAGTTAATTTCAACTAAAATTACTCAAATGCAGCTCCTCTATCAAAAAAACCTAACATATTCCAGAAAAATCGAAGTTGGTTTCAACAAAATTTTTTACAATTTGACAAAAATCTGTACAAAAATCCAAAAATTCGACGTTAATTTCAACTAGAATTACTCAAATGCAGCTCCTCTATCAGAAAAACCTAACATATTCCAGAAAAATCGAAGTTGATTTCAACAAAATTTTTTATAATTTGACAAAAATCTGTACAAAAATCCAAAAATTCGAAGATAATTTCAACTAAAATTACTCAAATGCAGCTCCTCTATCAAAAAAAACTTTACATAATCCAGAAAAATCGAAGTTGGTTTCAACAAAATTTTTTAAAATTTGACAAAAATCTATAGAAAAATCAAAAAATTCGAAGTTAATTTCAACTAGAATTACTCAAATGCAGCTCCTCTATCAAAATAACGTAACATAATCCAGAAAAATCGAAGTTGGTTTCAACAAAATTTTTTAAAATTTGACAAAAATCTGTACAAAAATCCAAAAATTCGAAGATAATTTCAACTAAAATTACTCAAATGCAGCTCCTCTATCCAAAAAACCTAACATAATCCAGAAAAATCGAAGTTGGTTTCAACAAAATTTTTTAAAATTTGACAAAAATCTGTACAAAAATCCAAAAATTCGAAGATAATTTCAACTAAAATTACTCAAATGCAGCTCCTCTATCAAAAAACGTAACATAATCCAGAAAAATCGAAGTTGGTTTCAACAAAATTTTTTAAAATTTGACAAAAATCTGTACAAAAATCCAAAAATTCGAAGTTATTTTCAACTAAAATTACTCAAATGCAGCTCCTCTATCAAAAAACCTAACATAATCCAGAAAAATCGAAGTTGGTTTCAACAAAATTTTTTAAAATTTGACAAAAATCTGTACAAAAATCCAAAAATTCGAAGTTATTTTCAACTAAAATTACTCAAATGCAGCTCCTCTATCAAAAACAACTTTACATAATCCAGAAAAATCGAAGTTGGTTTCAACAAAATTTTTTAAAATTTGACAAATATCTATACAAAAATCCAAAAATTCGAAGTTAATTTCAACTAGAATTACTCAAATGCAGCTCCTCTATCAAAAAAACCTAACATAATCCAGAAAAATCGAAGTTGGTTTCAACAAAATTTTTTAAAATTTGACAAAAATCTGTACAAAAATCCAAAAATTCGAAGTTAATTTCAACTAAAATTACTCAAATGCAGCTCCTCTATCAAAAAAACCTAACATATTCCAGAAAAATCGAAGTTGATTTCAACAAAATTTTTTAAAATTTGACAAAAATCTGTACAAAAATCCAAAAATTCGAAGATAATTTCAACTAAAATTACTCAAATGCAGCTCCTCTATCCAAAAAACCTAACATAATCCAGAAAAATCGAAGTTGGTTTCAACAAAATTTTTTAAAATTTGACAAAAATCTGTACAAAAATCCAAAAATTCGAAGATAATTTCAACTAAAATTGCTCAAATGCAGCTCCTCTATCAAAAAACCTAACATAATCCAGAAAAATCGAAGTTGGTTTCAACAAAATTTTTTAAAATTTGACAAAAATCTGTACAAAAATCCAAAAATTCGAAGTTATTTTCAACTAAAATTACTCAAATGCAGCTCCTCTATCAAAAAACCCAACATAATCCAGAAAAATCGAAGTTGGTTTCAACAAAATTTTTTAAAATTTGACAAAAATCTGTACAAAAATCCAAAAATTCGAAGTTATTTTCAACTAAAATTACTCAAATGCAGCTCCTCTATCAAAAAAAACTTTACATAATCCAGAAAAATCGAAGTTGGTTTCAACAAAATTTTTTAAAATTTGACAAGTATCTATACAAAAATCCAAAAATTCGAAGTTAATTTCAACTAGAATTACTCAAATGCAGCTCCTCTATCAAAAAAACCTAACATAATCCAGAAAAATCGAAGTTGGTTTCAACAAAATTTTTTAAAATTTGACAAAAATCTGTACAAAAATCCAAAAATTCGAAGTTAATTTCAACTAAAATTACTCAAATGCAGCTCCTCTATCAAAAAAACCTAACATATTCCAGAAAAATCGAAGTTGGTTTCAACAAAATTTTTTACAATTTGACAAAAATCTGTACAAAAATCCAAAAATTCGACGTTAATTTCAACTAGAATTACTCAAATGCAGCTCCTCTATCAAAAAAACCTAACATATTCCAGAAAAATCGAAGTTGATTTCAACAAAATTTTTTAAAATTTGACAAAAATCTGTACAAAAATCCAAAAATTCGAAGATAATTTCAACTAAAATTACTCAAATGCAGCTCCTCTATCCAAAAAACCTAACATAATCCAGAAAAATCGAAGTTGGTTTCAACAAAATTTTTTAAAATTTGACAAAAATCTGTACAAAAATCCAAAAATTCGAAGATAATTTCAACTAAAATTACTCAAATGCAGCTCCTCTATCCAAAAAACCTAACATAATCCAGAAAAATCGAAGTTGGTTTCAACAAAATTTTTTAAAATTTGACAAAAATCTGTACAAAAATCCAAAAATTCGAAGTTATTTTCAACTAAAATTTCTCAAATGCAGCTCCTCTATCAAAAAAAACTTTACATAATCCAGAAAAATCGAAGTTGGTTTCAACAAAATTTTTTAAAATTTGACAAATATCTATACAAAAATCCAAAAATTCGAAGTTAATTTCAACTAGAATCACTCAAATGCAGCTCCTCTATCAAAAAAACCTAACATAATCCAGAAAAATCGAAGTTGGTTTCAACAAAATTTTTTAAAATTTGACAAAAATCTGTACAAAAATCCAAAAATTCGAAGTTAATTTCAACTAAAATTACTCAAATGCAGCTCCTCTATCAAAAAAACCTAACATATTCCAGAAAAATCGAAGTTGGTTTCAACAAAATTTTTTACAATTTGACAAAAATCTGTACAAAAATCCAAAAATTCGAAGTTAATTTCAACTAGAATTACTCAAATGCAGCTCCTCTATCAAAAAAACCTAACATATTCCAGAAAAATCGAAGTTGATTTCAACAAAATTTTTTAAAATTTGACAAAAATCTGTACAAAAATCCAAAAATTCGAAGATAATTTCAACTAAAATTACTCAAATGCAGCTCCTCTATCCAAAAAAACCTAACATAATCCAGAAAAATCGAAGTTGGTTTCAACGAAATTTTTTAAAATTTGACAAAATCTGTACAAAAATCCAAAAATTCGAAGTTAATTTCAACTAAAATTACTCAAATGCAGCTCCTCTACCAAAGAAACCTAACGTAATCCAGAGTAATCGAAGTTGGTTTCAACAAAATTTTTTAAAATTTGACAAAAATCTGTACAAAAATCCAAAAATTCGAAGATAATTTCACCTAAAATTACTCAAATGCAGCTCCTCTATCCAAAAAACCTAACATAATCCAGAAAAATCGAAGTTGGTTTCAACAAAATTTTTTAAAATTTGACAAAAATCTGTACAAAAATCCAAAAATTCGAAGTTAATTTCAACTAAAATTACTCAAATGCAGCTCCTCTATCAAAAAAACCTAACATAATCCAGAAAAATCGAAGTTGGTTTCATCAAAATTTTTTAAAATTTGACAAAAATCTGTACAAAAATCCAAAAATTCGAAGATAATTTCAACTAAAATTACTCAAATGCAGCACCTCTATCAAAAAAACCTAACATAATCCAGAAAAATCGAAGTTGGTTTCAACAAAATTTTTTAAAATTTGACAAATATCTATACAAAAATCCAAAAATTCGAAGTTAATTTCAACTAGAATTACTCAAATGCAGCTCCTCTATCAAAAAAACCTAACATAATCCAGAAAAATCGAAGTTGGTTTCAACAAAATTTTTTAAAATTTGACAAAAATCTGTACAAAAATCCAAAAATTCGAAGTTAATTTCAACTAAAATTACTCAAATGCAGCTCCTCTATCAAAAAAACCTAACATATTCCAGAAAAATCGAAGTTGGTTTCAACAAAATTTTTTACAATTTGACAAAAATCTGTACAAAAATCCAAAAATTCGACGTTAATTTCAACTAGAATTACTCAAATGCAGCTCCTCTATCAGAAAAACCTAACATATTCCAGAAAAATCGAAGTTGATTTCAACAAAATTTTTTATAATTTGACAAAAATCTGTACAAAAATCCAAAAATTCGAAGATAATTTCAACTAAAATTACTCAAATGCAGCTCCTCTATCAAAAAAAACTTTACATAATCCAGAAAAATCGAAGTTGGTTTCAACAAAATTTTTTAAAATTTGACAAAAATCTATAGAAAAATCAAAAAATTCGAAGTTAATTTCAACTAGAATTACTCAAATGCAGCTCCTCTATCAAAATAACGTAACATAATCCAGAAAAATCGAAGTTGGTTTCAACAAAATTTTTTAAAATTTGACAAAAATCTGTACAAAAATCCAAAAATTCGAAGATAATTTCAACTAAAATTACTCAAATGCAGCTCCTCTATCCAAAAAACCTAACATAATCCAGAAAAATCGAAGTTGGTTTCAACAAAATTTTTTAAAATTTGACAAAAATCTGTACAAAAATCCAAAAATTCGAAGATAATTTCAACTAAAATTACTCAAATGCAGCTCCTCTATCAAAAAACGTAACATAATCCAGAAAAATCGAAGTTGGTTTCAACAAAATTTTTTAAAATTTGACAAAAATCTGTACAAAAATCCAAAAATTCGAAGTTATTTTCAACTAAAATTACTCAAATGCAGCTCCTCTATCAAAAAACCTAACATAATCCAGAAAAATCGAAGTTGGTTTCAACAAAATTTTTTAAAATTTGACAAAAATCTGTACAAAAATCCAAAAATTCGAAGTTATTTTCAACTAAAATTACTCAAATGCAGCTCCTCTATCAAAAACAACTTTACATAATCCAGAAAAATCGAAGTTGGTTTCAACAAAATTTTTTAAAATTTGACAAATATCTATACAAAAATCCAAAAATTCGAAGTTAATTTCAACTAGAATTACTCAAATGCAGCTCCTCTATCAAAAAAACCTAACATAATCCAGAAAAATCGAAGTTGGTTTCAACAAAATTTTTTAAAATTTGACAAAAATCTGTACAAAAATCCAAAAATTCGAAGTTAATTTCAACTAAAATTACTCAAATGCAGCTCCTCTATCAAAAAAACCTAACATATTCCAGAAAAATCGAAGTTGATTTCAACAAAATTTTTTAAAATTTGACAAAAATCTGTACAAAAATCCAAAAATTCGAAGATAATTTCAACTAAAATTACTCAAATGCAGCTCCTCTATCCAAAAAACCTAACATAATCCAGAAAAATCGAAGTTGGTTTCAACAAAATTTTTTAAAATTTGACAAAAATCTGTACAAAAATCCAAAAATTCGAAGATAATTTCAACTAAAATTGCTCAAATGCAGCTCCTCTATCAAAAAACCTAACATAATCCAGAAAAATCGAAGTTGGTTTCAACAAAATTTTTTAAAATTTGACAAAAATCTGTACAAAAATCCAAAAATTCGAAGTTATTTTCAACTAAAATTACTCAAATGCAGCTCCTCTATCAAAAAACCCAACATAATCCAGAAAAATCGAAGTTGGTTTCAACAAAATTTTTTAAAATTTGACAAAAATCTGTACAAAAATCCAAAAATTCGAAGTTATTTTCAACTAAAATTACTCAAATGCAGCTCCTCTATCAAAAAAAACTTTACATAATCCAGAAAAATCGAAGTTGGTTTCAACAAAATTTTTTAAAATTTGACAAGTATCTATACAAAAATCCAAAAATTCGAAGTTAATTTCAACTAGAATTACTCAAATGCAGCTCCTCTATCAAAAAAACCTAACATAATCCAGAAAAATCGAAGTTGGTTTCAACAAAATTTTTTAAAATTTGACAAAAATCTGTACAAAAATCCAAAAATTCGAAGTTAATTTCAACTAAAATTACTCAAATGCAGCTCCTCTATCAAAAAAACCTAACATATTCCAGAAAAATCGAAGTTGGTTTCAACAAAATTTTTTACAATTTGACAAAAATCTGTACAAAAATCCAAAAATTCGACGTTAATTTCAACTAGAATTACTCAAATGCAGCTCCTCTATCAAAAAAACCTAACATATTCCAGAAAAATCGAAGTTGATTTCAACAAAATTTTTTAAAATTTGACAAAAATCTGTACAAAAATCCAAAAATTCGAAGATAATTTCAACTAAAATTACTCAAATGCAGCTCCTCTATCCAAAAAACCTAACATAATCCAGAAAAATCGAAGTTGGTTTCAACAAAATTTTTTAAAATTTGACAAAAATCTGTACAAAAATCCAAAAATTCGAAGATAATTTCAACTAAAATTACTCAAATGCAGCTCCTCTATCCAAAAAACCTAACATAATCCAGAAAAATCGAAGTTGGTTTCAACAAAATTTTTTAAAATTTGACAAAAATCTGTACAAAAATCCAAAAATTCGAAGTTATTTTCAACTAAAATTTCTCAAATGCAGCTCCTCTATCAAAAAAAACTTTACATAATCCAGAAAAATCGAAGTTGGTTTCAACAAATTTTTTTAAAATTTGACAAAAATCTATACAAAAATCCAAAAATTCGAAGTTAATTTCAACTAGAATTACTCAAATGCAGCTCCTCTATCAAAAAAACCTAGCATAATCCAGAAAAATCGAAGTTGGGTTCAACAAATTTTATAAAATTTGACAAAAATCTGTACAAAAATCCAAAAATTCGAAGTTATTTTCAACTAAAATTACTCAAATGCAGCTCCTCTATCAAAAAACCTAACGTAATCCAGAAAAATCGAAGTTGGTTTCAACAAAATTTTTTAAAATTTGACAAAAATCTGTACAAAAATCCAAAAATTCGAAGTTATTTTCAACTAAAATTACTCAAATGCAGCTCCTCTATCAAAAAAAACTTTACATAATCCAGAAAAATCGAAGTTGGTTTCAACAAAATTTTTTAAAATTTGACAAATATCTATACAAAAATCCAAAAATTCAAAGTTAATTTCAACTAGAATTACTCAAATGCAGCTCCTCTATCAAAAAAACCTAACAAAATCCAGAAAAATCGAAGTTGGTTTCATCAAAATTTTTTAAAATTTGACAAAAATCTGTACAAAAATCCAAAAATTCGAAGATAATTTCAACTAAAATTACTCAAATGCAGCTCCTCTATCAAAAAACCTAACATAATCCAGAAAAATCGAAGTTGGTTTCAACAAAATTTTTTAAAATTTGACAAAAATCTGTACAAAAATCCAAAAATTCGAAGTTATTTTCAACTAAAATTACTCAAATGCAGCTCCTCTATCAAAAAACCCAACATAATCCAGAAAAATCGAAGTTGGTTTCAACAAAATTTTTTAAAATTTGACAAAAATCTGTACAAAAATCCAAAAATTCGAAGTTATTTTCAACTAAAATTACTCAAATGCAGCTCCTCTATCAAAAAAAACTTTACATAATCCAGAAAAATCGAAGTTGGTTTCAACAAAATTTTTTAAAATTTGACAAGTATCTATACAAAAATCCAAAAATTCGAAGTTAATTTCAACTAGAATTACTCAAATGCAGCTCCTCTATCAAAAAAACCTAACATAATCCAGAAAAATCGAAGTTGGTTTCAACAAAATTTTTTAAAATTTGACAAAAATCTGTACAAAAATCCAAAAATTCGAAGTTAATTTCAACTAAAATTACTCAAATGCAGCTCCTCTATCAAAAAAACCTAACATATTCCAGAAAAATCGAAGTTGGTTTCAACAAAATTTTTTACAATTTGACAAAAATCTGTACAAAAATCCAAAAATTCGACGTTAATTTCAACTAGAATTACTCAAATGCAGCTCCTCTATCAAAAAAACCTAACATATTCCAGAAAAATCGAAGTTGATTTCAACAAAATTTTTTAAAATTTGACAAAAATCTGTACAAAAATCCAAAAATTCGAAGATAATTTCAACTAAAATTACTCAAATGCAGCTCCTCTATCCAAAAAACCTAACATAATCCAGAAAAATCGAAGTTGGTTTCAACAAAATTTTTTAAAATTTGACAAAAATCTGTACAGAAATCCAAAAATTCGAAGATAATTTCAACTAAAATTACTCAAATGCAGCTCCTCTATCCAAAAAACCTAACATAATCCAGAAAAATCGAAGTTGGTTTCAACAAAATTTTTTAAAATTTGACAAAAATCTGTACAAAAATCCAAAAATTCGAAGTTATTTTCAACTAAAATTTCTCAAATGCAGCTCCTCTATCAAAAAAAACTTTACATAATCCAGAAAAATCGAAGTTGGTTTCAACAAAATTTTTTAAAATTTGACAAAAATCTATACAAAAATCCAAAAATTCGAAGTTAATTTCAACTAGAATTACTCAAATGCAGCTCCTCTATCAAAAAAACCTAGCATAATCCAGAAAAATCGAAGTTGGGTTCAACAAATTTTATAAAATTTGACAAAAATCTGTACAAAAATCCAAAAATTCGAAGTTATTTTCAACTAAAATTACTCAAATGCAGCTCCTCTATCAAAAAACCTAACGTAATCCAGAAAAATCGAAGTTGGTTTCAACAAAATTTTTTAAAATTTGACAAAAATCTGTACAAAAATCCAAAAATTCGAAGTTATTTTCAACTAAAATTACTCAAATGCAGCTCCTCTATCAAAAAAAACTTTACATAATCCAGAAAAATCGAAGTTGGTTTCAACAAAATTTTTTAAAATTTGACAAATATCTATACAAAAATCCAAAAATTCGAAGTTAATTTCAACTAGAATTACTCAAATGCAGCTCCTCTATCAAAAAAACCTAACAAAATCCAGAAAAATCGAAGTTGGTTTCATCAAAATTTTTTAAAATTTGACAAAAATCTGTACAAAAATCCAAAAATTCGATGATAATTTCAACTAAAATTACTCAAATGCAGCTCCTCTATCAAAAAAACCTAACATAATCCAGAAAAATCGAAGTTGGTTTCAACAAAATTTTTTAAAATTTGACAAAAATCTGTACAAAAATCCAAAAATTCGAAGTTATTTTCAACTAAAATTACTCAAATGCAGCTCCTCTATCAAAAAACCTAACATAATCCAGAAAAATCGAAGTTGGTTTCAACAAAATTTTTTAAAATTTGACAAATATCTATACAAAAATCCAAAAATTCGAAGTTAATTTCAACTAGAATTACTCAAATGCAGCTCCTCTATCAAAAAAACCTAACATAATCCAGAAAAATCGAAGTTGGTTTCAACAAAATTTTTTAAAATTTGACAAAAATCTATACAAAAATCCAAAAATTCGAAGTTAATTTCAACTAGAATTACTCAAATGCAACTCCTCTATCAAAAAAACCTAACATAATCCAGAAAAATCGAAGTTGGTTTCAACAAAATTTTTTATAATTTGACAAAAATCTGTACAAAAATCCAAAAATTCGAAGATAATTTCAACTAAAATTACTCAAATGCAGCTCCTCTATCCAAAAAACCTAACATAATCCAGAAAAAACGAAGTTGGTTTCAACAAAATTTTTTAAAATTTGACAAAAATCTGTACAAAAATCCAAAAATTCGAAGATAATTTCAACTAAAAGTACTCAAATGCAGCTCCTCTATCCAAAAACCTAACATAATCCAGAAAAATCGAAGTTGATTTCAACAAAATTTTTTAAACTTTGACAAAAATCTGTACAAAAATCCAAAAATTCGAAGTTAATTTCAACTAGAATTACTCAAATGCAGCTCCTCTATCAAAAAAACCTAACATATTCCAGAAAAATCGAAGTTGGTTTCAACAAAATTTTTTAAAATTTGACAAAAATCTGTACAAACATCCAAAAATTCGAAGTTAATTTCAACTAAAATTACTCAAATGCAGTTTCTCTATCAAAAAAACCTAACATAATCCAGAAAAATAGAAGTTGGTTTCAACAAAATATTATAAAATTTGACAAAAATCTGTACAAAAATCAAAAAATTCGAAGTTAATTTCAACTAGAATTACTCAAATGCAGCTCCTCTATCAAAAAAACCTAACATAATCCAGAAAAATCGAAGTTGGTTTCATCAAAATTTTTTAAAATTTGACAAAAATCTGTACAAAAATCCAAAAATTCGAAGATAATTTCAACTAAAATTACTCAAATGCAGCTCCTCTATCAAAAAAACCTAACATAATCCAGAAAAATCGAAGTTGGTTTCAACAAAATTTTTTAAAATTTGACAAAAATCTGTACAAAAATCCAAAAATTCGAAGTTATTTTCAACTAAAATTACTCAAATGCAGCTCCTCTATCAAAAAAAACTTTACATAATCCAGAAAAATCGAAGTTGGTTTCAACAAAATTTTTTAAAATTTGACAAAAATCTATAGAAAAATCCAAAAATTCGAAGTTAATTTCAACTAGAATTACTCAAATGCAGCTCCTCTATCAAAAAAACCTAACATAATCCAGAAAAATCGAAGTTGGTTTCAACAAAATTTTTTAAAATTTGACAAAAATCTGTACAAAAATCAAAAAATTCGAAGTTATTTTCAACTAAAATTACTCAAATGCAGCTCCTCTATCAAAAAACCTAACATAATCCAGAAAAATCGAAGTTGGTTTCAACAAAATTTTTTAAAATTTGACAAAAATCTGTACAAAAATCCAAAAATTCGAAGTTATTTTCAACTAAAATTTCTCAAATGCAGCTCCTCTATCAAAAAAAACTTTACATAATCCAGAAAAATCGAAGTTGGTTTCAACAAAATTTTTTAAAATTTGACAAAAATCTATAGAAAAATCCAAAAATTCGAAGTTAATTTCAACTAGAATTACTCAAATGCAGCTCCTCTATCAAAAAAACCTAACATAACCCAGAAAAATCGAAGTTGGTTTCAACAAAATTTTTTAAAATTTGACAAAAATCTGTACAAAAATCCAAAAATTCGAAGTTATTTTCAACTAAAATTACTCAAATGCAGCTCCTCTATCAAAAAACCTAACATAATCCAGAAAAATCGAAGTTGGTTTCAACAAAATTTTTTAAAATTTGACAAAAATCTGTACAAAAATCCAAAAATTCGAAGTTATTTTCAACTAAAATTACTCAAATGCAGCTCCTCTATCAAAAAAAACTTTACATAATCCAGAAAAATCGAAGTTGATTTCAACAAAATTTTTTAAAATTTGACAAAAATCTGTACAAAAATCCAAAAATTCGAAGTTAATTTCAACTAGAATTACTCAAATGCAGCTCCTCTATAAAAAAACCTAACATAATCCAGAAAAATCGAAGTTGGGTTCAACAAATTTTATAAAATTTGACAAAAATCTGCACAAAAATCCAAAAATTCGAAGTTAATTACAACTAAAATAACTCAAATGCAGCTCCTCTATCCAAAAAACCTAACATAATCCAGAAAAATCGAAGTTAGTTTCAACAAATTTTTTTAAAATTTGACAAAAATCTGAACAAAAATCCAAAAATTCGAAGTTAATTTCAACTAGAATTACTCAAATGCAGCTCCTCTATCAAAAAAACCTAACATAATCCAGAAAAATCGAAGTTGGGTTCAACAATTTTTATAAAATTTGACAAGAATCTGCACAAAAATCCAAAAATTCGAAGTTAATTACAACTAAAATTACTCAAATGCAGCTCCTCTATCCAAAAAACCTAACATAATCAAGAAAAATCGAAGTTGGTTTCAACAAATTTCATAAAATTTGACAAAAATCTGCACAAAAATCCAAAAATTCGAAGTTAATTTCAACTAGAATTACTCAAATGCAGTTCCTCCATCAAAAAACCTAACATATTCCAGAAAAATCGAAGTTGGTTTCAACAAAATTTTTTAAAATTTGACAAAAATCTGTACAAAAATCAAAATATTCGAAGTTAATTTCAGCTAAAATTACTCAAATGCAGCTCCTCTATCAAAAAAACCTAACGTAATCCAGAGTAATCGAAGTTGGTTTCAACAAAAATTTTTAAAATTTGACAAAAATCTGTACAAAAATCCAAAAATTCGAAGATAATTTCAACTAAAATTACTCAAATGCAGCTCCTCTATCAAAAAAACCTAACATATTCCAGAAAAATCGAAGTTGATTTCAACAAAAATTTTTTAAAATTTGATAAAAATCTGTACAAAAATCCAAAAATTCGAAGATAATTTCAACTAAAATTACTCAAATGCAGCTCCTCTATCAAAAAAACCTAACATATTCCAGAAAAATCGAAGTTTGTTTCAACAAAATTTTTTAAAATTTGACAAAAATCTGTACAAAAATCAAAAAATTCGAAGTTATATTCAACTAAAATTACTCAAATGCAGCGACGCTACCAAAAAAACCTAACATAATCCAGAAAAATCGAAGTTGGTTTCAACAAAATTTTTTAAAATTTGACAAAAATCTGTACAAAAATCCAAAAATTCAAAGTTAATTTCAACTAGAATTACTCAAATGCAGCTCCTCTATCAAAAAAACCTAACATAATCCAGAAAAATCGAAGTTGGGTTCAACAAATTTTATAAAATTTGACAAAAATCTGCACAAAAATCCAAAAATTCGAAGTTAATTACAACTAAAATTACTCAAATGCAGCTCCTCTATCAAAAAAACCTAACGTAATCCAGAGTAATCGAAGTTGGTTTCAACAAAAATTTTTAAAATTTGACAAAAATCTGTACAAAAATCCAAAAATTCGAAGATAATTTCAACTAAAATTACTCAAATGCAGCTCCTCTATCAAAAAAACCTAACATATTCCAGAAAAATCGAAGTTGATTTCAACAAAAATTTTTTAAAATTTGATAAAAATCTGTACAAAAATCCAAAAATTCGAAGATAATTTCAACTAAAATTACTCAAATGCAGCTCCTCTATCAAAAAAACCTAACGTAATCCAGAGTAATCGAAGTTGGTTTCAATAAAATTTTTTAAAATTTGACAAAAATCTGTACAAAAATCCAAAAATTCGAAGTTAATTTCAACTAAAATTACTCAAATGCAGCTCCTCTATCAAAAAAACCTAACATATTCCAGAAAAATCGAAGTTGATTTCAACAAAATTTTTTAAAATTTGACAAAAATCTGTACAAAAATCCAAAAATTCGAAGGTAATTTCAACTAAAATTACTCAAATGCAGCTCCTCTATCAAAAAAACCTAACGTAATCCAGAGTAATCGAAGTTGGTTTCAACAAAATTTTTTAAAATTTGACAAAAATCTGTACAAAAATCCAAAAATTCGAAGTTAATTTCAACTAGAATTACTCAAATGCAGTTCCTCCATCAAAAAACCTAACATATTCCAGATAAATCGAAGTTGATTTCAACAAAATTTTTTAAAATTTGACAAAAATCTGTACAAAAATCCAAAAATTCGAAGTTAATTTCAACTAAAATTACTCAAATGCAGCTCCTCTATCAAGAAAACCTAACGTAATCCAGAGTAATCGAAGTTGGTTTCAACAAAATTTTTTAAAATTTGACAAAAATCTGTACAAAAATCCAAAAATTCGAAGATAATTTCAACTAAAATTACTCAAATGCAGCTCCTCTATCAAAAAAACCTAACGTAATCCAGAGTAATCGAAGTTAGTTTCAACAAAATTTTTTAAAATTTGACAAAAATCTGTACAAAAATCCAAAAATTCGAAGTTAATTTCAACTAAAATTACTCAAATGCAGCTCCTCTATCAAAAAAACCTAACATATTCCAGAAAAATCGAAGTTTGTTTCAACAAAATTTTTTAAAATTTGACAAAAATCTGTACAAAAATCAAAAAATTCGAAGTTAATTTCAACTAGAATTACTCAAATGCAGCTCCTCTATCAAAAAAACCTAACATAATCCAGAAAAATCGAAGTTGGGTTCAACAAATTTTATAAAATTTGACAAAAATCTGCACAAAAATCCAAAAATTCGAAGTTAATTACAACTAAAATTACTCAAATGCAGCTCCTCTATCAAAAAAACCTAACATAAACCAGAAAAATCGAAATTGGTTTCAACAAAATTTTTTAAAATTTGACAAAAATCTGTACAAAAATCCAAAAATTCGAAGTTAATTTCATCTAAAATTACTCAAATGCAGCTCCTCTATGAAAAAACCTAACATAATCCAGAAAAATCGAAGTTGGTTTCAACAAAATTTTTTATAATTTGAAAAATATCTGTACAAACATCCAAAAATTCGAAGTTAATTTCAACTAAAATTACTCAAATGCAGATCCTCTATCAAAAAAACCTAACATCATCCAGAAAAATCGAAGTTGGTTTCAACAAAATATTTTAAAATTTGACAAAAATCTGTACAAAAATCCAAAAATTCGAAGTTAATTTCAACTAGAATTACTCAAATGCAGCTCCTCTATCAAAAAAACCTAACATAATCCAGAAAAATCGTAGTTGGTTTCAACAAAATTTTTTAAAATTTGACAAAAATCTGTACAAACATCCAAAAATTCGAAGTTAATTTCAACTAAAATTACTCAAATGCAGTTTCTCTATCAAAAAAACCTAACATAATCCAGAAAAATAGAAGTTGGTTTCAACAAAATATTATAAAATTTGACAAAAATCTGTACAAAAATCAAAAAATTCGAAGTTAATTTCAACTAGAATTACTCAAATGCAGCTCCTCTATCAAAAAACCTAACATAATCCAGAAAAATCGAAGTTGGGTTCAACAAATTTTATAAAATTTGACAAAAATCTGCACAAAAATCCAAAAATTCGAAGTTAATTACATCTAAAATTACTCAAATGCAGCTCCTCTATCAAAAAAACCTATCATAATCCAGAAAAATCGAAGTTGGTTTCAACAAAATTTTTTAAAATTTGACAAAAATCTGTACAAAAATCCAAGAATTCGAAGTTAATTTCAACTAGAATTACTCCAATGCAGCTCCTCTATCAAAAAAACCTAACATAATCCAGAAAAATCGAAGTTGGGTTCAACAAATTTTATAAAATTTGACAAAAATCTGCACAAAAATCCAAAAATTCGAAGTTAATTACATCTAAAATTACTCAAATGCAGCTCCTCTATCAAAAAAACCTAACATAATCCAGAAAAATCGAAGTTGGTTTCAACAAAATTTTTTAAAATTTGACAAATATCTGTACAAAAATCCAAAAATTCGAAGTTAATTTCAACAAAAATTACTCAAATGCAGCTCCTCTATCAAAAGAACCTAACATAATCCAGAAAAATCGAAGTTGGGTTCAACAAATTTTATAAAATTTGACAAAAATCTGCACAAAAATCCAAAAATTCGAAGTTAATTTCAACTAAAATTACTCAAATGCAGCCCTCTATCAAAAAAACTTTACATAATCCAGAAAAATCGAAGTTGGTTTCGACAAAATTTTTTAAAATTTGACAAAAATCTGTACAAAAATCCAAAAATTCGAAGTTAATTTCAACTAAAATTACTCAAATGCAGCTCCTCTATCCAAAAAACCTAACATAATCCAGAAAAATCGAAGTTGTTTTCAACAAAATTTTTTAAAATTTGACAAAAATCTGTACAAAAATCCAAAAATTCGAAGTTAATTTCAACTAAAATTACTCAAATGCAGCCCTCTATCAAAAAAACCTAACATATTCCAGAAAAATCGAAGTTGGTTTCAACAAAATTTTTTAAAATTTGACAAAAATCTGTACAAAAATCCAAAAATTCGAAGTTAATTTCAACTAAAATTACTCAAATGCAGCTCCTCTATCGAAAAAACCTAACATAATCCAGGAAAAATCGAAGTTGGGTTCAACAAAATTTTATAAAATTTGACAAAAATCTGCACAAAAATCCAAAAATTCGAAGTTAATTACAACTAAAATTACTCAAATGCAGCTGCTCTATCAAAAAAACCTAACATAATCCAGAAAAATCGAAGTTGGTTTCAACAAAATTTTTTAAAATTTGACAAAAATCTGTACAAAAATCCAAAAATTCGAAGTTAATTTCAACTAAAATTACTCAAATGCAGCTCCTCTATCAAAAACCCTAACATAATCCAGAAAAATCGAAGTTGGTTTCAACAAAATTTTTTAAAATTTGACAAAAATCTGTACAAAAATCCAAAAATTCGAAGTTAATTACAACTAAAATTACTCAAATGCAGCTGCTCTATCAAAAAAACCTAACATAATCCAGAAAAATCGAAGTTGGTTTCAACAAAATTTTTTAAAATTTGACAAAAATCTGTACAAAAATCCAAAAATTCGAAGTTAATTTCAACTAAAATTACTCAAATGCAGCTCCTCTATCAAAAACCCTAACATAATCCAGAAAAATCGAAGTTGGTTTCAACAAAATTTTTTAAAATTTGACAAAAATCTGTACAAAAATCCAAAAATTCGAAGTTAATTTCATCTAAAATTACTCAAATGCAGCTCCTCTATCAAAAAAACCTAACATATTCCAGAAAAATCGAAGTTGGTTTCAACAAAATTTTTTATAATTTGACAAAAATCTGTACAAACATCCAAAAATTCGAAGTTAATTTCAACTAAAATTACTCAAATGCAGCTCCTCTATCAAAAAAACCTAACATAATCCAGAAAAATCGAAGTTGGTTTCAACAAAATTTTTTAAAATTTGACAAAAATCTGTACAAAAATCCAAAAATTCGAAGTTAATTTCAACTAAAATTACTCAAATGCAGCTCCTCTATCAAAAACCCTAACATAATCCAGAAAAATCGAAGTTGGTTTCAACAAAATTTTTTATAATTTGAAAAAAATCTGTACAAACATCCAAAAATTCGAAGTTAATTTCAACTAAAATTACTCAAATGCAGCTCCTCTATCAAAAAAACTTTACATAATCCAGAAAAATCGAAGTTGGTTTCAACAAAATTTTTTAAAATTTGACAAAAATCTGTACAAAAATCCAAAAATTCGAAGTTAATTTCAACTAGAATTACTCAAATGCAGCTCCTCTATCAAAAAAACCTAACATAATCCAGAAAAATCGAAGTTGGGTTCAACAAATTTTATAAAATTTGACAAAAATCTGCACAAAAATCCAAAAATTCGAAGTTAATTACAACTAAAATTACTCAAATGCAGCTCCTCTATCAAAAAACCTAACATAAACCAGAAAAATCGAAGTTGGTTTCAACAAAATTTTTTTAAATTTGACAAAAATCTGTACAAAAATCCAAAAATTTGAAGTTAATTTCATCTAAAATTACTCAAATGCAGCTCCTCTATCAAAAAAACCTAACATATTCCAGAAAAATCGAAGTTGGTTTCAACAAAATTTTTTATAATTTGCAAAAAATCTTTACAAACATCCAAAAATTCGAAGTTAATTTCAACTAAAATTACTCAAATGCAGCTCCTCTATCAAAAAAACCTAACGTAATCCAGAGTAATCGAAGTTGATTTCAACAAAATATTTTAAAATTTGACAAAAATCTGTACAAAAATCCAAAAATTCGAAGTTAATTACAACTACAATTACTCAAATGCAGCTCCTGTATCAAAAAACCTAACATAATCCAGAAAAATTGAAGTTGGTTTCAACAAAATTTTTTAAAATTTGACAAAAATCTGTACAAAAATCCAAAAATTCGAAGTTAATTTCAACTAGAATTACTCCAATGCAGCTCCTCTATCAAAAAAACCTAACATAATCCAGAAAAATCGAAGTTGGGTTCAACAAATTTTATAAAATTTGACAAAAATCTGCACAAAAATCCAAAAATTCGAAGTTAATTACATCTAAAATTACTCAAATGCAGCTCCTCTATCAAAAAAACCTAACATAATCCAGAAAAATCGAAGTTGGTTTCAACAAAATTTTTTAAAATTTGACAAATATCTGTACAAAAATCCAAAAATTCGAAGTTAATTTCAACAAAAATTACTCAAATGCAGCTCCTCTATCAAAAGAACCTAACATAATCCAGAAAAATCGAAGTTGGGTTCAACAAATTTTATAAAATTTGACAAAAATCTGCACAAAAATCCAAAAATTCGAAGTTAATTTCAACTAAAATTACTCAAATGCAGCCCTCTATCAAAAAAACTTTACATAATCCAGAAAAATCGAAGTTGGTTTCGACAAAATTTTTTAAAATTTGACAAAAATCTGTACAAAAATCCAAAAATTCGAAGTTAATTTCAACTAAAATTACTCAAATGCAGCTCCTCTATCCAAAAAACCTAACATAATCCAGAAAAATCGAAGTTGTTTTCAACAAAATTTTTTAAAATTTGACAAAAATCTGTACAAAAATCCAAAAATTCGAAGTTAATTTCAACTAAAATTACTCAAATGCAGCCCTCTATCAAAAAAACCTAACATATTCCAGAAAAATCGAAGTTGGTTTCAACAAAATTTTTTAAAATTTGACAAAAATCTGTACAAAAATCCAAAAAGTCGAAGTTAATTTCAACTAAAATTACTCAAATGCAGCTCCTCTATCGAAAAAACCTAACATAATCCAGGAAAAATCGAAGTTGGGTTCAACAAAATTTTATAAAATTTGACAAAAATCTGTACAAAAATCCAAAAATTCGAAGATAATTTCAACTAAAATTACTCAAATGCAGCTCCTCTATCCAAAAAACCTAACATAATCCAGAAAAATCGAAGTTGGTTTCAACAAAATTTTTTAAAATTTGACAAAAATCTGTACAAAAATCCAAAAATTCGAAGTTCATTTCAACTAGAATTACTCAAATGCAGCTCCTCTATCAAAAAAACCTAATATATTCCAGAAAAATCGAAGTTGATTTCAACAAAATTTTTTAAAATTTGTCAAAAATCTGTACAAAAATCCAAAAATTCGAAGTTAATTACAACTAAAATTACTCAAATGCAGCTGTTCTATCCAAAAAACCTAACATAATCCAGAAAAATCTAAGTTGGTTTCAACAAAATTTTTTAAAATTTGACAAAATCTGTACAAAAATCCAAAAATTCGAAGTTAATTTCAACTAAAATTACTCAAATGCAGCTCCTCTATCAAAAAAACCTAACATATTCCAGAAAAATCGAAGTTGATTTCAACAAAATTTTTTAAAATTTGACAAAAATCTGTACAAAAACCCAAAAATTCGAAGTTATTTTCAACTAAAATTACTCAAATGCAGCTCCTCTATCAAAAAAACTTTACATAATCCAGAAAAATCGAAGTTGGTTTCAACAAAATTTTTTAAAATTTGACAAAAATCTGTACAAAAATCCAAAAATTCGAAGTTAATTTCAACTAGAATTACTCCAATGCAGCTCCTCTATCAAAAAGCCTAACATAATCCAGAAAAATCGAAGTTGGGTTCAACAAAATTTTTTAAAATTTGACAAAAATCTGTACAAAAATCCAAAAATTCTAAGTTAATTTCAACTAGAATTACTCAAATGCAGCTCCTCTATCAAAAAAACTTTACATAATCCAGAAAAATCGAAGTTGGTTTCAACAAAATTTTTTAAAATTTGACAAAAATCTGTACAAAAATCCAAAAATTCGAAGTTAATTTCAACTAGAATTAGTCAAATGCAGCTCCTCTATCAAAAAAACCTAACATAATCCAGAAAAATCGAAGTTGGGTTCAACAAATTTTATAAAATTTGACAAAAATCTGCACAAAAATCCAAAAATTCGAAGTTAATTTCAACTAGAATTACTCAAATGCAGCTCCTCTATCAAAAAACCTAACATAATCCAGAAAAATCGAAGTTGGGTTCAACAAATTTTATAAAATTTGACAAAAATCTGCACAAAAATCCAAAAATTCGAAGTTAATTACATCTAAAATTACTCAAATGCAGCTCCTCTATCAAAAAAACCTATCATAATCCAGAAAAATCGAAGTTGGTTTCAACAAAATTTTTTAAAATTTGACAAAAATCTGTACAAAAATCCAAGAATTCGAAGTTAATTTCAACAAAAATTACTCAAATGCAGCTCCTCTATCAAAAGAACCTAACATAATCCAGAAAAATCGAAGTTGGGTTCAACAAATTTTATAAAATTTGACAAAAATCTGCACAAAAATCCAAAAATTCGAAGTTAATTTCAACTAAAATTACTCAAATGCAGCTCCTCTATCAAAAAAACCTAACGTAATCCAGAGTAATCGAAGTTGGATTCAACAAAATTTTTTATAATTTGAAAAAAATCTGTACAAACATCCAAAAATTCGAAGTTATTTTCAACTAAAATTACTCAAATGCAGCTCCTCTATCAAAAAAATTTACATAATTCAGAAAAATCGAAGTTGGTTTCAACAAAATTTTTTAAAATTTGACAAAAATCTGTACAAAAATCCAAAAATTCTAAGTTAATTTCAACTAGAATTACTCAAATGCAGCTCCTCTATCAAAAAAACCTAACGTAATCCAGAGTAATCGAAGTTGGTTTCAACAAAATTTTTTAAAATTTGACAAAAATCTGTACAAAAATCCAAAAATTCGAAGTTAATTTCAACTAAAATTACTCAAATGCAGCTCCTCTATCAAAAAAACCTAACGTAATCCAGAGTAATCGAAGTTGGTTTCAACAAAATTTTTTAAAATTTGACAAAAATCTGTACAAAAATCCAAAAATTGGAAGTTAATTTCAACAAAAATTACTCAAATGCAGCTCCTCTATCAAAAAAACCTAACATAATCCAGAAAAATCGAAGTTGGGTTCAACAAATTTTATAAAATTTGACAAAAATCTGCACAAAAATCCAAAAATTCGAAGTTAATTACATCTAAAATTACTCAAATGCAGCTCCTCTATCAAAAAAACCTATCATAATCCAGAAAAATCGAAGTTGGTTTCAACAAAATTTTTTAAAATTTGACAAAAATCTGTACAAAAATCCAAAAATTCTAAGTTAATTTCAACTAGAATTACTCAAATGCAGCTCCTCTATCAAAAAAACTTTACATAATCCAGAAAAATCGAAGTTGGTTTCAACAAAATTTTTTAAAATTTGACAAAAATCTGTACAAAAATCCAAAAATTCGAAGTTAATTTCAACTAGAATTAGTCAAATGCAGCTCCTCTATCAAAAAAACCTAACATAATCCAGAAAAATCGAAGTTGGGTTCAACAAATTTTATAAAATTTGACAAAAATCTGCACAAAAATCCAAAAATTCGAAGTTAATTTCAACTAGAATTACTCAAATGCAGCCCTCTATCAAAAAAACCTAACATATTCCAGAAAAATCGAAGTTGGTTTCAACAAAATTTTTTAAAATTTGACAAAAATCTGTACAAAAATCCAAAAATTCGAAGTTAATTTCAACTAAAATTACTCAAATGCAGCTCCTCTATCGAAAAAACCTAACATAATCCAGGAAAAATCGAAGTTGGGTTCAACAAAATTTTATAAAATTTGACAAAAATCTGTACAAAAATCCAAAAATTCGAAGATAATTTCAACTAAAATTACTCAAATGCAGCTCCTCTATCCAAAAAACCTAACATAATCCAGAAAAATCGAAGTTGGTTTCAACAAAATTTTTTAAAATTTGACAAAAATCTGTACAAAAATCCAAAAATTCGAAGTTCATTTCAACTAGAATTACTCAAATGCAGCTCCTCTATCAAAAAAACCTAATATATTCCAGAAAAATCGAAGTTGATTTCAACAAAATTTTTTAAAATTTGTCAAAAATCTGTACAAAAATCCAAAAATTCGAAGTTAATTACAACTAAAATTACTCAAATGCAGCTGTTCTATCCAAAAAACCTAACATAATCCAGAAAAATCTAAGTTGGTTTCAACAAAATTTTTTAAAATTTGACAAAATCTGTACAAAAATCCAAAAATTCGAAGTTAATTTCAACTAAAATTACTCAAATGCAGCTCCTCTATCAAAAAAACCTAACATATTCCAGAAAAATCGAAGTTGATTTCAACAAAATTTTTTAAAATTTGACAAAAATCTGTACAAAAACCCAAAAATTCGAAGTTATTTTCAACTAAAATTACTCAAATGCAGCTCCTCTATCAAAAAAACTTTACATAATCCAGAAAAATCGAAGTTGGTTTCAACAAAATTTTTTAAAATTTGACAAAAATCTGTACAAAAATCCAAAAATTCGAAGTTAATTTCAACTAGAATTACTCCAATGCAGCTCCTCTATCAAAAAGCCTAACATAATCCAGAAAAATCGAAGTTGGGTTCAACAAAATTTTTTAAAATTTGACAAAAATCTGTACAAAAATCCAAAAATTCTAAGTTAATTTCAACTAGAATTACTCAAATGCAGCTCCTCTATCAAAAAAACTTTACATAATCCAGAAAAATCGAAGTTGGTTTCAACAAAATTTTTTAAAATTTGACAAAAATCTGTACAAAAATCCAAAAATTCGAAGTTAATTTCAACTAGAATTAGTCAAATGCAGCTCCTCTATCAAAAAAACCTAACATAATCCAGAAAAATCGAAGTTGGGTTCAACAAATTTTATAAAATTTGACAAAAATCTGCACAAAAATCCAAAAATTCGAAGTTAATTTCAACTAGAATTACTCAAATGCAGCTCCTCTATCAAAAAACCTAACATAATCCAGAAAAATCGAAGTTGGTTTCAACAAAATTTTTTAAAATTTGACAAAAATCTGTACAAAAATCCAAGAATTCGAAGTTAATTTCAACAAAAATTACTCAAATGCAGCTCCTCTATCAAAAGAACCTAACATAATCCAGAAAAATCGAAGTTGGGTTCAACAAATTTTATAAAATTTGACAAAAATCTGCACAAAAATCCAAAAATTCGAAGTTAATTTCAACTAAAATTACTCAAATGCAGCTCCTCTATCAAAAAAACCTAACGTAATCCAGAGTAATCGAAGTTGGATTCAACAAAATTTTTTATAATTTGAAAAAAATCTGTACAAACATCCAAAAATTCGAAGTTATTTTCAACTAAAATTACTCAAATGCAGCTCCTCTATCAAAAAAATTTACATAATTCAGAAAAATCGAAGTTGGTTTCAACAAAATTTTTTAAAATTTGACAAAAATCTGTACAAAAATCCAAAAATTCTAAGTTAATTTCAACTAGAATTACTCAAATGCAGCTCCTCTATCAAAAAACCTAACATAATCCAGAAAAATCGAAGTTGGGTTCAACAAATTTTATAAAATTTGACAAAAATCTGCACAAAAATCCAAAAATTAGAAGTTAATTACAACTAAAATTACTCAAATGCAGCTCCTCTATCAAAAAAACCTAACATAATCCAGAAAAATCGAAGTTTGTTTCAACAAAATTTTTTAAAATTTGACAAAAATCTGTACAAAAATCCAAAAATTCGAAGTTAATTTCAACTAAAATTACTCAAATGCAGCTCCTCTATCAAAAAAACCTAACGTAATCCAGAGTAATCGAAGTTGGTTTCAACAAAATTTTTTAAAATTTGACAAAAATCTGTACAAAAATCCAAAAATTCGAAGTTAATTTCAACTAAAATTACTCAAATGCAGCCCTCTATCAAAAAAACCTAACATATTCCAGAAAAATCGAAGTTGGTTTCAACAAAATTTTTTAAAATTTGACAAAAATCTGTACAAAAATCCAAAAATTCGAAGTTAATTTCAACTAAAATTACTCAAATGCAGCTCCTCTATCGAAAAAACCTAACATAATCCAGGAAAAATCGAAGTTGGGTTCAACAAAATTTTATAAAATTTGACAAAAATCTGTACAAAAATCCAAAAATTCGAAGATAATTTCAACTAAAATTACTCAAATGCAGCTCCTCTATCCAAAAAACCTAACATAATCCAGAAAAATCGAAGTTGGTTTCAACAAAATTTTTTAAAATTTGACAAAAATCTGTACAAAAATCCAAAAATTCGAAGTTCATTTCAACTAGAATTACTCAAATGCAGCTCCTCTATCAAAAAAACCTAATATATTCCAGAAAAATCGAAGTTGATTTCAACAAAATTTTTTAAAATTTGTCAAAAATCTGTACAAAAATCCAAAAATTCGAAGTTAATTACAACTAAAATTACTCAAATGCAGCTGTTCTATCCAAAAAACCTAACATAATCCAGAAAAATCTAAGTTGGTTTCAACAAAATTTTTTAAAATTTGACAAAATCTGTACAAAAATCCAAAAATTCGAAGTTAATTTCAACTAAAATTACTCAAATGCAGCTCCTCTATCAAAAAAACCTAACATATTCCAGAAAAATCGAAGTTGATTTCAACAAAATTTTTTAAAATTTGACAAAAATCTGTACGAAAACCCAAAAATTCGAAGTTATTTTCAACTAAAATTACTCAAATGCAGCTCCTCTATCAAAAAAACTTTACATAATCCAGAAAAATCGAAGTTGGTTTCAACAAAATTTTTTAAAATTTGACAAAAATCTGTACAAAAATCCAAAAATTCGAAGTTAATTTCAACTAGAATTACTCCAATGCAGCTCCTCTATCAAAAAGCCTAACATAATCCAGAAAAATCGAAGTTGGGTTCAACAAAATTTTTTAAAATTTGACAAAAATCTGTACAAAAATCCAAAAATTCTAAGTTAATTTCAACTAGAATTACTCAAATGCAGCTCCTCTATCAAAAAAACTTTACATAATCCAGAAAAATCGAAGTTGGTTTCAACAAAATTTTTTAAAATTTGACAAAAATCTGTACAAAAATCCAAAAATTCGAAGTTAATTTCAACTAGAATTAGTCAAATGCAGCTCCTCTATCAAAAAAACCTAACATAATCCAGAAAAATCGAAGTTGGGTTCAACAAATTTTATAAAATTTGACAAAAATCTGCACAAAAATCCAAAAATTCGAAGTTAATTTCAACTAGAATTACTCAAATGCAGCTCCTCTATCAAAAAACCTAACATAATCCAGAAAAATCGAAGTTGGGTTCAACAAATTTTATAAAATTTGACAAAAATCTGCACAAAAATCCAAAAATTCGAAGTTAATTACATCTAAAATTACTCAAATGCAGCTCCTCTATCAAAAAAACCTATCATAATCCAGAAAAATCGAAGTTGGTTTCAACAAAATTTTTTAAAATTTGACAAAAATCTGTACAAAAATCCAAGAATTCGAAGTTAATTTCAACAAAAATTACTCAAATGCAGCTCCTCTATCAAAAGAACCTAACATAATCCAGAAAAATCGAAGTTGGGTTCAACAAATTTTATAAAATTTGACAAAAATCTGTACAAAAATCCAAAAATTCGAAGTTAATTTCAACTAAAATTACTCAAATGCAGCTCCTCTATCAAAAAAACCTAACGTAATCCAGAGTAATCGAAGTTGGTTTCAACAAAATTTTTTAAAATTTGACAAAAATCTGTACAAAAATCCAAAAATTCGAAGTTAATTTCAACTAAAATTACTCAAATGCAGCTCCTCTATCAAAAAAACCTAACGTAATCCAGAGTAATCGAAGTTGGTTTCAACAAAATTTTTTAAAATTTGACAAAAATCTGTACAAAAATCCAAAAATTCGAAGTTAATTTCAACAAAAATTACTCAAATGCAGCTCCTCTATCAAAAAAACCTAACATAATCCAGAAAAATCGAAGTTGGGTTCAACAAATTTTATAAAATTTGACAAAAATCTGCACAAAAATCCAAAAATTCGAAGTTAATTTCAACTAAAATTACTCAAATGCAGCCCTCTATCAAAAAAACTTTACATAATCCAGAAAAATCGAAGTTGGTTTCGACAAAATTTTTTAAAATTTGACAAAAATCTGTACAAAAATCCAAAAATTCGAAGTTAATTTCAACTAAAATTACTCAAATGCAGCTCCTCTATCCAAAAAACCTAACATAATCCAGAAAAATCGAAGTTGGTTTCAACAAAATTTTTTAAAATTTGACAAAAATCTGTACAAAAATTCAAAAATTCGAAGTTCATTTCAACTAGAATTACTCAAATGCAGCTCCTCTATCAAAAAAACCTAATATATTCCAGAAAAATCGAAGTTGATTTCAACAAAATTTTTTAAAATTTGTCAAAAATCTGTACAAAAATCCAAAAATTCGAAGTTAATTACAACTAAAATTACTCAAATGCAGCTGTTCTATCCAAAAAACCTAACATAATCCAGAAAAATCTAAGTTGGTTTCAACAAAATTTTTTAAAATTTGACAAAATCTGTACAAAAATCCAAAAATTCGAAGTTAATTTCAACTAAAATTACTCAAATGCAGCTCCTCTATCAAAAAAACCTAACATATTCCAGAAAAATCGAAGTTGATTTCAACAAAATTTTTTAAAATTTGACAAAAATCTGTACGAAAACCCAAAAATTCGAAGTTATTTTCAACTAAAATTACTCAAATGCAGCTCCTCTATCAAAAAAACTTTACATAATCCAGAAAAATCGAAGTTGGTTTCAACAAAATTTTTTAAAATTTGACAAAAATCTGTACAAAAATCCAAAAATTCGAAGTTAATTTCAACTAGAATTACTCCAATGCAGCTCCTCTATCAAAAAGCCTAACATAATCCAGAAAAATCGAAGTTGGGTTCAACAAAATTTTTTAAAATTTGACAAAAATCTGTACAAAAATCCAAAAATTCTAAGTTAATTTCAACTAGAATTACTCAAATGCAGCTCCTCTATCAAAAAAACTTTACATAATCCAGAAAAATCGAAGTTGGTTTCAACAAAATTTTTTAAAATTTGACAAAAATCTGTACAAAAATCCAAAAATTCGAAGTTAATTTCAACTAGAATTAGTCAAATGCAGCTCCTCTATCAAAAAACCTAACATAATCCAGAAAAATCGAAGTTGGGTTCAACAAATTTTATAAAATTTGACAAAAATCTGCACAAAAATCCAAAAATTCGAAGTTAATTTCAACTAGAATTACTCAAATGCAGCTCCTCTATCAAAAAACCTAACATAATCCAGAAAAATCGAAGTTGGGTTCAACAAATTTTATAAAATTTGACAAAAATCTGCACAAAAATCCAAAAATTCGAAGTTAATTACATCTAAAATTACTCAAATGCAGCTCCTCTATCAAAAAAACCTATCATAATCCAGAAAAATCGAAGTTGGTTTCAACAAAATTTTTTAAAATTTGACAAAAATCTGTACAAAAATCCAAGAATTCGAAGTTAATTTCAACAAAAATTACTCAAATGCAGCTCCTCTATCAAAAGAACCTAACATAATCCAGAAAAATCGAAGTTGGGTTCAACAAATTTTATAAAATTTGACAAAAATCTGCACAAAAATCCAAAAATTCGAAGTTAATTTCAACTAAAATTACTCAAATGCAGCTCCTCTATCAAAAAAACCTAACGTAATCCAGAGTAATCGAAGTTGGATTCAACAAAATTTTTTATAATTTGAAAAAAATCTGTACAAACATCCAAAAATTCGAAGTTATTTTCAACTAAAATTACTCAAATGCAGCTCCTCTATCAAAAAAATTTACATAATTCAGAAAAATCGAAGTTGGTTTCAACAAAATTTTTTAAAATTTGACAAAAATCTGTACAAAAATCCAAAAATTCTAAGTTAATTTCAACTAGAATTACTCAAATGCAGCTCCTCTATCAAAAAACCTAACATAATCCAGAAAAATCGAAGTTGGGTTCAACAAATTTTATAAAATTTGACAAAAATCTGCACAAAAATCCAAAAATTAGAAGTTAATTACAACTAAAATTACTCAAATGCAGCTCCTCTATCAAAAAAACCTAACATAATCCAGAAAAATCGAAGTTTGTTTCAACAAAATTTTTTAAAATTTGACAAAAATCTGTACAAAAATCCAAAAATTCGAAGTTAATTTCAACTAAAATTACTCAAATGCAGCTCCTCTATCAAAAAAACCTAACGTAATCCAGAGTAATCGAAGTTGGTTTCAACAAAATTTTTTAAAATTTGACAAAAATCTGTACAAAAATCCAAAAATTCGAAGTTAATTTCAACTAAAATTACTCAAATGCAGCTCCTCTATCAAAAAAACCTAACGTAATCCAGAGTAATCGAAGTTGGTTTCAACAAAATTTTTTAAAATTTGACAAAAATCTGTACAAAAATCCAAAAATTCGAAGTTAATTTCAACAAAAATTACTCAAATGCAGCTCCTCTATCAAAAAAACCTAACATAATCCAGAAAAATCGAAGTTGGGTTCAACAAATTTTATAAAATTTGACAAAAATCTGCACAAAAATCCAAAAATTCGAAGTTAATTACATCTAAAATTACTCAAATGCAGCTCCTCTATCAAAAAAACCTATCATAATCCAGAAAAATCGAAGTTGGTTTCAACAAAATTTTTTAAAATTTGACAAAAATCTGTACAAAAATCCAAAAATTCTAAGTTAATTTCAACTAGAATTACTCAAATGCAGCTCCTCTATCAAAAAAACTTTACATAATCCAGAAAAATCGAAGTTGGTTTCAACAAAATTTTTTAAAATTTGACAAAAATCTGTACAAAAATCCAAAAATTCGAAGTTAATTTCAACTAGAATTAGTCAAATGCAGCTCCTCTATCAAAAAAACCTAACATAATCCAGAAAAATCGAAGTTGGGTTCAACAAATTTTATAAAATTTGACAAAAATCTGCACAAAAATCCAAAAATTCGAAGTTAATTTCAACTAGAATTACTCAAATGCAGCTCCTCTATCAAAAAACCTAACATAATCCAGAAAAATCGAAGTTGGGTTCAACAAATTTTATAAAATTTGACAAAAATCTGCACAAAAATCCAAAAATTCGAAGTTAATTACATCTAAAATTACTCAAATGCAGCTCCTCTATCAAAAAAACCTATCATAATCCAGAAAAATCGAAGTTGGTTTCAACAAAATTTTTTAAAATTTGACAAAAATCTGTACAAAAATCCAAGAATTCGAAGTTAATTTCAACAAAAATTACTCAAATGCAGCTCCTCTATCAAAAGAACCTAACATAATCCAGAAAAATCGAAGTTGGGTTCAACAAATTTTATAAAATTTGACAAAAATCTGCACAAAAATCCAAAAATTCGAAGTTAATTACAACTAAAATTACTCAAATGCAGCTCCTCTATCAAAAAAACCTAACGTAATCCAGAGTAATCGAAGTTGGATTCAACAAAATTTTTTATAATTTGAAAAAAATCTGTACAAACATCCAAAAATTCGAAGTTATTTTCAACTAAAATTACTCAAATGCAGCTCCTCTATCAAAAAAATTTACATAATCCAGAAAAATCGAAGTTGGTTTCAACAAAATTTTTTAAAATTTGACAAAAATCTGTACAAAAATCCAAAAATTCTAAGTTAATTTCAACTAGAATTACTCAAATGCAGCTCCTCTATCAAAAAACCTAACATAATCCAGAAAAATCGAAGTTGGGTTCAACAAATTTTATAAAATTTGACAAAAATCTGCACAAAAATCCAAAAATTAGAAGTTAATTACAACTAAAATTACTCAAATGCAGCTCCTCTATCAAAAAAACCTAACATAATCCAGAAAAATCGAAGTTTGTTTCAACAAAATTTTTTAAAATTTGACAAAAATCTGTACAAAAATCCAAAAATTCGAAGTTAATTTCAACTAAAATTACTCAAATGCAGCTCCTCTATCAAAAAAACCTAACGTAATCCAGAGTAATCGAAGTTGGTTTCAACAAAATTTTTTAAAATTTGACGAAAATCTGTACAAAAATCCAAAAATTCGAAGTTAATTTCAACTAAAATTACTCAAATGCAGCTCCTCTATCAAAAAAACCTAACGTAATCCAGAGTAATCGAAGTTGGTTTCAACAAAATTTTTTAAAATTTGACAAAAATCTGTACAAAAATCCAAAAATTCGAAGTTAATTTCAACAAAAATTACTCAAATGCAGCTCCTCTATCAAAAAAACCTAACATATTCCAGAAAAATCGAAGTTGGGTTCAACAAATTTTATAAAATTTGACAAAAATCTGCACAAAAATCCAAAAATTCGAAGTTAATTTCAACTAAAATTACTCAAATGCAGCTCCTCTATCAAAAAAACCTAACGTAATCCAGAGTAATCGAAGTTTGTTTCAACAAAATTTTTTAAAATTTGACAAAAATCTGTACAAAAATCCAAAAATTCGAAGTTAATTTCAACTAAAATTACTCAAATGCAGCTCCTCTATCAAAAAAACCTAACGTAATCCAGAGTAATCGAAGTTGGTTTCAACAAAATTTTTTAAAATTTGACAAAAATCTGTACAAAAATCCAAAAATTCGAAGTTAATTTCAACTAAAATTACTCAAATGCAGCTCCTCTATCAAAAAAATTTACATAATTCAGAAAAATCGAAGTTGGTTTCAACAAAATTTTTTAAAATTTGACAAAAATCTGTACAAAAATCCAAAAATTCTAAGTTAATTTCAACTAGAATTACTCAAATGCAGCTCCTCTATCAAAAAACCTAACATAATCCAGAAAAATCGAAGTTGGGTTCAACAAATTTTATAAAATTTGACAAAAATCTGCACAAAAATCCAAAAATTAGAAGTTAATTACAACTAAAATTACTCAAATGCAGCTCCTCTATCAAAAAAACCTAACATAATCCAGAAAAATCGAAGTTTGTTTCAACAAAATTTTTTAAAATTTGACAAAAATCTGTACAAAAATCCAAAAATTCGAAGTTAATTTCAACTAAAATTACTCAAATGCAGCTCCTCTATCAAAAAAACCTAACGTAATCCAGAGTAATCGAAGTTGGTTTCAACAAAATTTTTTAAAATTTGACAAAAATCTGTACAAAAATCCAAAAATTGGAAGATAATTTCAACTAAAATTACTCAAATGCAGCTCCTCTATCAAAAAAACCTAACATATTCCAGAAAAATCGAAGTTGATTTCAACAAAATTTTTTACAATTTGACAAAGATCTGTACAAAAATCCAAAAATTCGAAGTTAATTTCAACTAGAATTACTCAAATGCAGCTCCTCTATCAAACAAACCTAACATATTCCAGAAAAATCGAAGTTGATTTCAACAAAATTTTTTAAAATTTGACAAAAATCTGTACAAAAATCCAAAAATTCGAAGTTAATTACAACTAAAATTACTCAAATGCAGCTCTTCTATCCAAAAAACCTAACATAATCCAGAAAAATCGAAGTTGGTTTCAACAAAATTTTTTAAAATTTGACAAAATCTGTACAAAAATCCAAAAATTCGAAGTTAATTTCAACTAAAATTATTCAAATGCTGCTCCGCTACCAAAGAAACCTAACGTAATCCAGAGTAATCGAAGTTGGTTTCAACAAAATTTTTTAAAATTTGACAAAAATCTGTACAAAAATCCATAAATTCGAAGATAATTTCAACTAAAATTACTCAAATGCAGCTCCTCTATCAAAAAAACCTAACATATTCCAGAAAAATCGAAGTTGGTTTCAACAAAATTTTTTAAAATTTGACAAAAATCTGTACAAAAATCCAAAAATTCGAAGTTATTTTCAACTAAAATTACTCAAATGCAGCTCCTCTATCAAAAAAACTTTACATAATCCAGAAAAATCGAAGTTGGTTTGAACAAAATTTTTTAAAATTTGACAAACTTCTGTACAAAAATCCCAAAATTCGAAGTTAATTTCAACTAAAATAACTCAAATGCAGCTCCGCTACCAAAAAGCCTAACGTAATCCAGAGTAATCGAAGTTGGTTTCAACAAAATTTTTTAAAATTTGACAAAAATCTGTACAAAAATCCAAAAATTCGAAGATAATTTCAACTAAAATTACTCAAATGCAGCTCCTCTATCAAAAAAAACTAACATATTCCAGAAAAATCGAAGTTGATTTCAACAAAATTTTTTAAAATTTGACAAAGATCTGTACAAAAATCCAAAAATTCGAAGTTATTTTCAACTAAAATTACTCAAATGCAGCTCCTCTATCAAAAAAACGTAACATATTCCAGAAAAATCGAAGTTGGTTTCAACAAAATTTTTTAAAATTTGACAAAAATCTGTACAAAAATCCAAAAATTCGAAGTTAATTTCAACTAGAATTACTCAAATGCAGCTCCTCTATCAAAAAAACCTAACATAATCCAGAAAAATCGAAGTTGGGTTCAAAAAATTTTATAAAATTTGACAAAAATCTGCACAAAAATCCAAAAATTCGAAGTTAATTACAACTAAAATTACTCAAATGCAGCTCCTCTATCAAAAAAACCTAACAAAATCCAGAAAAATCGAAGTTGGTTTCAACAAAATATTTTAAAATTTGACAAAAATCTGTACAAAAATCCAAAAATTCGAAGATAATTTCAACTAAAATTACTCAAATGCAGCTCCTCTATCAAAAAAAACTAACATATTCCAGAAAAATCGAAGTTGATTTCAACAAAATTTTTTAAAATTTGACAAAGATCTGTACAAAAATCCAAAAATTCGAAGTTATTTTCAACTAAAATTACTCAAATGCAGCTCCTCTATCAAAAAAACGTAACATATTCCAGAAAAATCGAAGTTGGTTTCAACAAAATTTTTTAAAATTTGACAAAAATCTGTACAAAAATCCAAAAATTCGAAGTTAATTTCAACTAGAATTACTCAAATGCAGCTCCTCTATCAAAAAAACCTAACATAATCCAGAAAAATCGAAGTTGGGTTCAACAAATTTTATAAAATTTGACAAAAATCTGCACAAAAATCCAAAAATTCGAAGTTAATTACAACTAAAATTACTCAAATGCAGCTCCTCTATCAAAAAAACCTAACAAAATCCAGAAAAATCGAAGTTGGTTTCAACAAAATATTTTAAAATTTGACAAAAATCTGTACAAAAATCCAAAAATTCGAAGATAATTTCAACTAAAATTACTCAAATGCAGCTCCTCTATCAAAAAAAACTAACATATTCCAGAAAAATCGAAGTTGATTTCAACAAAATTTTTTAAAATTTGACAAAGATCTGTACAAAAATCCAAAAATTCGAAGTTATTTTCAACTAAAATTACTCAAATGCAGCTCCTCTATCAAAAAAACGTAACATATTCCAGAAAAATCGAAGTTGGTTTCAACAAAATTTTTTAAAATTTGACAAAAATCTGTACAAAAATCCAAAAATTCGAAGTTAATTTCAACTAGAATTACTCAAATGCAGCTCCTCTATCAAAAAAACCTAACATAATCCAGAAAAATCGAAGTTGGGTTCAACAAATTTTATAAAATTTGACAAAAATCTGCACAAAAATCCAAAAATTCGAAGTTAATTACAACTAAAATTACTCAAATGCAGCTCCTCTATCAAAAAAACCTAACATAATCCAGAAAAATCGAAGTTGGTTTCAACAAAATATTTTAAAATTTGACAAATATCTGTACAAAAATCCAAAAATTCGAAGTTAATTTCAACTAAAATTACTCAAATGTAGCTCCTCTATCAAAAAAACCTAACGTAATCCAGAGTAATCGAAGTTGATTTCAACAAAATTTTTTAAAATTTGACAAAAATCTGTACAAAAATTCAAAAATTCGAAGTTATTTTCAACTAAAATTACTCAAATGCAGCTCCTCTATCAAAAAAACTTTACATAATCCAGAAAAATCGAAGTTGGTTTCGACAAAATTTTTTAAAATTTGACAAAAATCTGTACAAAAATCCAAAAATTCGAAGTTAATTTCAACTAGAATTACTCAAATGCAGCTCCTCTATCAAAAAAACTTTACATAATCCAGAAAAATCGAAGTTGGTTTCGACAAAATTTTTTAAAATTTGACAAAAATCTGTACAAAAATCCAAAAATTCGAAGTTAATTTCAACTAGAATTACTCAAATGCAGCTCCTCTATCAAAAAAACCTAACATAATCCAGAAAAATCGAAGTTGGTTTCAACAAAATTTTTTAAAATTTGACAAAAATCTGTACAAAAATCCAAAAATTCGAAGTTAATTTCAACAAGAATTACTCAAATGCAGCTCGTCTATCGAAAAAACCTAACATATTCCAGAAAAATCGAAGTTGATTTCAACAAAATTTTTTAAAATTTGACAAAAATCTGTACAAAAATCCAAAAATTCGAAGTTAATTACAACTAAAATTTCTCAAATGCAGCTCTTCTATCCAAAAAACCTAACATAATCCAGAAAAATCGAAGTTGGTTTCAACAAAATTTTTTAAAATTTGACAAAATCTGTACAAAAATCCAAAAATTCGAAGTTAATTTCAACTAAAATTACTCAAATGCAGCTCCGCTACCGAAGAAACCTAACGTAATCCAGAGTAATCGAAGTTGGTTTCAACAAAATTTTTTAAAATTTGACAAAAATCTGTACAAAAATCCAAAAATTCGAAGATAATTTCAACTAAAATTACTCAAATGCAGCTCCTCTATCAAAAAAACCTAACATAATCCAGAAAAATCGAAGTTGGTTTCAACAAAATTTTTTAAAATTTGACAAAAATCTGTACAAAAATCCAAAAATTCGAAGTTAATTTCATCTAAAATTACTCAAATGCAGCTCCTCTATCAAAAAAACCTAACGTAATCCAGAGTAATCGAAGTTGGTTTCAACAAAATTTTTTAAAATTTGACAAAAATCTGTACAAAAATCCAAAAATTCGCTGTTAATTTCAACTAAAATTACTCAAATGCAGCTCCTCTATCAAAAAAACCTAACATATTCCAGAAAAATCGAAGTTGGTTTCAACAAAATTTTTTAAAATTTGACAAAAATCTGTACAAAAATTAAAAAATTCGAAGATAATTTCAACTAAAATTACTCAAATGCAGCTCCTCTATCAAAAAAACCTAACATATTCCAGAAAAATCGAAGTTGATTTCAACAAAATTTTTTAAAATTTGACAAAAATCTGTACAAAAATCCAAAAATTCGAAGATAATTTCAACTAAAATTACTCAAATGCAGCTCCTCTGTCAAAAAAACCTAACATATTCCAGAAAAATCGAAGTTGATTTCAACAAAATATTTTAAAATTTGACAAATATCTGTACAAAAATCCAAAAATTCGAAGTTAATTTCAACTAAAATTACTCAAATGCAGCTCCTCTATCAAAGAACCTAACATATTCCAGAAAAATCGAAGTAGGTTTCAACAAAATTTTTTAAAATTTGACAAAAATCTGTACAAAAATACAAAAATTCGAAGTTAATTTCAATTAAAATTACTCAAATGCAGCTCCTCTATCAAAAAAACCTAACATATTCCAGAAAAATCGAAGTTGGTTTCAACAAAATTTTTTAAAATTTGACAAAAATCTGTACAAAAATCAAAAAATTCGAAGTTATTTTCAACTAAAATTACTCAAATGCAGCGACGCTACCAAAAAACCTAACATAATCCAGAAAAATCGAAGTTGGTTTCAACAAAATTTTTTATAATTTGAAAAAAATCTGTACAAACATCCAAAAATTCGAAGTTATTTTCAACTAAAATTACTCAATTGCAGCTCCTCTAACAAAAAAACATTACATAATCCAGAAAAATCGAAGTTGGTTTCAACAAAATATTTAAAAATTTGACAAAGATCTGTACAAAAATCCAAAAATTCGAAGTTAATTTCAACTAGAATTACTCAAATGCAGCTCCTCTATCAAAAAAACCTAACATAATCCAGAAAAATCGAAGTTGGGTTCAATAAAATTTTTTAAAATTTGACAAAAATCTGTCCAAAAATCCAAAAATTCGAAGATAATTACAACTACAATTACTCAAATGCAGCTCTTCTATCCAAAAAACCTAACATAATCCAGAAAAATCGAAGTTGGTTTCAACAAAATTTTTTAAAATTTGACAAAATCTGTACAAAAATCCAAAAGTTCGAAGTTAATTTCAACTAAAATTACTCAAATGCAGCTCCGCTACCGAAGAAACCTAACGTAATCCAGAGTAATCGAAGTTGGTTTCAACAAAATTTTTTAAGATTTGACAAAAATCTGTACAAAAATTAAAAAATTCGAAGATAATTTCTACTGAAATTACTCAAATGCAGCTCCTCTATCAAAAACACCTAACATATTCCAGAAAAATCGAAGTTGATTTCAACAAAATTTTTTAAAATTTGACAAAAATCTGCACAAAAATCCAAAAATTCGAAGATAATTTCAACTAAAATTACTCAAATGCAGCTCCTCTGTCAAAAAAACCTAACATATTCCAGAAAAATCGAAGTTGGTTTCAACAAAATTTTTTATAATTTGAAAAAAATCTGCACAAAAATCCAAAAATTCGAAGTTAATTACAACTAAAATTACTCAAATGCAGCTCCTCTATCCAAAAAACCTAACGTAATCCAGAAAAATCGAAGTTGGTTTCAACAAAATTTTTTAAAATTTGACAAAAATCTGTACAAAAATCCAAAAATTCGAAGTTAATTTCAACTAGAATTACACAAATGCAGCTCCTCTATCAAAAAAACCTAACATATTCCAGAAAAATCGAAGTTGGGTTCAATAAAATTTTATAAAATTTGACAAAAATCTGTACAAAAATCCAAAAATTCGAAGATAATTACAACTAAAATTACTCAAATGCAGCTCTTCTATCCAAAAAACCTAACATAATACAGAAAAATCGAAGTTGGTTTCAACAAAATTTTTTAAAATTTGACAAAATCTGTACAAGAATCCAAAAATTCGAAGTTAATTTCAACTAAAATTACTCAAATGCAGCTCCGCTACCGAAGAAACCTAACGTAATCCAGAGTAATCGAAGTTGGTTTCAACAAAATTTTTTAAAATTTGACAAAAATCTGTACAAAAATTAAAAAATTCGATGATAATTTCAACTAAAATTACTCAAATGCAGCTCCTCTATCAAAAAAACCTAACATATTCCAGAAAAATCGAAGTTGATTTCAACAAAATTTTTTTAAAATTTGACAAAAATCTGTACAAAAATCCAAAAATTCGAAGATAATTTCAACTAAAATTACTCAAATGCAGCGACGCTACCAAAAAACCTAACA